>JALJCO010004142.1:45000-582879 GCA_023101725.1 Atherinomorus stipes
AAAAAAGACGCTCTAAAACTCCCAGATCACAGAAACTATTTGACTTTTTTTCCCATCAGGCTACAGACTTTTGTAGCATTCAGTTGCTAACCAGACAACACATCTGTCTAAAGGGCACCAGCGGTAAAGTGTCACATGTTTTACCTAAACCATCGAGCGGGATGAGCCGCTCGCGCGCATCCAGCTCGGGAGCGTGTGATTGAGGAGCGATGGCAGGTCTGCAGATAGACCAGTGAAAGGACAGCAGGAGGATCCTGCTCGTGTTCGGCAGGCCAGACATCAAGCTGGGCCGAGCACGTGGACAGCCGAGGACGTGTGTCGTGGGACGTCATCACTCCAAGCCCCAGCTTGGAGTTCCAGCCCGTCCCTCACACAGGTCGCCCCATCTTCCGAGCGCGGGGAGGACCGGTGTAGGTGCATGGAAGCCGCAATGACGACCAACAGGATGCCGCGCGTGTGCAAAAATAAACCAATAAAAAAATAATTAGTTAATCCTCGTCCAGCCTTAACAAATAAGACCAATAACGGAGGATCCCTGTGAAGCGGTGAAAGCATCCAGACGCCTCCTTCCCTTTGATTTAACTTTGAACAGCTGATTGGAGTTTCCGGCGATGCAGCCGAAAATAAGTTGTTCCAGGCAACGGGAAAGTGCTGCATCTGAATGCTTTCCTCGCTCTCTGGTACGCGCTGGGAAGTCACTCTGGAGTGAAAGCTGTAAAACACTTCAATGTTGACCCAAGACAAATCAGATATTGGAAAAAGCAACAGAATAAAACTGTCCGGAGCTGAGAAAAGCCGAGTGGAGGGGGAGGAAAAAACTCAGCCAGGACTTGGAGACAGCGCTTATTTATTGGATTCATGGCGTGTGAGAGAAACGCGACAGAGAGGTAATTGTACTGCACTGTATAAGTTTTTCATGCAGCAATTTTCAATAAATGAGCCGGGTACATTTTACTGGGTTCAAACTGACACAAAATGTTGATTTATTCATTGCGATCCATTTGAAAAATAGAAATATAAGCCTCTCTTCTTATAAAAGCATTCCTTCCAATAAAAGCCCTGTCCTCTGTGCCCTGAAACAAATAAAAGCCCCGGTCACTATTAGAGGATTTACGGTAAATTTAACAGCGAGCACTAAACGTGCACCAGGCTGACTAGCTGAGAGTGATTTCACTGGTGAACAGATTATTGGCTGGCAACTATAACCACTAAATACAACTAAACTGATGTTCAGGGAGACCCAGGACATGCCGGAGGGACTACGTCTCATCCTGGACGAGACCCCAGGGAGACCCAGGACATACTGGAAGGACTACGTCTCCCAGCTGGCCTGGGAAAACCTCGGGATCCCCAGATGAGTTGGTGGATGTGGCCGTGGAGAGGGAAGGCTGGGCTTCCCTGCTTAGGCAGCTGCCTACAGGACCCGACCTCGAATAAGCAGAAAGAAAATGGATGGATGGATGGACGGACGGACGGACGGATGGATGGATGGACTTACTGACTGCCCCGTTGGCATCGCTACGTATAGACACTGGCAGCACGAGGCAGAACAGCTGAAGTCTTGTTCATAGCATAGCGACATGATTGTTACAACTTTATTGCCAAACTTTGCTTCGCTGCTACTCCTGCACCGTTCACCAACCATATGAAAATGTTCAGATCATTCTGGAGACGTGCTATGATTCAAGGTATTTCTAGCTTTTATACTTTTTGAATTTTCTAGCACTTTTTAAAATGCAACCATTTGACTGGTTGAGCCCTCTTGTGACTGCAGAGCTGAAGGCAATGAGTGCAATCATGCAGCAGACTGAACGTTTAAAAACGGGACTTGAACCAATGACCACAAGATAGCAATCCCGCCGTGACTTCATGTCATTTGCTCAACCACGAGCAGGCTGTGTAACAGGGTGGGTGAAACCAGAACAACTGTGGTGAATGGCGTTGAGATTCAATTTTACAGCTCGGCCTGAAGGGGGCCAGAAGATTTCCAGCAAAATGTACACGAATTCCCAACATACTGAATAACTCAAAACATCTAAATGTTAGAGAGGCGACACATCTGCTGAGCTTTCCGATTCGCGAACTGACACTCACCATAGTGGGGGCAGCGGTCGACCACCCTCCCAGAGCAGTTGTTCACCAGTTCAAAGTGCTGGCGGTTACTGCTCTCCCTCAAGGTGAACGAGTCTCCATCACCCCAACTCTTCAGGTCTTTCTCTGAGTGGTCCTCATAATAAAAATACAGCATGTGCTTGTAAGGGAAGCCTTCTTCATATTCTTTGGTGCTGTTTCCATAGACGGTACAAACATCTTCTTTTAACTGGAGAAGATAGAGGAAAACCCATAAATGATCAGATACAGAAGACAAATGTTTCCTATTAAATGTGTGAAACTTGCCTTTCTTCCTCTGTCAAACTTCCACTGATAGGGAGTCCTGTTTAAAACGGAGCCGCCGGTCCCCATGATGGAGGACCTGGAAGAACCAATAAAAGCTGTCAGAGTTCCACCATCAGCTCTGCAGGCCTCGTCACACACCGGTGTGATGTGTGACGCTCAGAAGAGCCGACTCTGGGGGTCATCAACACAGCTTGAAGGTGGAAACTAACACCAAATTAATGAGGAATTGATCATTCATGAATGTCTGTGGAAATACCAAAGGAAACTACACTGCCTGGCCAAAAAAAAAAGTCGCCACCTGGATTTAACTCAGCAAATAGGTACGAGCCTCCTATTGGATAATAGGGGATTATCACGCTTCCGCATTCCGGTTTCCGGAAGTTGAAACATCTGAAGCTTCCTCTTCCGGGCCAGGAATGGCTCAATCCAAGTCTCGATGTTGCTGCTCTGTTCCATTGTGTACATCTAATAAACAACGCCAGCCGTACCTAAGTTTTCATGGATTCCCGACTGAAAAGACACTAAGGAAGAAGTGGATGAAAGTGATTTGTCGGAGTGAAGGACCGAAATTTAAAATAAAACAAGGTTGCACGTATGTCTGTAGTCGGCACTTCAATGATGCACACTACACTACAGCTAGCATTAGCAAGGTCGCGCTAGCTGACGTTACCAACTTTTCGCTTGTGAAAACATACAAGCGTCTGAAAACTGGGTCTGTACCCCCCCGTTTCCAGTGGAACAACTGGGGACTGCCAAAAAAAGGAGACGCTTTCAGATGCTTGTGTGTTTTCAGCCGCACAAAGTTAGGCACGTCATCGAGCTGGCTAATGCTAACCTGCTAACACGACTGTGCAGACTGCCGGCTACAAACAAACGTGTGTCATTTTATTATAAAGTTCGGTCCTTCACCGCGGTGAATCGGTCGTTTTGATCCACTTCTTCCTTAGCATCACTTCAGTCTGGAATGAAAACTTGGCATTGCCGTTTATCCGATTAACAAAGTTTAACAGAGTAGTAGCTGACGGACCACTGTTAGCAGGTTAGCATTAGCCAGCTCGATAACGTGCCTAACTTTGTGCGGCTGAAAACACACAAGCATCTAAAAGCGTCTCCTTTCTTGGCAGTCCCCAGTTGTTCCACTGGAAACAGGGAGGTACAGACCCGATTTTCAGATGTATGTGTGTTTTAAGACGCACAATGTTAAGCACGTCAGTAAACACTAGCTGGCTAATGCTAGCATGCTGTGAAGTGCCGGTGTTGTGCCCCACCGGCGACAAACAAACATGTGTTTTATTATAAAGTTCGGCCCTTCACCGCGGCGAATCGATCGCTTTGATCCACTTCTTCCTTAGTATCACTTCAGTCTAGAATGAAAACTTTAGTATGTTTGGAGTTTATCCGATTTAAACAGTATAACAGAGCAGGAACCGCTGTCGTTAACATGGCCCGGAAGAGGAAGTGTCCAAATACCGGGAACTTCCGGTAAGCGTGATAATCCCCTATTACTGCATGGGCGATTATCTTTCAGCTGGCAACAAGTTATTTAACCCCAACTGGTGCAATGAGTTGCTTCTCATTTCCTAAACAACCATGTGGAAAGACACATCCGTGGTCTTGGAAAAGATGTTAGTCTGTCTGAGAAGGGTCAAATCATTGGCATCAAGAGGTGAAAACATCTAAGGAGATGCAGAAACTACTAAAACTGGGTTCAGAACAGTCCAACGCATTATGAAAAACTGGAAGGACAGTGGACCATCGTCTTCCAGGAAGAAATGTGGCCGGAAAGGCAGATGAAGTGATGCAGCATCATGCCTAGTGCTACTGTATGAGCCTGTGGGGGCAGTGTGATGATCTGGGGTTGCTGCAGTTGCTCAGGTCCAGGTTCAGCAACAGTATGAGCTCAGATAATGAGGTCAGCTGATACCTGAATATACTGAATGACCAGGTTATTCCATCAATGGACTTTTTCTTCCCTGATTGCACAGGCATATTCCAAGATGACCGTGCCAGAATTTATCGGGCTCAGATTGTGAAAGATGGTTCAGGGATCATCAGACATCATTTTCACACATGGATTGGCCACCACAGAGTCCAGACCTGAACCCCATTGAGAATCTTTGGGATGTGCTGTGGTCAGACTTTACAATCATCATCAAGATCTTGGTGAAAAATTGATGCAACAGGATGCAAATAAATCTGGTGACATTGCAGAAGCTTCTGGAAACACAGCGAATGCTGCCGCAATCAAAGCTAAAGGCGGACCAACGAAATGTTAAATGTTTGACCTTTTTTTGTTGGCGACTTTTTTTTTGGCCGGGCAGTGTATTTAGTTATTTCTCTGAAGAATGGGAATGTTTTATCTGTTGGACAGCAAATAAAACCAACACAGTAGATTTCAAATAAACTCTGAAACAACAGATAGTGTTATGTGTGCTTCTAAAACCCCGTGATCGGGCCCGATTTCCGATCACGTGATCGAACGGGCATTTTTTCAAGGGCAGCAGGAGCACTTGAAAAAAAAATCTACGCCACTACATATTTTTATATTATCTGTCATGTTGGTGTCAGGAATCGGCAAATTGGGGCCCGCTGCAGCTGCAGGTGCCCCGCTGAGAAGGTGCCGTGTAGCCCTGCTGTGGATCTCGCGGGTTCTGCACGAAAATATTGCAGCCAGTTTTCCTCAAAAGCAGCATTCCTCCTTCTTTTACCCAATGTCTGTGCACCCCATTTTACTGCCCACACCCAGAGAATAATCAACCCTTAAACATCAGGACAGTAGGTAGGTGGATGGATGGATGGATGGATGGATGGATGGATGGATGGATGGATGGATGGGTAGGTAGGTAGGTAAGGATTACACAATGAGGATCTGTGCATTATACAGTTTAATGCACAATGCAGAGTCTCGAGAGGTGTCTCAAACCACACACTTGCCCGGGTACACTGGAATTCAGTGCATAGTGTGTACTGTATACTTCCTCTGTAGTACACACTATTGTTGCTAAATGCTGACCTGAATAGAGCACTGCACTCACATAAAGTGACAGACTAGCATTGACCGCTAACATGTGCTAGCTCCACTGAGCCAGTATATCCGCGGCTTCTTAACTGTCATCAGGGAGTGAACAGCCTGGTACCATGCTACAATATACACTCATAATTATGTGTAAATAATTTCATAAACATTACTTAATTCAGTACAATTCAGCCTCCGCTGCAGCAGGGGTCGCCACCGCATCATTCACCGCCATTATTCAGCTCTGAAAGCAGTTCAAAAGTCCTGCCGCTTCCGCTACTTCAGCAACATGCCGTCTGTTTAGAGCGATCAATGTGGTTCATTCTGCACTGGATTTTTGACCGGTATTAGGGCAGCATCCTGGTACTTTCAGAGCACTGAATTTTAGTTGAAACTGTACACTCAAAAGTAGTGTACCACGTAGTGCAAGTGCTCGGATTGAGACAGACCCTAGTGGTGTTCCTTCATTAACTGCATTAAAACTGTGTAATGCACAGATCCGAGTTGTTTAATCCGCTTATACCATGGCCCCACAGAGCAAACATTTAATTACAAACGTTTACTCATTTGATTAGAATTGCTAAATATGTTTAAGTATAGGAACGTAAATGCTGGCAGCTGGTTTGAGCGTTTCTCTGGTGATGTCATTCTGTGGCAGAATGATATGACTACTGTATGATAACTACGTGTCCGTATCTACAAAAATAATGCACACTAGTTGACATTAGAAATCTCACTGACCATGGTATAAACATATAGATGGGTTTCCCGTTTACAAACATTGGCAGTTGCGCACGCAACCAGGGGGCAAAAAGCTTGTGTTTTGTATTGCAGTTTATGGCCAAACACGCACTCATATCATTCATAAAAATGTAAAGTAACCTAACGAAACAAACAGAGATCATTGTGTTTAAAATTATATTGTATAAATCTGTATTTTGATGACAAATAAAAAAATACAGACGCTGCGTTACTGTGTTATATTTCTATTACCATTACACTAACTTGGCAAGGGAGTCATCACCCGGAAACGGCATTTTTCTTTGGAAACATGGATATTATTCGTGTTGGACCTCATTAAAAATTTGCTTGAAAAACCTGAGTTAGAAAGCGGCTTAAACTTTCGTTTAGACTCTTTGTTAAAACCAAAACAGGCCACAACAGTCTGCTGTCTGCAGCAGGTTCAGCTCCGGTGTCGTCTTCGCCACCTACAGGAGCAGCTTTCACTAGTTTGGGATTAAACCAGGCAAAGACGACATCATCACTACGTTTGGAAAGGAGCTGATTCCAGCTGTTAGGGACTAACACGCATTGCTGTCGGTAAGTTTCGCTGCTTGTGTAAAGTTCTGCTTTATTGTGTATGAGACCGTGGTGGACGGTAGACAGACTAGCTAACTGCTAGCAAGCTAACAGTATAAACTCAAACCCATCTGATTTACGATCCCCGTACTTCATATTAAATCTCCGGGATGCGTTGTTATGCTGCGTGAATGTAAACGGCTCCACAATCAGTTTCCTCTTCTTTTTTTTTTTTTCCTGTCTAAGCAGAGGATGGCTGTCACACACAGCTACAGTGTTGTGATGCAGCCGATCGCGGCGGTGATGCTGGTATTATTACCTATTACCATTATTATGCTGGTTTAATCCGACATTGTGAAAACGGTGAAAGACTAAATAAATCATGTAGTCTGAACCTGAATAAGTTATCTGAGAGGGTTTTGTGAAGACAGTCACTCCTACTGTCCTATTTTCACCATTTTTAACTGTTTACATGCATTAACATTTTGATTTTTGCAACCGAACAAATACCAGGACTCACACATTACATTTCCCAGACACTTTCACGTCATATCTTCACCTCATCTGCATTAAATGTCCAGTGTTGTACGTAAAACACACATTTTCTCATAGTTCAATAATGCTTTTCCTGTGTTTTCTTGCCCCCTGGTTGCGTGCGCATCCGATCTGTGACGTTGCTCAGAAACCCATCTACACACACATATATACATACATATGTTTATATGTATGTATATATATATATTTGGCTTTTTGTAAGATGTCAGAATGATTAAAAAATCTACTACAACCTTTCCAGGTGAACTGAATTAAACTTTCTCTAAACTTTTCAATGCACGTGTACATTGTTCAATAGTTAAATCTTTATTCTGCATTATTCTGTTCTCCAAAAACCGAAAGTTGAATACCCCTAACTTTTTTGTGAGTAGTGTGAATATATATATACATATATATATATATATATATACACACATACACATACACAAAAGGCTGAATTCACAACAGTAATTCAACTAACAAGAAACTAATAATAAATAGACATTTACAAATTATAATTTAGTAAAATAAACTATTGCTTTTGAAATGTGGTTGGAAGTAATAATTTTATTTAAAAAAATAATAAACAAAACTGTCCCAGACACATTAGAGCACCTTTCCCATGAACATTGGACCAACATACCTGTCAACAGGTGCAGATGTCTGATTGGACGTTACAGAAAACACCTGACTGCAGTGATTGTCTCAAAGTGTTGCTCAATAAAATTTAAGCTCAGGAGCCCCATAATGCTTGTTTAGCTACTTGTTTTGTTTTTTGTGCGTTTGTTTTTAAAATTTTTGTTGAACCACAATTCAAAATCAATGTTGTAATTTTCATAGAATTTTTTATTTATTATTACTTTTGGCAGTTTCAATTTATCTTACTGACAGCTGATTTTTTTTTCCTTTAATTGGAGGGCATGAATAATCTTGAGGACTACATACAGAATACACAAACGTATAGAGAGGTTATTATTAAGTACTATCATTTATTAACACTACTGTTAATTACTTGTTGTATATCTAACATTTTACCTCATTTTAGCGTTTTGTCTTGACATAATTTCTTTCAGTACTTTTTAAAGTTATTTTTGCTGTGTACATTTTCAACTTTCTTTAATCTTTCAAAGATTTGTTCTCCTTGAATATGAAATGTGACGTAGATAAACTTCACTAGACAATCTTTAAGTTAATTCTTGATCAAACGTGATTGTTGCCGTTAGTTTAATGAATTCCGACCTGTTGACAAGAATGACGTCATTTTTAAAACTTACAGCCAGGTGTGACCCGTCCAGGTGTCTCCTCTGCAGCAGGACAAACTCCTCCCCCCGCGAGCCTGAACACGGATCAGAAGATCAAACTTATCCCGGAGTTGGAGTAGAAACAGGTCCTGCGGTTAGACCGGTCTCAGAGGGACCAGGAAAGCTTTCAGTTCCTCTGCAGACTGAAAGAGAGCGGCCCCCACTCCTCCTCTTCCTCCTCCTCTTCCTCCTCCTCCTCCTCCTCTTCCTCCTCCTCTTCCTCCTCCTCCTCCTCCTCTTCCTCCTCCTCCTCATGATTTCTTGTAAACTGCATGAACTGGAGCTGCGAGCCTCACGTGGTTTCCAGGAAGCAGCTGCGCTTCTTCTCCATGACCACCAGGGGGCCGCCGTCCGGCTGAGTCATGCTGCAGCCGCGTGAAGGACTCAAGTGTTGGATAAATCCAGCCTGGACCGGCTGAGACCCGCAGTCCCTGCTCCGGAGGCCCACCCACCCCCGGTGGAGTCTATAAATTACTGTGGAGGCGCAGACACGCGGACAGACCAGACTTTACTTTCACTTTCGGCTCTGCTGCTTCTGGATGGGAGCCTGCAGGTCTACAGCGACCCCTGGTGGCGGTCTGAGGTGGTGCAGCAGTGTTTGGCCCAAAAACAGAAATAAAGAGAAAAACACCAGGGCCCGTATTCCTAAAGACTCCGAGGATCCTTTCAGAGATCCTGACTTCACCTATAAACTCCCAGCAAGGAGTTTTAGCTTTAAAGTGATTCTACATAGTCAGAGAACTCTGATCCAGGAATGGACAGAAACTGCTGTCTAAGTGAGGAGGTGTGGTTGACCCTGTTGCTAGGTAGAATATGACTCATTTCAAAAGCTGTGATTGGTTGTTCCTAAAAGATAGACAAAGAGTGTACTTTAGGTGATGATGGGGGGGGGGGAGTAAACTACAATCAATAAACTGAATCACACTTAAAGGTGCATTGCACAAGTTTAAATGTTAAATACTATTCTTTTCTTTCCTGCACATGCTCTTACAATTGCCTAATGTCAGTGTTGTATAAAGTACCCAAAAGCCATACTTAAGTAAAAGTAAAAGTACCTTACTGGAAAATTACTCAAGTAAAAGTAAAAGTCCCCTGCTAGAATATTACTTGAGTGAAAGTAAAAAAGTAGCTAGTATTTACTGTACTTAAGTATCAAAAGTAAAAAGTACTGTTAATAAAACGCAATCAGAAATTTGAGTTTAACATTTTCTTTATTTCTGTTTAATTTAGTTTTTAAGTTTTAATTTGCGAAGTTTAAAGAAGTTTCAATACCTCCTTACATAAACCCAACCATATAGAAAAATATTATACACACAAACATCCTTACAGACCTGCATGCATGCCTACCAACATTCATACCCACGTCCATTCAATATTAAATCATTCCTAATAAACTCGTGGTGCTTGGAGGTGATGCAAACAAACAAAGAACTTGATTGGTTGAACTTTAACATGACTGCGGTGCGACAGCACTTGAACTGTCCATCCAGTCATGACTGAACCATGAAAAACTTTTTGTTCAACCTCAAAAGAAGTTGTTTCTCAAAATGGTGAGAACTCAGTCTCACTCTTGGACTGAAGACCAGACCAGCGATGCTGAACAGCCTTTCACCTGCTGCTGAGGCAGATAAAGGCGTGTTTAGCTTCAGAGACGGCTGCACTCGGCTGCTACTAGTCCCACTACAACAAAACAAAGATTCTCATTGGCTATTAAGTTCCTTATTTATGTTATGTATTTTGTAACTAGTAACTAAGATGCTCAGGTAAATGTAATGGAGTAAAAGTATTGATTTTTCTCGCAAAATGTAGTGAAGTAAAAGTAAAAGTCATCAGCAATAGAAGTAGTAAAGTAAAGTACAAATACAAAAAAATGCTACTTAAGTAAAGTAACTAAGTATTTTTACTTAGCTACTATACAACACTGCCTAATGTGTAGCAGAGCTGATTTTTCTTCACTACGGTGGTCTGTTAATACTGTTTCTGAATGCTCAATGCGAGAGAAATTTAGTCTCAAAGGGACGCTTGTGGGGGAGAAGAGCTGCGAGTTAAACGTTCGTCTGGCTGTGCCTGCTGGTGTGATGTACTTCGCCACCGCAGGTCCGTGCATGTTGAGACCCCCAACTCAGACTCCAGTGAGACAAAGAAAAAAAGTTTTGTCTTGTGAGACGAAGAGAACCAAATTGGAGTCTGACCTGTCCCCATGGCAGGGGGGCTTTTTTCTGCACAACACCGGCACCGGAGTATGATGGGAGTGAATAACTGAGAAGCTTTTTTTCTTTCTTTTTTAATTGGAGGGAGCTCCGATCCAGTCTGGGAATAAAATGGGACCCAAAGTTGGCTTTCTTCTTATGAACAAGGTAAATGAGATGTATGACGGAAATAAGGATGCAATAATATTGCAATGCTAAGTTTTTAGCATCTAAATGTGGCAGTATGACAGCCATATGACTGTTCCTGGGGAAGAGAAACTCTCTGGCCAACTTGTTAAATTTAGTTGATGCGGTAATAAGGTAATCGTGGTCTCAGCCTGTGACTTTAGATATTTTAATTACAAGCCAGCGTTAGCCTGTTGTTGCCGTTAGCAAACAGTCCGTCAGGTTACTCAACAATCAAACCATAAACAACTTGCAGATTTATAACGTTATTACTTCAGTAGACACGTGTCTCTAACTCTGGGCTCAGACTGAGTGTAATGTGGGTTAAATTAAAAACCAACGCAGCTGAAGCAGCTCGTGTGTGTGCACGACATTAGTGTCACTTCCACTTGTCGCCAGAGGAGGCGAACTTCTGGAAAAAAGCTGGAGCTTACGCTGTACTCCTTTAATCTTATGAAGGCTGTAATTGTAGATAATATCTTACATAAAAGAAAATATCTTAAATGAGTAGTAAGCTATATGGGTGCATTCAGAAAGCATAGTCCGCGAGTCTCGGTCCGTTTGGGGACTCGGTTTGGTTGGGGGCGGGGGTGGTCTTCCGGACCGAGATCGTGTTCACGTTGCGCTGCTTTCAGATTCACTGTAGGCGAGGACGAGACGCACAAACAAGAAGCTTCTCACAACTTCCATTTCCTCCTCAAAGCAACATTATTTTGGTACGAGAAGCTGGGAAATGCTTTCATCAGATCACGTATCGATTAAAGCTTTTACTGCCTCGTAACTCCATGTCTGATCAGGAGCCATCTTTATAAGTACTGCCCACGTTTACCCACGTTGTCCAACGTTTGACCCACAATGCCATGCAATCTGTAGTCCACTTCCTGTCTTTGGTTCACTTGAATCGGACCGAGACCTGTGTTTGCAGGCAGACCGAGTCCGCTTGTTTGTTCCAGATCAGTCTGTTCGCGCATTCACAACTCACAAATCACATATGTATAGACCCACACATACATGTACACACAGTGTGTACACACTCAGGAGTAGGGCTGAAAGATATATCGTTATCATATCTATATCGAGATATGAACATTCAAGATATTAATATCGAGAAAGGAAATATCTAAAAGATATAGATTTCCCAGCGCTTGTCCTGCATGTAAAGCTCTGGGAGTCACAAACAAAACAGCACTTTCCACAAAAGTGCTTGTTTTTTTAACAAATTTGTGGTCTTATCGTATCGTATCGATATTGAGATGTCTGGCATGAATATCGAGATATGAAATTTTGCCCATATCGTTCAGCCCTACTCAGGAGGGCCAGAAGTAAAGTCGCCTGTAATATCTGTGTGGAAAATGCCTCTGTGTCTACAGTTTATGGCTGCTCTAATCACCCTATCAGAGAAAAGGATACTTTTTTTTCGGAGTACCTGAAACTGTCGTTAACAAAATTGAAAAATGTCGAAAACTGACAAAACAACGCTGCAAAACGTGGATTTTAAACCTCCGCCTTCAGTTGGGAGAAGCAGAGTCTACCAATGCCATAGTTTACAGCGACCACTTTCTAAAACAGGTAAGATAGTTTAATATTATTTTATTATTTATTGTTAAGGCTATTTCCCCACTGTCTCTGGCAGCAAACCAGTTTTTAGGGGGTTTCTGTGGATCTCTGTCACTGGTAGACCTAGTTTGGAGAAATGCGGTTTGACTTATACACAGCCTACAATTCGTTTAGGAATTCAGGATAACAGAAGTAAAATAAATTAATATACAAGATCCAAGCACATAAAAACACTCAGCATTAGCAATATTATGAGCTAAGTTATTTATTTAAAATAGCATAAGTCACTATTACCAGCAGAAACAAGGTGACAGCCATTCAAAGCTTATTTGGATCCTGGTTGACCCGACACGAAACAGAATAGCTGTCGGCTTCATTCATCGAACAGACGGAGGTAAAGTCATGAGCGTTGCTTTCTTTCTTTCTTTCTTTCTTTCTTTCTTTCTTTTTTTGCGGACCTCGGGTGGATCTCTGCCCCGCTTGCAGACTCATTCTGGGCTTTGCAGCACATGGGTGATGAAGCAAATTATGGTTTAAAAGAAACCTGATGGTTTAGAAGAGCACCTGATTGTCCTCGTGTGCGATAGTAGCCGAGCCTCACACATCCTCCACTGCTCACAAACAAGTTAACACCGCAACAGTGTGGAAAATCCCTCTTAGGGAGAAAAAGCGATACTGGAAAGGAAGCTGAGCCGCATGGGGGAGACCGACGCATCCAAACCACGTTAACTTCTTCATTTTGGACACCTGTCCCCCCCTGCAGTTGTAATTCTTAAGATCGGATGTCCAGAAGTAAAGTTATGAGCGTTACTTTGTCAGCAACAAGATGGTTTGTGATGTAAATCACCTCACGGCAGTAAATCCACAAGATTATAAGACCAGTCTGGTTTATTTAGACTTCATGGGTCATATCTTATGTATAAATATATTTTTTGGCAATATGGTGTCTGGACCAGCCCATTCAAAGCCTCAGTGTACTCGCTATCATTCATTTTGCTGTGTTTTGAACTGGAGGAAAACACTCCTTGCCCTCCATCTGCATTTTGCGCGGAGTCCGGGTCATGTGACTGAAAGCCACCTATTAACTGCCATGCTGGTAACTTTTGCACTTTTAGCTTTTAACATTTCAATTCAACTTGGTATTAACAATGGTAAAATGGTTCAGCTTTCATCATGTGTGTGACCACTGACCGGCCTATCAGAAGCAGTGTTGGTTCGGCTTTACAATCCACCACAAAGCAGTGAACAGAAATGGAAAAGAAAAGAACACGGAAACCCGACTGGACAGAGGATCAGTGTCTGCTTCTTTCTTAGTTGGTCAATGAGCAGTGATGACATCACTGGTGGTGTTGCATTGTGGTGTTGGGTTGGAGGAGTAAGTGGATCTCTAATGAGATCAACCACAAACATGATTCCTGCACGACCCAATCTGTAACGTTTCATTAATTTACAGTTATCCAGTGTTTGGAGAAAATGTCCTGCCTCCTCCATCCACCATCATTTCCTCTGATTCAGGAGCTCCTAAGCTGCTTTGAAGTCCTCCTCTCTGGTCTTACCAGATCTCACCTTTAGGAGATCTCTTAAGAGCTACAATTATTTAGGAATGGCTTTTATCTTCACTGGGATCTACTCTTAAATTTTAGGGGAAATTCTAAGAAAACATCATGATTCTAAGAATTTTCTTAGAATTTGGCCACTAGCAGAAACTCTGCACTAAGACTCTTCAGGAATACGGCCCCTGAAATCTGAATTTAATCTCTAAATTCTAGTTTCCCCTGAGCAGCCTGAAACTTCTCCGTGTTCATGTTTTTATATTGGTGATTTACTTTAATATTCTGGTGAGAATTAAGATTATTTTTATAAGTTTGTTAAAATAATTCTCCATGATGAGTCAGCATGTTTCTGGCTTCTACCTTAAACAATGAGTCAGTATTGTTTGTAATGTTGAATAAATTCAAGATGTTTTGTCAATAACAGATTTCAAAGACCTGTTTCCATCTGACTCCTGGTCTAGTCAGAAACCCCTGATCCGGTCAGAAACTCCTGGTACAGCCAGAAACTTATGGTCCAGTTGGAAACTTATGGTCCAGTCGGACACTCCTGGACTAGGCAGAAACTCCTGGTCTGGTCAGAAAGTTCTGGTCTACTCAGAAAATACTGGTCTAGTCAGAAACTCCTGGTGTACTCAGAAACTTCTGGTCCAGTTAGGAACTTCTGGTCCTGGTTAGAAAATCCTGGTCCAGTCAGAAACTTCTGGTCCAGTCGGAAACTCATGGTCTAATCAGAAACTTCTGGTCCAGTCGGAAACTCATGGTCCAGTTAGAATCCCCTGGTCTAGTCAGAAACTCCAGGTTTAGTCAGAAACTTCTGGTCCAGTCAGAAACTCCTGGTCTTGTCAGAAGCTTCTGGTCTAATCAGAAACTTCTGGTCCAGTCGGAAACTCATGGTCCAGTTAAAAACTCTAGTCCAATCAGAAACTACAGGTTTAGTCAGAAACTCCTGGTCTATGTGGCACGGTACGCAACAGAGGGCCCGGGCGGGCTTTGAACCCCAGCATGAAAGTCATGCACGCTGACCATTCAGCCAAGGTACGCCCTCCGTTGCGTACCTTGCCACATTCTGGCGTTGTCGGCAGGATCCATGTGCAACGCCGGTAAACGGTCCATGGATTCAAAATTGGTGGCAGCCTGCGCGGAGCACGAGGACGTGCTTGTGAAAAGAGGGGGAGAGATGTGACGGTGTGGTCCTGTCACTATAGCCCCGTTTCCACCCGCGGGTCTGGGTCGGGTCAGGTCGGGCCAGGCCGGATCGGGTGGGTTTTGGTACGGATGTGTTGATTTCATGCTGCGTCCCCACAGCAACCTGTACCCTTACTCTGGAGGCGCTGGACAGCGCTGCTACGTGATCGCGTGACATCATCGCTGTGCAACGCCGTTTAACCAAAACACCGCGCCACACATGACAAACAAAAGGAGTCACCCCGGCTTTGTTTTTACGCTTGGTCACGCGGGAAGTGAGATTTTTCAACAAATCAATGTATTGCCTTGCGTTCGCTCCACCTCTTTGGTCCGGATCGGTTAGATCAGTACCCCTACCGAAGGGTGCCAAAAAAGTAGGCCGGGTCGGGTCGGATATAAGGGTACCCGTCCAGGTTTTTATCTGTGGAGACGCAAAAAAACGTGGACCGATCCGGCCCGACCCGACCCAGACCCGCTGGTGGAAACGGGGCTTATGCCTCCGACTGATGATGCGCCGTGGCTACTTGGCTACAGGGATGTCCCTTTGGCTTAATGGTCAGCGTGCATGACTTTCACCCGGGAGTCTGGGGTTCAAAGCCCACCCGGGTTCTCTGTTGCGTACTTTGCCACATCTAGTTAAAAACTCCCAGCCCATGTCTGATTTACCGAAACACTTTTCAATGTTTGAGGTTTGTCTTCAGTTTCATATGTAACTAACCTGGCAAGAGGTGAGAGTCTGTTTTTAGTCAACAGCGTGTCACTTCCTGTAGAAGACCCAGATCTAATTATAGAGATCTGATCTGGTAGACCTGCAGAAGCCTGGCCTCCATGCTAAGGCTAACAAGCCCAGGTAGAGCTCCTGTAGTCCAGATAGAGCTCCTGTAGTCTAGGTAGGGGTCCTGTAGTCCAGCTAGAGCTCCTGTAGTCCAAGTGGAGGTCCTGTAGTCCAGCTAGAGCTCCTGTAGTCCAAGTGGAGGTCCTGTAGTCCAGGTAGAGCTCCTGTAGTCCAGGTAGAGCTCCTGTGGTCCAGGTAGAGCTCCTGTAGTCCAGGTAGAGCTCCTGTGGTCCAGCTAGAGCTCCTGTGGTCCAGCTAGAGCTCCTGTAGTCCAGGTCTAAGAGGAGGTCTAAGTATTTGATTAAATATTTATTTGCAGCTGTGATGAATTGACGAGACATTAATGAGTTAAAACTGATTCATGTGTTTTATTTTCTGACTTTCTTTAGTCCACATGAGGACACATTCCTATTGGGACAGTCCAGGGGGACTATGAGGGACAAGGATGGGGTCTGAAAACCTCTATCTTAAGCAAAACATTTCTGTCAATAGAACAAGCAAAATTTTCTCGATAAGGTTTTGGGCGAGTGTGTCAAGTATGTTTTACCTTAAACAAGTTCTTTTATCTCACTGAAATGAAATGATCGAGTGTGATGAGATATTTTGACTAGAAATGATAAAAATATACATGGTAAGATTTTAGTTTTTGCAGTGTATATATAATACTTAATACATTTACCAGATTTTACCAAACCAGATGATGATGTCACAACATAACAGAGATCTAAACAAATAAAGTTGTACTGAACTGAGAACTTCCTGGATTTCCTTATTGGGTCACGTTCTCCAGACAGCGTTTCTCAGTGTGCACGTTCTAAAATCCACCACTGAAAAGCAGAAGTAGAGATGCACTGCAGCTCCTCAGAGCAGCGATCTGTCTTTGTTTCAGAGATGGAAACCTTCCTCCTCCTCCTCCTCCTCATTTCTGCTGTGTGGACAGAAAATGTTCGTCAGACTTTCCTTCTGGTTCCAGACCAGAACTGAATGACTCTGTCCTTATAAAGTTTAGAAGCTGGACTGAAACCAGGTCATGAAGCAGCAGTGTGGACCTTGTTTCAGGGACCCGGGTGCTGGGGCTTGATGCACCAGTGTGGACCTGGTTTTGGGGGCCCGGGTTCTGGGGCATGAACAGACACATCAGAGTCTAGTCCACGTGCCTGAAGTGAAACAACATGTGGTCTGGGGGGGGGGGCTGAACCAGTCTGTGATCTGGTTTCCTGCTTCTCAGTTTCTGTCAGCCTCGGTTCCAGACTCCGGTCCTGCACGAGTCACATCTCTGACTTCGTTTTTGCAGCTGAAGACGAATCTAACAGGTAAGAACCACTCAGAACCGGCTCAGGTTCTGATCCAGATTCTCCTTTCATGTCTGAGGTTCAGGAAGACCTCCAGAGTCCTGCTGCTGGTCTGGATGGACCTGAATGTGTCGCAGCTTTCAGCTGTGAGTCAACAGAGAGACAAGGAGATGATCTTCATCGTTGTCCTCATCAGTGTAGATGGAGGGTCCACATCAGCAACGAAGAGCTGGTAATGGTCTGAAACCATCTGGTCTCTGATCCATCTTCGTCCTTCAGGATATTTCAGGTTTTTTTCACCAGTTTAGGTCGAAGATATTTGTTGACATCAGAGGAATAACGTAGTCCGTTTAACTACGGCTACACTGCAGGGACAAAAATGCATATCTATCTATCTATCTATCTATCTATCTATCTATCTATCTATCTATCTATCTATCTATCTATCTATCTATCTATCTATCTATCTATCTATCTATCTATCTATCTATCTATCTATCTATCTATCTATCTAGCTTTCTATCAGGCGTTGAATCACAGGGGGCTTTGAACTGCAGGGGGCATTTAAATGTGTCATAACCTGCTGTTTTACATACAAAATCCTTCTTAAATTATCTTCAAATGAATTTTTAATTATAGTTGGGTGGAAGAAAATTTAATGAGCTCATTTTTACCTCTTTTTATCCCCAACTTTTGTTTGTCGCGAGAACACGTGCGAGAGTTAGAGCTGTCTGTAAGCGCGTTCACGAGGCAAGCGTCAAAGCCAAAACAAAGTTTTATCAGGACAGAGCAGGTGAAGGAAATGATGTCCCAACAGAGAAAAACTTGATAAAAACTTAACGGTACGGTTGATGGAGAGGATCCGCGGAGTAAAAGGGCTGGACTCTGATGAATATAAGGAGCTGACGTCTGACGTGAAGTTAACCAAACAGTGTTAGCTTTTGTAGCTACATTAGCAGCTTGTTCGCTCGTCAACCACCGTTTACTGGTCTCTGACACAAAAGATAATAAGTTACACAAGCAGCAACACTTACCGACTGCACATCCTCACTGATAAATATCCACTGCTCCCTAGTGCTGTCCCTTCTGTCCACTCAGGCCGACCATGAGCAGCTGTAAGGCGGACATGCTTCTGCGCAGGAGCCGGTGAAAAAGCAGAGCTCATAACTTTATTTCTGAACATCCGATCTTGGATATTCCAAGTGTAGATGGTAGCTAGTGTCAAAAATATGAAGGGCACGAGGGTTGGAAGCAGCTCTGGGTCTTTCCTGGAAAGCAGCAGCGAAAATCCCCCAAACGCAATATCTCGGCGAGAAACGCTTATACGGGCATTTTCAATACAGGGAGCCAGTTAACCATGCCTTTGCGCCTTGAATGAGGATGGATTCATGTCTGGGGCTCAGACACTATGACAGGCATCCACAAAGCTGGTCCTCTGCTGGCTTTTGCCACAGCAGGAGACGCAGTGTGACTTGCAACACTCAGGCCGACCATGAGCATCTGTAAGGCAGACACGCTTCTGCGCAGGAGCCGGTGAAAAGCAGAGTTCATAACAAAGACGCTAGCTTAGCAGCTCGCTCGCAGCCTCTCTAGTTCACGTCATAACAGCTGGTCATAACTCCTCCGTGGCAGGTAATCAGCTGCTTTTAGGTGGCGCTAAAGAGGCTAGCTTAGCAGGCCGAGGCGATTGACGTCACTGTCAGAGGCGGGTCCAAATCGCGTGCTGTGGAGAGCGCGCTCTTGTGGCCGATTCTGGGATGAAGAGAGAGCTCAAGCTGAAAAACGAAGCCACTTTCACTTTCAGGAGTTTCTGGCACTTTTTTACTCAATTCCTACCCCAATACACATGTTTTAACATGAAAAAGTGGGATTTTCCGGGTGATGACTCCTTTAACGGAAAGAGTTGTTCAACCCTAGGGGGCATTTAATTGTCGGGGGCGTTGGATGAAACAACTCCTAATCCATGTACATGTTTACCAAACACTTTGACCATGAAAGTGTCTGTTTACTCTTGACAGTCAGGGGGTGAAGCCATCAGAGTCCTGCAGCAGCCATGTTGCCTCGGGTCTGGCTGCTGATTCTGACGATGATGATGGTGAAGATCAAAGGTTCGTGATCTGAGCCATCTTATGAAAGCAGAACAGATAAATGTATGATTCAGTAATAGAACTCCCATGATGCATTTCACTGATTGACAGCCATTCACAGAGCTTTATCTGATACACAAATACACCAACACTCAGAAAGCTGCATCTTCTGAGATCTTAGTCACCAACAGCATAACAGGCTCATGGGTAAAACATTTCAGGAACCTGGTCCTGGTCCCAGTGAGCCTGATCACGCTGGACAGGTGAGGCACTGATAGCTCACCTGTCTGTGTGTGACCTCTGACCCCAGCGGCGTCAGCAGAGGTCATCCCGGTCACGGCCAGCGATGGCGACAGTGTCTTGCTGACATCTGGTCTGAACGGGACCACGGAGATCGGAGGGGACTTCAGGTGGACCCACCCGCACCTGCTGCTGAACAAAAAGATCACCAGGTGTCACCATGGCCGCTGTGAGGTCCAGAACAACGGTTCGCTGAGGTTCACCCAAGTCCAGGTCCAAGACTCGGGAAACTACACGCTGGAGGTGTTCAATGAGGCAGGAAACATCCAGGAGAGGAAGACTTACCTGCTGCAGGTCAAAGGTGAGTCCACCGCATCAGAGTTCACGTGTGGAGATCTCACCCGTTAACCCAACGCTGTTCAATCCCCGCCATACATGCTCAAGTCTTGCTGCATGCCGTCTGACCCCGCAATGCTCGATCCCCGCCGCACGCCCTTCAATTCTGACCGCGCGCTGTTTATCACTGCCACACATCGTTCTATCCTGGCCGCACACCATTCAATCCTTGGCACACGGCGTACGATCCTCACTGCACGCTGCCCGATACACCGCCGCACATCGTTCGATCCTTGCTGAATACCTTTCGATCCCTGTTACTCGCCGTTCGAACCTCGATGCATGCCGTTCGATCCCCAACATACAGCGTTTGATCCTCGCAGCACGCCGTTTGATCCTCGCTGTACTGCATTTTATCCTTGCTGCACACAGTTGGATCCTTGCCGCACACCGTTCAATACCTGCTGCACGCTGTTTGATCCTTGGTGCATGCCGTTCGATCTTCGCCACACGCCATTTGATCTCTGCCGCATGCCGTTTCATCCTCGCTGCACAAGTTCAATCCTCGCTGCACACCGTTTGATATTCGCCACATGCCGTTCGATCTTCGCCGCACGCCATTTTAACATTGCTGCATGCTGTTCTATCCTTGCCGCACGCTTTTCGTTCCTTGCCGCACATCGCTCAATCCCTGCCGCACGCCGTTTGATCCTCGATGCATGCCATTTGATCCCTGCCACATGCCGTTCGATCCTTGCCGCACGCCGTTTGATTCCCGCCGCACGCCATTCGATCCCTGCCGCAGGTTATTTGATCCTCACTGTTTGATCCTCCCTGCACACCATTTGATCCTCGCACCACGCCGTTTGATCCTCGCTGTGCGACGTTCGATCCTTGCCGCAAGCTGTTTGATCTCTGCCACATGCCATTTGATCCTCGCTGCATGCTGTTCAAAGTAGGGCTGGGAAAAAAAATCGATACACTGAAATATCGCGATATTTTCATATGCTGATATCATATTGATATGTAAAAATGTGGTATAGATCTATTTTACTATTGAAATCTCGCGAGATTTTGTTGTTCGGTCACGAAATCTCGCGGGTTTTCGTGAAATCTTGCAAGATTTCACCGTTATCTTACGAAATCTTGCGAGATTTCGTTGGTAAAATAGATCAATATTGCATTTTTGAATCTCTATATGAAATCTGCATATGAAAATATCGCGATATTTCAGTGTATCGATTTTTTTCCCCAGCCCTAGTTCAAACCTCACTGCACGCCAGTCGATCCTCGCTGCAGGCCGTCCGATCCCTGACACACACTTTCGATCCTCACTGCATGCCGTTCGATCCTAGCTGCATGCCGTACGATCCTTGGTGCGCGCCATTCAAACCTTGGCGTACACCATTCGATACTAGCTGCAGGCGATTCGATCCCCGCCGCACATCGTTCAATCCTCGCTGCACACTATTTGATCCCCGCACATGCTCAATCCTTGGCGCACGCCGTTCGATACCAGCTGCACGCTGTTCAATCCTCGCTGCACACCGTATGACCCCAGATGTTCTGAGTTTCTGTTGCCAGGGTAATGAACCACCGTTTGAGCCAGCACATTAATTTAGACCAGTTTGACTGGACACACTCAACATGCCCAACACACTCACTCATCTGGCAGGTTTCTGTCTCTCATTTAGAGAGAAACCTGCCAAACTGGTTCTTTGGAGGCTAAACCAGTCAGTAAACATCTGCTCAAGAAAATAATCCCAGTATAGCCAGTCCAAAGGCCAGCTGGGGTGGTGGCCCATGTAAACATAAACAAACAAACCTAAAAAACAAAGCTGAACCGCCAGCAAAAGAATCCACAGACAACATCCTCAAAGTCAGAATCACAACAACAACAAGCAGGTTGTTAATGTTTACAGGATG
This sequence comes from Atherinomorus stipes, assembly GCA_023101725.1. Lineage (NCBI taxonomy): Eukaryota > Metazoa > Chordata > Actinopteri > Atheriniformes > Atherinidae > Atherinomorus > Atherinomorus stipes. The sequence goes on from JALJCO010004142.1 coordinate 66,934, forward strand.
TTAACAAACGTGTTTGTGTTTACAGATAAGACCACCAGCGCTGGCAGCCATGTTGGGGTGTCTCTGCTCATCCCCTGCTTCCTGCTGCTGTTTCTGCTGCTGGTCTCCATCTTCATCTTGATGAGGAGGAATAGGATGCGGCCCACGATGACATCAGGTGCAGCAGCCAATCAGAGGCAGACAGACTCAGGCAGCTGGTTTCTATAAAGTCCCTGCAGACTGGTATCAGTCAGTGAACCACAATCTGGTCTCCTCCAGGTCAGAAAGAGGAGAACGTCTACGTGGTGATGCATGGTCACCGTGGCAACAAGGGGAAACAGGAGGAAGAGGAGCGGAAGGAGGAAGAGCTTCATTATGGTAGATAAACACTGAAACAGAGAATATCACCAGTTTAGAAAACACCTGGTCAGGGAGGCAGGGTCCTGGTCCAGGAGGCAGGTTTTGATGAAACCCTGAGTATGTTAACCCTGAGTTGGGGAAACAAGGTAAGTCTTCCGTTCTGAAGTGAACATCTTTGCTGGCAGGTTCACCATGAAAAAACCTGAATTAACCTGGAGTTCTTGACTAGACTCATTATAAGTTAATCCAGAGTTCCTGACGAGACCTTGACTAAGTTAATCCAGAGGTTGTGGCTATATTTAGAGTCAATTGAACTTTCTTCCTGGAATAGGTCCCTGACATTTCATTCTCACTGAGCAGAATCAGAGTTTGGATGAAGTGAAATCAGAAACTTGCAGGATGTAAAACCGGAGCCGGTTTCACATCCATCAGATGCTTGTTCCTGGGAAATAAATTCAATATTTAAGTCGTCTTGAATCTTCAGCCTCCTGAGCTTTGTCCCACTTGTCGTCCACAGTTCCCTATAGTCCTGCAGCCTCAGAGGAACAAGAGGACATCTATGTGTGACGACCAATCAGAACTCTGCAGGGCTGCACCTTACCTGGACACAGACCCTCACATGGACACAGACCCTCACCTGATCTAAATTTAAAAATATGCTATTGGCAAAAAATTAAATAAAAAAAAGACATAATTAATGTCGGCTTTAACCACCATTATCCTACAGCTGCAGATATTCTGATTCACCTGTCTAGAATAACGTTAAATAGTGATGTCGATTGTTATTTAATTAGATAATGAAAAAAAGACATGACGCCTGCACACCTCATGAGAAATTATTTTGACCCAATGCTGCATGTCTGCAGTCCTGTAGGCAGCACTCTTTCAGCCATCGGTGCATAAAGCTGCTAGTTAATACGTGCTTCTCAGACGTGCTAAATTACACTTGTTACATTTTTGCGCACGCTTTCCGTTGCACGGTTGATTAATCACATTATCTGTGTTAAGCTGAGTCTCCTCCCAATATTTTGCGCATTCTGGCAGAAACGCTCAGATTGCATATTCATCTACAGCAGAGACGCAAAATGGATAGCGGGGCTATTTAGCCCGTTAACAGGCGCAAACCTCCTTTCGCCCTGCTTTGTAAATCAGCCCTGGCGGATTATTGCGTGTGTAACAAAAATAGTGTATTGTTTTAGCACGCGCAAACCTTTAGTAAATCAGGGCCTCTGTGTCAGAAAACAGAAAGGTTAAAGCCTGACGTGGACTACAACGGTGAGCTTTGCCATCTAGAACCAGAAACCATCAGTCACATGTTTTACTGTTGCACCTGGACTCATTTAGAGCAACTTATTTACAATAAAACAGGTCAGGTGGTCCTCCTCAGGGAGGAACCCCTCCACTCCCACAGTGTCCCCTCAACGTTCACATAATGTAGTACGCCGGTGACCAAGCCAGAAAGCTCCATAAAAGTCCACAAAAACTTGTCAGTGTTCCTCCATACCGCTCGTCTAATGTGATCCAAGTGTCCTGAGTGGGTAGCGTCCACAATTTACTCGAAACAACGTCATTTAGTATATTTTTAGAGCCTAAACAGTAGTACATCGCATCTCCAGCAAGCACACCAATGTGCATTCACGAAACTGCGGAAGCCGTGACAGACAAGATCGCGCGTTCTCTTTCTCTTTCTTTCTTTGTTTTAAATCAATATCCAACCCCTCTTGTCTTTGTCCCGGTTTGTCTGCAGCTCTGTCGCTCTTAGCACAATGTAAACAGCAATTTTCTTCTTCTACGCTTGCATTATTGGCAGAGTAGGCTCTGAACGCCAAGGCTTCTGTAGTTTCGTGAATGCGCTTATGCGTGCTTCGCGGAAGTAAGATGTAGTACTGTTTAGGCTCTAAAAATATAGTAACTGATGTTGTTTCGAGTAAATTCTGGACGCTACCCACTCAGGACACTTGGATTACATTGGACGAGCGGAATGGAGGAATATTGAGAAGTTTTTGTGGACTTTTATGGAACCTTTGTGGCTCGGACACCAGCGAACTCCATTATATTTACCTAGTGATCCCCCCCCCCTTCTTTTTGAAAATTTCTCATTTAGTTTTTTTCTTTCTTCCCTGTGTTGGATTGTATTCCTTTGACTCATTTCTTATGATAATTGATTTTTGTATCTGTATATATTTTATTGTGTGTACATAAAAAATAAATGAATAAAAAGTAGCATGACTCAGCAGGAGGGCGGCCCCCAGGTGGTGATGGATAAGAAGCAGAGCTGCTTCCTGGAAACCACGTGAGATTCCAGGAACGCGCCTGTTCACCTGCAGCTCCTGTTCATCCAGTTTACAGGAAGTCACGAGGAGGAGGAGGAGAAGGAAGAGTAGCAGCTCTCCTCCAGTCTGCAGGGGACTGAAGGCTTTCTTGATCCCTCAGACTTGTCCAGCTTCAGGACCATTTCGACTCCAATTCTGGGATAAACGGGGTTTCGCGGGGGTGGAACTTCTCCAGCTTCTACAGAGGACACACCTGGACGGGTCACATCTGGCGGCTGTAAGTTCTGTTGCCTTAAAGACGACGTCATGTTTATCATTAGGTCAGGACTCATGAAACTAACAACATGAATCACATTTAGAAAAAATTCATTAAATATTCTTCAGGGAAGTTTGCTTGTCATATTTCATTTTCAACCTGTTTTACATCAAATATCACAGTTTTAAGTTCTGAAACGTTGCAGAAAACTTTTGTACATTTTCCCAAAACTCTGAACACAACTGAATTTTCTGAAGGTAAGAACGCCTTCTCTTTTCACCGCTCAGATTTTCATACCAGAACAACTGCTGAAGGCCTGCAGAGCTGCCTCCTCTCTCTACTGTGGGGGGTCTCCTTGACTTTTTTTCTTTTTTTTAAAGACAAATGGTTTCAGCTTGTTCTTACCTTGACAGTTTCGGCTGTCACTTCAGCCTTCATCAGAAGTGGTCGGACTTCCTGGTGTGACGTGTCTATGTAGACAGCTGACTGGGAATTCCGACGTGACTCGTCAGGAGAACAGCTGACCGGGCACGGCAACTTACAATGAAGTGCTCGTGCCCGGTCTCATCTGTCCTCCTCCGGCCCCCCGCTGCTGGTGACTGATGATGGAGTCCCAGGTGTGTGGGAGCTGGTATGCCCCCTCGTCCCTGTTTATGATGTTCGTTTCTCGTCGTCGTATTTCAAATGCCTCCTTTATCCATCTCTTGAATTTATTGGTTTCCGTGGTGATGATTTTGCTACTGTCCCAGTCCATGATGTGGTTATTTCTTCTGCAATGATCCGTTATAGCTGATTTCTTATTTTCTTGTTCTGCTGTTTGTTTTTTTGTCCTTGTGAATTTTTCTTTCATTTCTTTGTTGCACTCTTTCTGGTGTTCTGATTTTCGTGTTATGAATGTCCGTTCGGTCTCTCCTTCATATGTTTTATTGCACGATTTTTCATGGTCCGTTGTATGGGTTCTGTACAGAACCCATACAACGGACCATGAAAAAGCACCAGATAAACACAGCCATAAAACCCCACAACAAACTAAGACAACAACTCGTCCATCCAAAAGACACAAGAACGCCAGACAAGAAATGCAACGTCATCTACGAAATCCCCTGCAAATCGTGCAATAAAACATGTGTAGGGACTGGATTTGTTAAAACAGGTTGTAATGGGTGACATGACAGTGGAACAGAGAGGCAACAGTTTTTCCAGGCTTTTGGAACTGAAGGGCAGATGAGAAAAGGCAGGGTTTGAGAAAAACTTTGGTTTATTTGTTCTGAAAATATGGTGGTACTACAATTTGTAGCCTAATAAATGAGTTATTGTTAATTTTATGACTTGTTTATTGATAAGAAATCCCCCAAATTTAAATTTTTAGCATATTTTACTCTAATAAGAGTAGCATGGAAAAAAGGAGATGGTTTATGTGTAACGTGACTTTAGTGGTACTACAACATATGATATCAAAATTATTGCCAATTATATGACTTATTTGGCTTTTTTAAAAATCCCCCAAAATACATTTAAGCATATTTTATGAGAGGAAGAGTTGTAGTATGATCAACAAGGCTCCATTGATGTGTGTGGTGACTTTTAGAGTCTCTGCACTTTATAATGATGGTGTTATTTATCAATATAGCAAGATGTTAATGAATTATCAAAAGGCACATTTCTCCAAAACAGCTGTTGTAGTATGACCATCTGGAGCCCCTAGGTGTGTGTGGTGATTTCGGAGTCTCTGTTCTGTATGACAGTGGGGTTATTGATTTTTATTCGCAGCGTCTTGCTCCTGTATTGCCATTTGCAGACGGTCCCTAACCACTTGCTCCTACCGCCTGCTCATAGAGATCAATGATATTCACCCAGCTCGGTTTTTCTAAAAAAAAAAAAAAACGTTTTTTAATTGTTGTAGCGAGTAGTCTTTGCTATTATGACGTGAAAGGGGTGTCATTTGTGTTTCAAAAACGTTTCGTCTCAGAGTTATTGTTCCCCGAAGTCCGAATCTGTCAATATCTTTCCAACTTTATCTAAGTCGTTATAACGAGATAAACTTTCTCGTTTAAACGAGAAAGTTTATCTCGTTATAACGAGATATACTTCTCGTTATAACGAGAAAGTTTATCTCGTTATAACGACTTAGATAAGGTTGGAAAGATAGGCTATTGACAGATTCGGACTTCGGGGATCAAAAACTCTGAGACGAAACGTTTTTGAAACACAAATGACACCCCTTTCACGTCATAATAGCAAAGACTACTAGCTACAACAATTAAAAAACGTTATTTTTTTAGAAAAACCGAGCTGGGTGAATATCATTGATCTCTATGAGCAGGCGGTAGGAGCAAGTGGTTAGGGACCGTCTGCAAATGGCAATACAGGAGCAAGACGCTGCGAATAAAAATCAATAACCCCACTGTCATACAGAACAGAGACTCCGAAATCACCACACACACCTCGGGGCTCCAGATGGTCATACTACAACAGCTGTTTTGGAGAAATGTTCCTTTTGATAATTCATTAACATCTTGCTATATTGATAAATAACACCAACATTATAAAGTGCAGAGACTCCAAAAATCACCACACACATCAATGGAGCCTTGTTGATCATACTACAACTCTTCTTCTCATAAAATATGCTTAAAAGTATTTTGGGGGATTTTTAAAAAAAGCCAAATAAGTCATATAATTGGCAATAATTATGATATCATATGTTGTAGTACCACTAAACTCACGTTACACATAAACCATCTCCTTTTTTCCATGCTACTTTTATTAGAGTAAATATGCTAAAATTTAAATTTGGGGGATTTCTAATCAATAAACAAGTCATAAAATTAGCAATAACTCATTTATTAGGCTACAAATTGTAGTACCACCGTATTTTCAGAACAAATAAACCAAAGTCTTTCTCAAACCCTGCCTTTTCTCATCTGCCCTTCAGTTCCAAAAGCCTGGAAAAAACTGTTTCCTCTCTGTTCCACTGTCATGTCACCCATTACAACCTGTTTGAACAAATCCAGTCCAGTTTCTGCTCCCACCATAGCGCTTTAGCAGCCCTCATCAAGATCAATAGTGATCTTCTCATGCCTGCTGATTATGGTCTACTTTTCCATCATCATCATCCTCAATCTGAGTGCAGCCTTTGACACCATCTCCCACCCCATTCTACTCAATAGACTCTGTAGGCATCACCCAGACCACCCCCTTCACTGGTTTTACTCCTCCCTCACTGGCTTTACTCAGTTCCATCATCCATCCATCCATTCATTCATTTATTTCCTTGTCGCTTCTCTGGGATCTGGTTGGAGAGGGGCAGCTTCCACACACCCAGGGGCTCCAGGTGGTCATACTACACCAGCTGTTTTGTAGAAATGTGCCTTTTGATAATTCATTAATCATTAATACCTTATAATATTCATCAATAACTCCACTATTGATTGAAATAGCAAGACACTAATGATTAACAATAATAAGATAAATGTAAAAAATAAATAAAGGTGCATTTTTCCAAAACAGCTGTCGTAGTATATCATCAGGAGTCCCTGAGGTGTGTGGTGATTTTACAGTGTCTACACTGTATAACAGTGGAGTTACTGATTGAAATAGCAAGATACTGTATCAATGATTAATAACAAAAAAAAAAGTAAAAAACAAATGAAGGTGTATTTTTTCCAAAACAGCTGTTGTAGTGTAATCAGCGGGAGTCCCTTGGCGTGTGTGGTGATTTGGGAATGTCTGCACTGTAGAACAGTAGACTAGTTATTGATTGATATATCAAAATATCAATAATTAATAACAATAGAAAATTTAAAAAAATTGAAGTTGCATTTCTCCAAAACAGCTGTTGTAGTATGACCATCTGGAGCCCCTAGGTGTGTGTGGTGATTTCGGAGTCTCTGTTCTGTATGACAGTGGGGTTATTGATTTTTATTCGCAGCGTCTTGCTCCTGTATTGCCATTTGCAGACGGTCCCTAACCACTCGCTCCGCTACCGCCTGCTCATAGAGATCAATGATATTCATCCAGCTCGGTTTTTCTCAAAAAATAACGTTTTTTAATTGTTGTAGCGAGTAGTCTTTGCTATTATGACGTGAAAGGGGTGTCATTTGTGTTTCAAAAACGTTTCGTCTCAGAGTTATTGTTCCCCGAAGTCCGAATCTGTCCATATCTTTCCAACTTTATCTAAGTCGTTATAACGAGATAAACTTTCTCGTTTAAATGAGAAGTATATCTCGTTATAACGAGATGTGGCTCTAACATTTATTTAATCGCTCTGGCAGTTCAACGCCACCGTAGTCCTGCACTCTCATCCACAACGGTGCGTCCAGTCAGCGACATCCTCTCCGTCGCTGTTGACTCGTCCTGCTGGACATCTTCCTGCTGGATGTCCTCTCGTGGCCCCACGACGGACTCCGCTCCGCACCGACCAGGATCTGCTCCTCCTGCCCGCTTGATGCTCTCAGTGTCCGAGTACCTGCCACGCCGCTTCTCAATCACACCCCTGTCTAGGGGGGGTCGCAATCTCATACAGCCCACTACCACTCCCAGGCTCTCACATAGGCTACAGTCCGATCACTCCGTGATATTACGATACAGATATTATGACCATATGTGTAATCACAGCCTAAGATGTACATGTTTCTCACTCAGTGGCTACTGAGCTCAGACCGTGACCAGCAGAGACGGCCATGTCGCTGATAATCAGTGTTTGCAGCAGCCGAGCGTTATAATTCATTGTGGTGATGATGTGAATGTACAGCAGCTGTAGCCAACGATATTTAGTGCAATTCATTATTTATGGGAAACGTTGCAGAGCTACAGGCTAACAACTTAGCTCCATCAGCACAGCACGCATGAGAAAAGACTGTGATGCGGAAGGCTGGAGCCAGGTCACACCAACCAATAGAAACACGTCTCTCATCCACCAGCGTAGGCCCCGCCCATCAAGTGCACTTGACTTCGCAAGCAAAACTTTAGGATTTGCAACCAAAAGTTTTTAACTTGAAAGCAAAGAAGACTAATTTGCAACCAAATTTTTTTAAAACTTGAAATAAAAAAGGACTGATTCATAATCAAAATAGTTGTTTCTTATGTCAAACATTATTTTTGATTAAAGTTGAAGAAATATTCTGTTTCATATTTGTATTTTTCAATTGCAACCTGTTTTGTTTTGATCTCAAAGATATTTTTTTTGATTGCCACTTACTTTTTTTTGCTCTCAAATCTCTTTTTTGGTTTCAGATCTATTTTATTTGATTAAGCCATAAAGAAACAAAATACTCTCCATACTTCTCCATCTTCTTCTTCTTCTACTACTACTAGCTGTAATCATCGCATTGCATGTCAGGATTGTTCAAGAACCAGACCTGTCTTTGAGGACGTACAGAATGAGTAGTCAGATCGCATCCGAGCGTTAATTCGTTCAGTGTGAGGACATATTGCAAGCTGTGAACTTTGAACTCTGCGACTGATTTATGCAATTTAAGTTAGGGCTGCGAGCAACGATTGAAAATATCGCACAGTGTATCCCAGGCTTAACACATTAATATATCTGTGTCACTGATAGAGTAGAACTGTTTAATGGTAACATGATGGTCTGGGATCCTATCAGCATGATTCCAGGTGACTTAGTGCATAGATGCCTGTTTGGTCAAATGGTTTGCACACCTGCCTCTCATGTGGGAGGCTGATGTTCATATCCAACTGTATACTTTTACTGCAGCCTTTTTATTTCACTTGGGTGAGATCCCACGGGGAACAAGCGCTCTTGTCGGCAGCATTAAGATGAAATATAACCGTCGGTTTTCTCAAATGTTCTGCATCTCCAATGAAATAAAAAAAATCTATTGGTGAAAAAACGCAGGGCAATAAACAATAACCTATCTGCTTTGAATGGAAAGCGTATGGCAACATGAAAAAAACACACCTGGAATTGAATCCCAGCTTAGCCTACCGCATGACAGACATGCACCATGACCATGTACCCAGAGACAGCTGAAAATTCAAATAATCAGGGTAAACCATCTCTCGGAAACAGACAGACAGGACCTCCAACTGTCACATACGGCCAGTGATATCACAAATGTACGGACGGATCAGCTTGTGTATGTAGATAATTGACTGTTATGTGAAACTGTAACGCCAGAAATGACAACTGTCGGCAAATGAAAGAACTTCTATCGGTGGACTGATGACAATCTCCGAATGTCTAACTCTCCACGCGGTCATGCAGCATCTTCATCCATGAAATCCTGATGGAACGAACATGTCTGTAACCTACTTACTCTGATTTATTTTCAACATGTTTTAGCAGCCAGAACTCACCTCTGACTGAATAAATAAACGAGGAATTGAAACGGCGAGTGTGGCTGAAAGTGGGCAGAGACAGTGAGAAACTCAAGGTTTCTCCACGTTAACCTGCTCCCAGCCAGGTTAGTTTCAGAGTCTGTTACCATGGTAACTGACCGAGGGTTTAAAGGTAGAGTCCTGAAAATAAACGTTAGACTTGTGCCAGTGAAATCCGTCTCACACCGCGCCTTTGGGCCTTCACTTGTGTGCAGTGGTGAGTTTGAACGCAACTCCTCATGCCTGTAATTCGCTCTTTAGCTTTGTTCTGGTCTGGTCGGACGTTTCTCGGTGGAGATTTCTGTTTATATCTCCAGCCAATGACAGAGCTAAGAGCATGACGCTGTGTGGTGTGAGGATGTAAATACGCTGACATCTGACGGTGACTTATAATAACATCATATTGTAACAATAAATTATTATTCCATTGCAGGTGGAGAAGTTGACGTTTTCACTTTGCTGTGTGTGCGTCATTATCTGCTCGGCAGGGGAGTTAGTGTTAGGGAGTTGCTTCAGTTTCCCCGTTATCTGCATCTACGTACCAGAGAAGGAACAAAGTGGTACAACTAATAAAGCTTTTCGCATGAGTGTGTGTGTGTGTTTTGTTTCAGCTCCACAGAGCAGCTGCCTTATCAGAGCATAGAGAGTATAAAAGCACCCCAGTTAGAAACGAGCCTCAGACTCTCAGACACAGACTTAGAGATTTCCTGGTTTGTTGTATGTGCTGCTGACAGTCTCCAGATATCTGTTGGGAGGATTGAATATATAACCCTTTCACTTCTTAATAAATGCGCTTGGACAACTGAAGATATTATTTACTCTTTTATTCCATCTAAAAGAATCTGGGGGGGGACAAGCTGACCCCAACAGCAATGATAATTTTTATGTTGAAGTGATTTAAGAATGGTCCCCAGTTTTCCCCGAGGGACGGCGTGTCATCATGATTAAAGGCTGTGATTTTTTCCATTGTTACTCTATGATTAGATTATTCCAGGTGTTGTTTGGATTTCCAGTTTTGTAGGATTATTTTCTCGTCAATAGTTAGAAAGATCAATAAACTATTTTTGTATTTATTTTGAATGTTTACTGTTTGTAGGTCTCCTATGAGACACAGAGATGAGGAAGGAGGGATTCTGCAGCTCTACTGAGCTGATGTACTTATCAGTGTTTTTGTGATAATTAACCAAAGTTTCTGAACTTACAGTCTCAAAGTGCATGAAAATAATTATCAGATACACCCGTAGAGTATTGTGTGCAGATGTTTGTGGTGGCAAATCCCATTTTGTCTGTTTTATATTGAGTGATGTGTTCTTTGGATGACTTTATACTGGATTAGTTGTAATTGGTATTAGTTGTCACGGTGAAGGTATTCTTACAGATATTTGACCAACATTCAAGAGTAAGGGGAATGGGTAGGTCTTGATTCCATTTCATCATGGGTATAAATAGTGAAGTTTCTATTGAAGTTAATATATTGTATAGTTTGGAAGTGGGTTTTTTCTGCCCTCTAATTTGCAAGATTTCGTCTGTTATTTTAGGTGCGTAAGTGGGTATTTCTTAAGATTAATTTTACTACTAATAATTGATTTGATTTGTAAATATTGAAAATGTTGATTTCCAGTTCCATATTTCTGATTTAGGTCTTTATATGTCATAAAATTATTATTATTAAACAAATGATGGAGGTGTGTGATCCCTTTGCCTTCCCAAGTGCAGTAATGAACAGGTGTTTTATGGAGATGAAAATCTGGATTGTGCCAAATGGGGGTGAGTTAACAAGGTGCAGGGGTGGAATTTGCCATTTTCAGAACTTTCCACCAGACTGTCAGAGTTGTAGAGATAGCTACGTTTTTAAAGCAGTGGTGGGTTTTGAGAGAGGTATTGAGAAATGGTAAATCTGATAATCTAAGGTTTTTGCAGTATGTTTGCTCTAAATGTATCCACTATTGTTGCTGTTACCTTGATTAATCCACTTGTGTACAGACTGCAGTTGATTTGCTAGGCAATAATCAAATAAATTTAGTGCTTATAGTCCACCTTTAGATTTATTTTGTTGCAAAGTTGAGTATTTTAATTTAGCTTTTTTATTTTTCCAATAAAATTGGGAGATTGAGGTATTAAGGGATTGAAACCATTTTTCTGTTGGACTGACTGGAAGTATTTAAAGCAGAACTCAGTAACTTTTTCACCTCAATAAATGCTTTTCAGAATCTCTGTGGGGATAAATAAAGTGTTTACGGTGCGATTCGATGTTTCCTGGTAGGGATGTAACGATTACGGGTGAAATGGTTAACAGTGATAAAATTACCAACAATTAGTAATACCGTTTCAAATTTTAATTATCGTTATAACCGTGACTGATTACTGCACTTTGAAAAACTCCCAGTGATGCTGCTCATTGGCTGGAAAAGCAGCAGAAGTCACAGTTTGCAATGTTTAATTTATGAAAACATGGCGGAAGGCAACAAAAGCGCCCACGTGGACAATACTCTTAGGAGTTTTCCCCCTTTAAAAAGAACAAAACAGACATTTAGACCCATTTTGGATATTTTTAAAGATGCTGGGGGGTATTTTTATAATACCGCGATTATAATGATATCCGTGATCATTTTGGTCACAATAACCGTGATATGAAATTTTCATATCGTTACATCCCTATTTCCTTGCCTCCCCCCGATGTCTCTGGTCTGTAAGCAGCACTTGCAAGTCTGTCTGAGCAGTCCCAACACAGATCTTGCGACAACAGAAACCGCTGTACGGCACTCAGGTCCCCTATCCACGAGCTGCCTCCAGCGCTGGTTTGCACCAGAACCAGACTAAAAACCCGTTCTTTAGCTTCCCACCACCTAAACACAGACCCCTGGCTCTCAAAACCAACTCTTTGCTGGACCAGAGTGAAGATCCGGTTCACGTAGCACCGAGCTTTATGGCTGAATAGGTTCAATAATCACTTGTCATGTCCACAAAAAGTAAATAAAAGTTTGTATTCTTGCCTCCTGCCTGCCAACACCAGAGAAAACTGCAACCCACGGCATATTTACCCGCAAAATGTGGGTAAAATATCCCGCTGCAGGAGACACAGGTCTCTGCTTTGAGCAGAGGGAGACGAGCTGCTGTTACCAACGTAGCAACGTAGCATCAACAGGCTAGTAAAAGCTTAGAAATATAATCAGGGATTAAAATAGAGGAAAGACAGGTAGAGGCAGGGACGTGCTCAGGACTTTTTAAGGGCAGTTGCTCAAACCTAAAAAAGGGGCACATTTGATCCTGTGAGAGAACGTGTCTTTAACCGTAAACTTTAAAACAATAAATCTCTGAACAATGAATCACACATTATTCTCATGTTATTAAAAGTTCTGGGAGAAGCACCTGCATGTTGTTCTGGTTCTCCAGAATTTTTTGTCTAAATGTCTGTAAAATATACTTTTAGTGTCATTTTGCATATAATTAGCCATCAAGCCTTCCATGTGGCTGTCTTGCTCCTCTCCACCTGAGACTTGTTGCACCTCATCTAAAGTATACATTTGCAATTAGAGGATTAAAATGGAAATAATCCACAAATAAGGACACAAACCAACTAATCTACTGACATTTTTTCATGTCTTTCACCTGCTGGCTTGCTGCTTTGCAACCAGCCACATAGTGATGAACTTCGCTGCCTCCCTCAGCATCTCTTTGTCTTGAATCCTGGAGGACTCAGGACAAGGAGAGACAACACGAGTAAAGTTAATTGCATACTGATCATCATAAGTAAAACTTAAATTATTCTAAAAACATCACCTGAATGTTTGGTTTGAATTTAAATTGCACCTGAAGGTTAATGGGATTTTAAATAAAATATCATATAGTCTAAGAACTCAGCATTCACATCATGAATTATCTTGCTTTTGTGTAATTTTCTAAAATTTGCAATATCCTTTGTTACAACTTTAAACTTTTGTTTTATCGAGTTATATTTAGCCATCAGCTCCTCGTTATTAAGCTGGTGGTGCTGGATGATCTGTTGTCTCACCTGCTGCTTCGCTGACAAACGTCTGCTATCTTACAGAAGTTTTCTGCATCTCTGGCCTGTGCTTCTTTCTCGTTTTACTCCTCTTTGATCCACTTTTCCTCTTGGCCTGACAATCTCGCTTCATTTTGCCTCTGCAAAGGTGCAGGGGGCGTCTGCAGCTGACGGTTGTCACAGACAGCCTTAGGCTTGTTTCTGCCCATCGTTGCTCCATTGTGAGAGCTTCTGTAAGGTAGATGCCCTCGTGAGCCTCTTGGCGGATTGTTTATTTAAATATCGTGCGCGACCTGATCATCTGCCGTCACCCAGCAGCCAGTTCAGTGCTCCTGATGGTTCAATGATTTTCAATCCATTTTCCCTGTGAGGGGCAATTTTAGCCAAGGAGGGCAAACAGGCAGTTGCCCGGGCAACCTGCGCCATGCCCTGTGCACGTCCCTGGGTAGAGGAGACATCTGTGTGCTGGGGGGATAGGGGGAGTACAAACTTTACGACAGTGAAAGGGAGCCATTAGGGGGAGCCCCCAGCTGAAGTTACTTAGTTTTGTGTAACAGACCCAGGTTTTGGGCCTGTTAAGCAGATTAAATGTTCTGTAAAATACAGAAAAAGTGATGAGACAGGCGACGTGAAGTTTCTCTGTGCCTCGCTTCTGCCATATTTATTAAATACAGTATTATGTATTTCCGCTTTGCTTTACAACTTTTCTTCTGTTACATAAAATATGCATTTCCTTCATGTACAGTATTTTAAATGTCTTCTCAAATTAACTTAATCCAAACCACAGTTCACATACTATGAATTACTAGTTTTTAGCAGATTTTAACCCATTTATCCACTTATTCTGCTTTTAAACAAAATATCTTTGTCTCAGCTGGACTGCTTTTACATACAATGGTTTTAACATACCACTGGGTAGCTTAAGGCTAATGAATTGCACAGTAGAAGCACATGTAAGCTGGCAGACTTAGCTATAGCTTTCAACAGTTTCATTACAAATCTACAGAACCCAACACATGCATTTCGTACAGTAAACAACATAAAACACTTTTACTATATGTCAGGATATAACAAGGAGCCAAAAAGAAGCTTATAATCGATACACATGTAACTCAACATGGCGCCGGCGGCATCGCCTTTCATTTCCTTACATCTTTTCAATCTCCTCAAAACTTAACAAAATGCAGTATCAACCAACTGATTTATGTTTACACATCTAGCTGTGTTTATCATAAGCAGATTCCGACCTATTTTGTGTCGTTTTACCCTGGTTACTGACCTGTAAAATACAGAAAAAGTGATGAGACAGGCGACGTGAAGTTTCTCTGTGCCTCGCTTCTGCCATATTGGAGAGCCGGGCCTGTGACCTCATTATTCTGTCTCACACAGTGTAATGCGCCACCTCGTGGCGGGAGTAAGTAACTGCAACTTAAAACACAGTTTCCCCAAATCACTCATTTCTCATATTACCAAACACAAATTAATAATGTGACTACACATTAGGGTGTCACACGCTCCCTGACAAATAAAAATGGCTCCTGACATTCAAAAATACAAGAATTCACAAACTTTACCCAAAATCAAATATTCAACATGACATCGGTGTGGGGTAGGTGTATGGAATAACTGGGTAAGGCATATAAGGTGCAAACCCTGGACTGAATGACAGGAAAGGTGTGTGTGTCCATGGCTGATGCAGCACATATGGTGCAGTCAGTGTGGATACCATGGCCTGTGGTTGCAATGAAGGTTCACCTAGTGACTGGTAAGTAAACATTTGTTTAGGTCTTCTGTCTCTGGTTGACCTTCTCAACTCAGTCTGTGGGTCAACTCCTGATGTTTGAGGGGGTGGTTCAAGTCCTGGTGGAGTGAGCAATTCACCTCTTTCAGTTTCTTCTTCAGAATGAATTGGCGGTGCTTGTATCACAAGAGCAGGGGGCATCCGTGACACAGGTGAATTGTCTCTTTCTGTCCAGTCATGTTCACTGGGCTCTTTAGCTCTATCCTTGTCTCCAGCAGGTAACAGGAAGTGGTCACTTGCATTTTCAGGGACGTGTTCTGCCTGGGGCAGGTCAGGCTGGCTACCCTCAGCTTCTTTCTCAACATGCTCTGTCTCCCTGGGGAATCTAAACCAATACCCTCCCATGTTACCCTCAGAGTCTGAGTCACTTGAGTCACTTTTCTGGTCGTTTTGGTCACTTAACTGAGTCTTTCTCTGCCTTTTTTGTCTCTTGTTTGCCTCCTCAGGTCTGGGGGTGGAGCTTCAACTGGGAGGTCATTGACAAGTAATAGAAGGTTACGGTGCAAAACCCTAGTCTTACTTCCATCACTGCTCTCTGGGCAAACTGCATAAACTGGATTGTTGCCTACTTGCTTTTTAACCAGATAAATAGTCTTTTCCCAGTAAGAACGTAACTTCCCTGGTCCTCCACGTTCACTGAAGTTCCTCACAAGGACCCTGTCTCCAGGCTGTAAAACTACTCCCTTCAACTTTCTGTCATAGTAGGACTTGCATCTGGCACTGGATAATCTACTTTTTTCACAAGCTATCTTGTATGCTTCCGTCATCTTTTTTGCCCACTTGTCTGCATAACTTTTGTGTGATACTGACTGTTTCTCCCCAACTAACCCAAACAGGATGTCTACAGGAAGACGCGGGTGGTGTCCAAACAGTAAAAAGTGGGGGAAAACCCTGTGGATTCATGTCGCGTACAATTGTAGGCGTGGACGATGTGCTGCAAGTGATCTTTCCAGTGTTCCTTCTCTCTCTCACCTAGTGTTCTTAACATCTGCAAAAGTGTCCTATTAAATCTCTCGGCAGGATTACCTTGAGGGTGATATGGTGATGTTCTCGAATGTCCGGTGCCTGACTTCTCCCTCAGAATCTTGAAAAGTTCATTCTCAAACTCACGACCCTGGTCGTGATGGAGTCGTGCTGGGTATCCGAAGCGTGGGATGAACTCTCCAAAGATCCGCTCAGCTGCTGTTTTCCCAGATTTGTTTTTGGTCGGATACGCCTGAGCAAATCTGGTGAAGTGGTCTACGATGACGAGGATATATTCGTATCCCCCTCTGCTGGGCTCCAGGTGAAGATAGTCTATACAAACCAGGTCCAACGGCGAGCTGGATGTGGTGGTGCCCATAGGAGCACGTACTTGAGTTGTCGGCTTCTTGCTGATAATACAAGGACATTTTCTGGTGACATAATCTTCAATGTCCCTTTTCATATATGGCCAGTAGAATCTTTCTCTTGCCAGTGCTAGCACTCTCTCTGCACCGATATGTCCCATGTTGTCGTGGAGATGCTTCAACACAGTCTCTTTGTATTTGGCTGGGAGGACAAGCTGTTTTCTGCCATCTACCTGCCTATACATGAGTCCACTTTCAACTTGGAGTTTGTTCCATTCCTGTAACATTTTCCTTGCCATTTTACTCACTGTGTTTCTGACATCATTTGTTAAAACAGTCATCTTCTCCTTTAGTCTTATTATTTCACCTACAGTTTTGTCCTCTTTTTGTGCTCTGGCCAGCTCATCCTGGCTTATTGTGGGGACAAGGGACTGTGGTTCCGGAGTTCCATCTGCAGCGAGGGCCAAGGCAGCAACCCACGCAACATCATTCTCTTGGGCTGCTCTGGCACCATTCCATGTTGCTCGAATCACTTCAGGTGACAGTTCTTCCGTGCACTCGTTCACAAAATAATCAATGTTGAGGGGCATTCGGGACAGTGTGTCGGCGTCAACATTTGCCTTGCCAGGTCTGTACTTGATCTCAAAGTGAAAGTCCGACAGTTCTCCGACCCATCGATGCCCCACAGCGTTGAGTTTGGCTGTACTCATTACGTAAGTCAACGGGTTGTTGTCAGTATAAATGGTGAAGTATGGGGCGTAATACAAGTAGTCTCTAAAACGCTCACACACTGCCCATTTGAGTGCCAGAAATTCTAGCTTGCCACTATGGAAACGATAATTCTTTTCAGCTGGTGACAGTGTCCTGGACCCATACCCTATCACCCTCAGTTTACCGTTCTGGCGCTGATAAAGGACGGCACCAAGGCCCTGTTCTGAGGCATCAGTGTGGAGGCAGAATGGTGAGTTAAAATCAGGGTAGGCCAGAACTGGAGGACTTGTGAGCATGTCAATTAGCCGTTCGAGTACTTGCTGGTGTTCACTAGCCCATTCAACAGGAGTCTTTGATGACAACTGAGGTCCTTTGGCCTTTGGCTGACGGGACTGATGGACTGACACGCCCGGTTTGACTTTCAACAGTTCATAGACAGGCTTTGCGATACGCGAGAAGTCCTGTATGTAGCTTCGATAATAGCTCAAGAAGCCAAGCAGGCGCCTCACATCACCGACTGTTTGAGGTGTCTTTATCTTTAAAGCTTGCACTGCTTCTAAGTCCTTTGGGTCAATCCTCACACCCTCTGCAGATACAAGGCGGCCTACATACCTTACTTCTCTGCGAAACAGCTCGCATTTCTCAGGCCTCAGTTTGACACCATGTCTCTGGAGTGCTCTCAAGACTTGTCGAACACCCTCAACATGCTCCTCAAATGTCGGTGCATAGCATAAGATGTCGTCCAAGTATGGAATACAGCAATTGTCTCTGAGTGAGCTCAACATCTCCTCCATACTCCTTTGAAAGGCAGCAGGTGCGTTTGAGAGGCCGAAGGGTATCCGTACCCACTCGTAAAGCCCCCAGGGGGTGACGAAGGCTGTGAGATGACGTGAGCCTTCTGTCATAAACCCCTGGTGGTACGCCTTGCCCTGATCGAGAATACTGAACCATGAGTGCCCCCCTAGGGTGTCGGTCAGGTCTTGGATCCGAGGGAGAGGGTGCTTATCAGGGACGGTTTTCTGGTTCAGCAAACGGTAGTCTATACAAAGGCGTAACGAGCCATCCTTCTTACGAACACAAACGACAGGTGCTGCATACGGTGATTTCGATTTCACAATCCACCCTTTCGCCAAGAGGTCTTGTATGTACTCCTTCACTTCAGAAAACAATGGCTTTGGGACAGAGGAGTAGGCTTTTTGAACAGGGATGTCATCTTTGAGGTTGAGGGACATCTGTAAGCTAGGGATACAGCCGATATCATTTGCATCCTTTGCAAAAGCTGCTGACTCCTCATACAACATCTTTTCTACAGTCTCTTGTTGCTGTTTCTCAAGGTGGCTTAAATCTACTGGTGGCTGCCAAAGGGTCTGTGGAGGGTTCGCTTCAGCCTGGGCAACAATAACGGTCTCTGTTTTCAGGTCTCTTTCAACATGTGAATCTGTCTCCACAACTTTCTTAATTGGCTGAATGCTACCTATGGCAGTCTTTCTCGTTAAAACAATGTCATGTCTTGTGTGGTTTTCTAGTGGCACAGTTACATAAGGCACTTTACCAGGCTGGATCTCAAGAAGACCTTCTCCTAGTCCTAGCTGCTGTAATTGAGTACAACTCTCTTCTGGCTCAAACAAAACTAACGACTCACTTGGGTCAAGTTGAGGTGGGACTTTACACTTTACCCAGGAAGTACTGCCTGCAGGGATTACAGTGTCTTTACAACCTACTCTTAGGCGGCCCTGGGTTGTTTTCTCTTGATGGGTCTGAACGAAGTGTACTATGCCCTGTGCCTCATCAGCTGGAATAGACAATGCTCCCCCAAGTAACTGAGCTAAGTTAGAAGCAGCCTGCGCTGGACTTCCTTGAATCAGCACTTCCACTACATTAAAGCCTATGAGTGGTGTGTCTAACGGCACTGAGCTAACTAGAAATGGTACCTTTATAGAAAGCTCTGGATCCTCATTGCCAGGTAAGTTTACAGTTAATATTACCCACCCATCAAAAGGTAGACATTCCCCATTAACTGCATAAACCTTTGGTGCTTTTTCATTGTCCATCAACTCCATTAACTCTGATATTGGGCGGACATTAACATCTGGAATGTACCTGCTTCTCCAAGCCCTGTCGATCAAACTAACCTGAGACCCAGTATCCACAAGAGCAGCAACAGTTAAACCGTTAAGGAGGCATTTTGTTGTCGCTTTCTTCCCGATTAGTTTCACTATTGGCTCTCTGTCACTTACTGTGGCCTCGGGTGTCTCATTTCTGTCCCTTTTGACTGCCTGCTTCTTGACTTTGGCTTGGTTTACTCTCGTCTTGTTGCTAGACGCAGTCTCTGTGGTCAAGTGGGACTTAGGAGCTGTCCCGGTCACTGCTTGTCCCACTGCAGCAACCGGCTCTCGTTTCCCTGTGCTTTTGTACGCTTCAGACATCCAATCGCTCTGTGGCCCTCCTCGCCACATGAGAAGCAGTGGCTGCAGCTCTTGGAGCCCACCTGTATACACTTGGAGCACACATAAAGTCTTTCAGTCTTACTTGCAGGTAGTCTAGTCGCACTGTTGGAACGCTCTTGCTGCACCTTTTCTGCCAGTGAGTCTACAACTTTGGTGAGTGCATCAATCTTCTCTGCTAGTTGTTTTACAGGGTCAACTTTTGGTTTCTGGTCGATAGTGTCTCTCTTTGTCTGTTTTGGTTTTCCTTCGTCCACTTGGGCAACATGAGCACTGACCTGTTTTGTACGCTGAGTGGAGCCGAATCTACGAAGACGCTCACATTCTTCATTAGTCACTTTCATCACACGTTTCAAGATTGTCTCATCTGTAATTGACTGATCTGTAAGCAAAGGCTTAAGCTCTCTCCTGATATCATTGTCCTTGCGCCCTATTCCCTGATAAATTGTATGCAGGAAGACACCTTGAACAGTTTCTGGAGAGTACCTAATCTCAGTTTCAGACTTTTTAGACTCAAAAAGGATCCGTTGTTTCAGGCCAATGACACGGTAGAGAAACTGTTGTGTTGTCTCATTTTCCTTCTGTTTTGCACAGATCAGCTCTTGAAACAACTCTGTGCTATTCTTCTCCCCAAGATGTGACTGCAGAAATCCTTTTAGCTCAGCAACGGTCATGTCATCTTTGTTAACCAGCATGTCTTTGAAATTTCCAGGCTTGATGATCTTCAGTACACCCCTAACAATCTCAGATTCTGTGAAATTGTCCTTTATACCTTCGTCGATCTGTCTGCACACACTGTTGTAATTTATATCTGATGTGTGATCCCCTACCTGCCCTCCCTGAACCTTAAATTCCCGTCTTGGAAGGTATGGTAGGTCTTTGAGGGACACAACTGGACTAGAAGAAGGCCTGGCGCCACCTTGTGGGGAGTGGAGCTCTTCAGCTGGTTGCCTTGCAGAGGTTTTCACTAATTCCTGCAACGTCTTACTAACCTTCTCATAGTCGGAAATCATTTGGCGAACCACTTCTTGTGAAATGCTAGGGCTAGTGTTGCTATTGTCCATAGACACTGTGTTGGACTGGCTGGTCTCTGAAGAAGGGGTTGGGACAAGGACTGATGGGGACGTTTCTGTTTCGACAGCATTTGCCTGACTACTGGCGGCTTGAAGGAGGTCATCTACAATGTCCTTTAGCGCTAACAACTCTCCCATCCCACTATCCTCAGCTTTTAGCATTGCCTCACTGTACATGAAGGAGTTGATGTACTCGAAGCTTCCTTCTGCATCCCCACTTGATAACTCTGAAGGATCTTTGCTTGGAACTGGACCCACATTTAAAGCAACTTGGAAGAGTTGATCAGACGACAGTGCGAACAGGCTCTTCCTGATGCTCCACACCAGGCTCTTTCTCTCACTGTCAGCCATGATGTCCTCTTTGCCGCTCTGAGATGGGTGATTCTCAGCTGGATCTCTTCCCGCAGTGGTTAACAGCTTCTCCGCTTTACATCAGCTCTCCTTGGGCAGTCAGCTCTGCTGCAGGTCTTATAGATGAGTGAGGATCAGCTCCATAGGTGATGTGGAACCAATCCCCGTACGGGCCACCAAGAATCTGTAACAGACCCAGGTTTTGGGCCTGTTAAGCAGATTAAATGTTCTGTAAAATACAGAAAAAGTGATGAGACAGGCGACGTGAAGTTTCTCTGTGCCTCGCTTCTGCCATATTTATTAAATACAGTCTTATGTATTTCCGCTTTGCTTTACAACTTTTCTTCTGTTACATAAAATATGCATTTCCTTCATGTACAGTATTTTAAATGTCTTCTCAAATTAACTTAATCCAAACCACAGTTCACATACTATGAATTACTAGTTTTTAGCAGATTTTAACCCATTTATCCACTTATTCTGCTTTTAAACAAAATATCTTTGTCTCAGCTGGACTGCTTTTACATACAATGGTTTTAACATACCACTGGGTAGCTTAAGGCTAATGAATTGCACAGTAGAAGCACATGTAAGCTGGCAGACTTAGCTATAGCTTTCAACAGTTTCATTACAAATCTACAGAACCCAACACATGCATTTCGTACAGTAAACAACATAAAACACTTTTACTATATGTCAGGATATAACAAGGAGCCAAAAAGAAGCTTATAATCGATACACATGTAACTCAACATGGCGCCGGCGGCATCGCCTTTCATTTCCTTACATCTTTTCAATCTCCTCAAAACTTAACAAAATGCAGTATCAACCAACTGATTTATGTTTATACATCTAGCTGTGTTTATCATAAGCAGATTCCGACCTATTTTGTCGTTTTACCCTGGTTACTGACCTGTAAAATACAGAAAAAGTGATGAGACAGGCGACGTGAAGTTTCTCTGTGCCTCGCTTCTGCCATATTGGAGAGCCGGGCCTGTGACCTCATTATTCTGTCTCACACAGTGTAATGCGCCACCTCGTGGCGGGAGTAAGTAACTGCAACTTAAAACACAGTTTCCCCAAATCACTCATTTCTCATATTACCAAACACAAATTAATAATGTGACTACACATTAGGGTGTCACATTTGCTTTAAAAGAAATAATTGATTTGGGGGAGAATTTTCATTTTAACTGTGGTTATACGTCCTATAAGCAATAGTGGGAGATTTAACCAGCGTTTGAGATTGTCTTGTATTGTTTTAAGAAGTGGAATCTAATTAAGTGAAAATAACTCTGACAGCCTGGCAGAAATGTTAATCCCTAAACATTTGATCTTACTAAGTCTTAGTGCGGGGAGCGAGGTCTGAGCTGCAGAATCCCACTGTCTGAGAGTGGGAGAATGGTGGATTTATTCCAGTTAATCGTAGAGTTGGATATCTTTGAAAAGTTGTTGATGGTTTTAAATGTTTCCTGTACTGATTCGTTTGGGCTCTGTAAACGTAACAGAATATCATCCGTGTCACGGGGGTGGTCCTTTATCGATACCGGCGACTGCAGGAGGAGGGGAAAGAAAGACAGGCCTCGCCAGCAGGTGGTGGTTAAAAGAAATAAAAGCTTTATTAAAGAAATAAAACAAATAAAACTACTAAACTAAAAAGTAATAAAATAATCCTAAAAGTCCAACCTAAAAAGTTATGAAAGGAAAAGGATAAAAAAGGATAAAAAGGGGCTTTCAGGGGTGGCAGTGGCCGGCTCCCTCTCGGCGTCGTCCCGGGTCCATGGCGGCTGCTCCTCCTGGCAGCCGCCCTCCTGGCCATAGGCTCCCCCGGGACTCCAAGCCTGCTTTGTGGCCCGGGCAGTCACTCCCCCGGGCGGCCGCGCCTCTGGCCGTAGGCCCTCCTCAGTGGGCTCCGCGGCCGCCCTCCGACTCCCGGGCCACTCTTCTGCGTCGCCGTCTCCACTGCTGCCCCACCACTGCCTCGAGCCCCCCCAGCCGGGGGACTCACGTCCTCCCCCGGCTGCGCCTCCTGGACCCAGTCCTCAGTCCTTCAGCTCCAGTCGCTCCTCCAGCTCTTGTCCGCACACCGGCTTTTATTCTTTCAGCATTCAATTAAGTCAGGGGAGGAGTCCTTCTCCCCAGGTGCTGCCAATCAGTTCGTTAAAAGCTCCCACTAGCTTGGGAATAAAAACAGGGTTAAAACCACACAAAAAACCATTAAAAAGCATGCTAAAAACCAAGCTAGTGGGCAGAGTCCAGTCTCTGGCAGCACCTGGTTGTTCACCCTGTGACATCCGCATATAGAGAAATTTTATATTGAATATTGTTGATAGAAAATCCTTGTATTCTGCTATTTTGTCTTGCTTGTGCAAGTGTTTCTATGAAGATTGTAAATAATGATGGAGAGAGTGGACATTACAGTAATGCAATGTGGCTGGACAGTAATGTGACAGCTCTGAACTGGAAATGAAACGTCTGCTATCTTTCACATCTGAAGTTGAACATATTCTTATTGCTTTTTAATTGTTCTTTTATCCTTATCCGACTGACGGAGCACTAACGGCGTCGTAACAGCATCTTCTGTTATATTCTGCTCATTACATGTTCACTACGACACTGAATATGTTGTTTGCTCAATAATAACAATTTTAGCACACGCAAATACTTGGAAAAGCCTTTTGTGCAGGTTGACATTGATAGAGCTATACTGCCCTCTGGTGGCCAAAACACATAAAGTTGATGCCAATACAAATTTTACTGAAGGCGTTTATGGTTAAATTACTATAAATGAATGTTCAAATATAGTCGAACATTGATATGAATAAACAAACGAACTTCGATTTTGATTTCTGGGCAAAAGACAAAGCCTTAGTTGGTATTCTCATATTTTAGCTTTTATTTTGCTTTTGTTTTACTGAAAAACTAAAAAATATCCATTGTGTGCTGCGTGCTATGACCCAGCTAGCGACAACAAACTGGTGAGCATCCAGACTTCTGTTGGCTTTTAGGAGACACGCTGTTTATTACATAATGGCAATCATGATGAGATCAACCAGCAGCAGGAGGGAGAAGGCAAGGGTTAGTTTGTAAGCTAGCCGTTCCTAAAATCTGTACCTATGAGACCAGACTAGATGTCCTACCTACCCTGACAAACTAGTTTGATTGGAACTTGAAGCAGCTGTGGCCATATTCTCAAAAAATGAGGAAAACCCAGTAAAAACCATTACAGTTGCTAATTTTTCCTTCTGTTCAATGCTCCCATTGTTCACTTCTGACGTCCGTCACAGTTGTCCCACATTGTCAGATGACATAGTTGCAAATGGTCAATAGGGCTGCAGGTGGTCACTGGTTATTCACTGACTTTCATATAATGCAACGCTGCATCCACGACCCGACAGTTTTGAAACAGAAAGGAGATGGTAGCTGTAAATTCAAACACTGAAAGGGATAGTTATGGATTATTTTGCCATCAGCAAACGATCCAGATCAACTGAAAGATACTAAAAAGTGTCACTATAAAGGAAAAGACTTTATCAGCGTAGTAAACAACGTCATAGCTTCAGTTTGTGCACGCTCCCGTGACGGCTTGGCTCATGGCTTCAGTTACCCGCAGCGCCAGTCACGAGTCTCATTTCTTAATCTTGCCTCAAGTCCCTTTAAGTATGACCTTGATGAGAAGCTGTAGTAGACAAGAGAACAATGGCTGAAAAAGGCATGAAAACTTCTTTTTTGTATCAAGAAATTATCAAACTGTGACCCGAAAGTATCGAACCGAACAAATCAGGAATTTTTTGTATCATTGCACCCCCAGTATACATATAGGATTAAGTGTCTGTCCATGCTCTCCGTTGAGGATGTATACACCTCTGGATTTATTTTTTATTTTATTTTTTTTTAACTTGTCCTGTCCAGCATCGAAGCAAGCAGAATGGAAATCTGATTGCTTTATTCTGTTGAACAGTTTTGCTTTACCAAGCGGAGCTTTATGAACATAAGGCTCCACTTGATATCATGTTTATTCATTTTATTTCTTTATTTAAACATTTGCCTATTACACCATTCCATTTCATACTGCTGGGCCTGACAAGGAAGAAATGAAAGTTAACAGAGGTAATGATAGAAAGTGAAACAGAGAAAAAGGAGTAAGGAAGAGGAAGAGAGAGAGGAGAGAAAACATGAATCCACTTACACAGTTCACTGGTACATCTGTACAGCGATCCCTGAACAACCAAGGTCTCTGTTGGAAAACAAAACAAGCAATCCCCTACAGGAGGACCTGCAGGTGGCTTAGATATCCTCAGATCATACAAACACACGCAGAACTACGCAGAGAAGAGGTACAACCTAGTCAGCGCAATGGGAAGTAGAGAAGAGGTACAACCTAGTCATCGCAATGGGAAGCAGTGTCACAGTGTCAACATGCATAATAAAGGGTCTCCGTGGTGATACAGTCATGCAGATGCAGCCTCGTCTCTGCAAGGAGGAGGAAGCCCGCCAGGCTCACGACCCAGGCCCCCAGCAGCCACCCAGAGGCCCAGATCCCAGCTACCCCCCCCCCCCCCCCCCCCCCCCCCCAAAGAGTGGACATGCATCCCCCGAGGGCGGCAAAAGGCGGCCCCAGCCGGAGCCCCCTGCAGTCTGGGGGCCCAGGCCCCAGCGGAGCGGACCAAGACCAGTAGCTGCCGACCCCACCGGGCGTCGGGCGTCCCCCGGAGCGGAGACAGCGCCCGGCCCAGGGCCCAAGCGCCCAGGAGCAGCCACCCCCCCCCCCGGGCGGCCCAACTGAAACCCAGGAGGACCGGACCCCCCAGACGACGCCCCCCAGGGCAGGCCAGCCCCCACCCCAACGTCCCTGCCCCTCACCCCTGACACCAGGGCGCCACCACCTCTACCACCCCCTACCCCGCCACCACGCTCACACACACACTCCCCACACACCTACCCCAACACTAGGGCTGAAAGATATACCGTCACCGCATCCACATCGAGACACGGGCACCCAAGACATCAACACCGCAAGAGCAACCACACACAAGATACAGATCCCCCCCCCCCCCCGCATACAAAGCCCCGGAAGCCACAAACAAAACCGCACCCCCCACCAAAGCGCCCGGCCCCCAACCAACCCGCAGCCACACCGCACCACACCGACACCGAGATGCCCGGCACGAACACCGAGATACGAACCTCCGCCCACACCGCCCAGCCCTACCCAACACCTCCATGTACCCCCCCCACACACACACATACACCCACCCACTCCGCTCTCCAACTTTACATACCCACACTCACTCCTCCCTCCACCCCCAACACTCCCTCCCTCTACCGTCCACACCTACCCCCACCTCCTCATACCCTCTAACACACACATGCACTCCCCCCACATAACTGCACCAACCCCTCCCTACCCCCCCACACATACGCCCCCACCTCCCTATACCCCCAATGCCCCATACAGTCCCCCCCTTACATGTCCAGCCCCGCCCATCCCTCTGACCTATCACAGTCCCGCCCTTCCTTCCTTCAGCCCCTCATGACCATCCCTACTAGACACTCACGAGCATGCCCCTCCTTCCTCCATCCCCCTTTCCTCCAACCACTTACCCACATCTCCTCCCTCTTCCAGCCCAAGTTCCTCCCTCCCACATTTCCTCTTTCACACTCTCATTCATTATTCTCACATACCCACCTCTCTCTTGCCCATGCCCTCGTGCCTCCTGAGTGGTAGCTCGGGCCGGGGAAGGAGCTGTGAGCTCCAAGCCCCCAACACGTTCCCCCCCCCACCACCCCCCCCCCATCCCCCACCCCCGGACGCAGCAGGCCAGGCATCCCCCAGGCCAGCAGATCCCCCGCAATGCAGCCAGCCTTAACCACTGGCGCGTGAAGCAGCCACTGTCCCCCCCCCCCCTCCCCCCAGTAGCGCCCGGGAGACCGGGGTATGAAAGGACCCTGTGTCCCCCCCCCCCGCTCATGACTGTGTGTGTAAGATGTGTGTTGTTTGCAGTTAAAACTGAGGGGCAGTGCCAAGTCATGCCGGGAGTGGGGTCGCGTAGGGGGCATGACCCCCCAACCGGCCCCTCCCTCCTTCCACACACTATATGGCCCGCCCCTCAGAAGTGGTTGTGAGCTGTTGTTATTTTATGTGTTTAGGTGTCTAAGTGTGGTTAAAACTGGGGAGCAGGCTGTCTCTAAACGTGGCAAGCAAAGGCACTTTGGTGCCCTCCCTCACCACGCCCGCTTGACACGCACCCTCCCCAAATCCCTACGTGTGTGTGTGTGAGGTAGAGCAGGGGGGGGGGGGGAGAGGTCTTGGGAAAGGAGACCAGGGGGGTATGAATTCCCCCCCTGGAAGAAGAGCCGTTACCGGCATTAGGTACCCCTGCCTCCCGGGATCCCCCCAGGGCAGAAGGGGGCAGGCACTGCCGCCCCCACGGCCCGGCGACCGGCGTTCACCACAGAGGGGCCAGCCTCGGCCCCTGGAGGCGCTCGACCACCCCAGGCCAGGGAGGGGGGAAAAGGGACGGGAGCGGAAAGGGTCGGCGGAGGGGCCAGAGTCACCGGCCCAACATCCCCAGGCCTCGCAAACCCCCCAAGAGGCACGCAGAGCTGCTATTTTTTTTCCCCCTCCCCTTTCCTCCCCCACTCTATTGTATCACTCCTAAACCCTACTTCAAACAACCAACGACTTTACCCCCGTCAACACTCCCCCATCCCATCCTCCTCCCACCCCTCCTGTATAGCCAGTTAGTCCCCGCACATCCGCCCCCAGTGTCCATGCCCCCCTCCAAACCCAAGCCTGCACCCCCACCCAGGCCGCGACACACACAATCCCCCAACCCCGCCAGAGCCACCACCCACCCACCCACCCACACACACCCCCCACCCACCCAGCCGCCCCGCATCCGATCCCCCCACAGATCCACCCCCCGCTCCCCACCCAAGCCCCCCAACCCGACACACACAAACCCCACCAATGCACCACCACCCCCACACCCAAACACCCATCCCCCATGCACCCCCCACCCACCCACCCATCTCCACACACGCCCACAGGCAACCACACACACACACAACCGCATTCACGCCCCCCCTCCAGTCACACACCCACCCACACACACCAAGGACGGGGACCACGGGGCCACCAGCCCCCCCCCACGCCACAAGTCCACCGCCCCCAGCCCCCGGACCACGCGAGACCAACCCGCACGAGACCACCCGCGCAGGCCAGCCCCAACCGACACAGTGGCCGGGCGGGACAGGCACCCGCCGTGGAAAAGACCCGGCCACCCCGCAACCCCCCACCTCCACACACTAGAGCTGAACGATATGGACAAAACCCCACACCCCGACATCCACGCTAGACACCCCAACATCGACACGACACGACACGACTATGGGTCCGCCGAAAACCAAGCACCCCGGCGGAAAGCGCAGCTCCGTCCGCGACCCCCAGAGCCCCACACGCAGGACAAGCACAGGGGAAATCCACAACCCCTACATAGCCGCTCCCGCGACACCAACATCCCGAATGCCCACATCCCGACACAGACACGACAACGATACACCCCCCAGCCCCACCACACACCCGCACGCACACAGCAGAGGCGCCCCGGCCCCCGGCGCAGTGACTAGACGTCACCAGGTCGTGAGGACCGGCCAAAACCAGAGGAGGCACGTCCCGCCGGCCCCCCCCCCCAGCGCCAAGCCGGGTCCCCCGGCCCCGGAGGCAGGGGCCACCCCGGAGCACCCGCCCCCCCCGCCCCGGGGCGACCCCGGCCACCTGGCGCCAGCCGACAGCCACCGGCCAGGGCTCCACCAGCGACCCGCCCACCACCGCAGAGCAGCCCCAACCGCTGACCCCCATGCCCCCCATCGGGCTGGATACAGCCCCGCCCCAGCGGCGAGGCAGCCCAGACCCCCCCAAGTCAACCGCCAGGGATCCATAGCCATCAAGCACTCGCCAGCACCCAACCCCCACATCGCCGAGGCCGCTCTCCTACACCAACGTTAAGTGATGGAGCTAATCACAGGGGACCAGAGGGAGTGGAATTCATCTAACTGGTTCTTAGAGGAGGCAGACATCGTCTCAATACTGATATGGTCTACTAAGAAATTCCTAAACTGGCTAATGCTCAGATTATTTTTGGATTTCCAGTTTACCAGGATAGTTTTCTTTGCAATACATAATACAGTAAGTATCATATGTGCATAGTTGGTTACCGTGTTGATCTCATCCAAGTCCCCCAGTAAACACAGTGTGGGGCTTGCAGGAAAGTTACACCTGAGCCACGTTGACAGGTCATCACATACCTGAAGCCAAAACCTCTGGACAGGTGGACAAGACCACAAGGCGTGAAGATAATTGTCTGTTGTATTCTCATTGCAGTGTAAACAAATATTTGAAGGTGACAGACCCATCTTGAACATCCTCTGTCCTGTGTAATGTACTCTGTGTAAAACCTTGAATTGTATCAACTGCATATTTGAGTTTTTTGTCATTAGGAACGTGTTTAAACATATCTGTGTCCATGTGTTTTGGTTAAGGGTTCTGGACAAGTCAGCCTCCCACTTTGAAGTTGGAAGGGAAATTGAATCATCCAGTTTTAATAATAATCTATATATTTTCGACAGTAGTTTGGGGATAGAGAGATTCAAGAATTCTAGATCAACTGAAAGATACTAAAAAGTGTCACTATAAAGGAAAAGACTTTATCAGCGTAGTAAACAACGTCATAGCTTCAGTTTGTGCACGCTCCCGTGACGACTTGGCTCATGGCTTCAGTTACCTGCAGCGCCAGTCACGAGTCTCATTTCTTAATCTTGCCTCAAGTCCCTTTAAGTATGACCTTGATGAGAAGCTGTAGTAGACAAGAGAACAATGGCTGAAAAAGGCATGAAAACTTCTTTTTTGTGTCGAGAAATTATCAAACTGTGACCCGAAAGTATCGAACCGAACAAATCAGGAATTTTTTGTATCATTGCACCCCCAGTATACATATAGGATTAAGTGTCTGTCCATGCTCTCCGTTGAGGATGTATACACCTCTGGATTTATGATGATGGGGTTCCTGCTGTTTGGAGCGTGCAGAAACCTGGTCAATCAGAAAACTGAAGCTGTTGCAGCTGTTTGCAGGCTGCCTGACGGGGAGCTTTACAGTGTCGTCAGCGCTGAGACAAATGCCATCTTTGAGCAGAAGCTGGATGCCATTCTCGCTCAGATTGGCTAGCTACTGGTGATGCCTGAACTCCTGCGGAGCTGGATACCAGTTTGGAGAAGCTGACACCTCAGACTGGTGGAGGCTGACCATGGCTTGGTTGTCTGGGATCACCATGAGACCACTGAGAGACTCAAGCAGATAGAAACAAGTCCTGCCTAAACCCAGAGGAAGAAGATACGGCTGAGGGATCGTCTGGACCAACCACCCGGCCTCATCCCCCCAGGGCCGTCTTATCACCATGGACTCTATGTAGCATCCTCCCTTTACCACTTACGCACTCACACACATAACTACAGACTCACATCACGGACCGTGCTGGTTTCTGGCGGCACTTGCCCCCCTCCGTCCTGCTCAGGTGAGTGGGCTGTGGGATGCAGGATGCTCTCAGGTTAGCAGCTGTTTCCTGTCAGTCGGGAGATGAAGAAACTCATCACCGTGACGGTTGTCCCTGAGCGTCATCTCCAGATCTGAACCGCGGCGGCTTCGTCCTGGATTGGTCGATGTGTGACGAGGCCTGCAGAGCTGATGCTGAAACCCTGACAGGTTTTCTTTGTTCTTCCAGGTCCGGCATCATGGGGAACAGGAGCGGCTCCATAGATAACAGGACTCCGTACAAGTGGACGTTAAACAGAGTAAGAAAGTTTCACACATTTAATGGGAAACGTTTCTCTTCTGTATCTGATCATTTATCTGTTTTCTTCCTCTTTTCTAGGTAACAGATGTTTGCACCATCTATGGAAACAGCTCTGAAAGATATAGTGAACCCTTCGATTACAACCATTTGCTGTGTTTTTATTATGAGAATCACTCAGAGATAGACCTGAAAAATTGGGGTGAAGGACGCTCATTCATCTTGAGAGAGAGCAGTAACCGCCAGCACTTTGAATTGGTCAACACCTCCTCTGGAGAAGTGGTCGACCGCTGCCCCCACTATGGTGAGTGTCAATAATTCATTGACTGTCACACTCAAGAGTCTGAATGTTTCAATAACAATGGCCGCGTTTCCCAGATGCAGTTAAGAAGATTGTAGCGCTAAAATCTTGAAGGGATAGTACACCCACAGAATGATGCTCCTTCACTTTCCACTCACCTTCATGCTCAGCAAGACTCTGGAGCACTTTTTGATATCTCAAATGAGGGTTGGGTTTCGTTATCCACCGACTTTCATATAATCGAGGTGACCGGTGTTCAAAACAAAAAGGTCCATAAAAATAAAAATAAAAACTTGTCAATATTCCTCCATACTGCTCGTCCAATGTAATCCAAGTGTCCTGAGTGGGTAGCGTCCAGAATTTACTGGAAACGACATCATTTAGTATGTTTTTGTAGCCTAAACAGTAGAACATCCTACTTCTCTGCTTTGACCCAGACTTTCAACTCTTCTCAGCGAGTGACAGCACATAGGCCCATTCATGATGGTAAAGAAAGAAGTAAATATACAGTTTGGAGTTGTGAAAGCGCCATATACATATATGTTGATCTCTTTCATATTTAGAGATTGTACTAATTAAATAGTGACAAAAAATCATTTTATTTTTACCTTTCCTGAGATGTGGCATCCAACTATCCCAGTACTTTTTTTTTTGCCTATTTAGAAAACAACAATGTCATGTTGCTGGCAAACTCTACATCAGTATTGTTACACGTAACGTTTTTTATGACAAACTGAAATGACTAACAGGCCTCGACATCCGGGTATTAGTAGACACAGTGGAAAGGGTCTATATTGTCTCAATATGACCTATCGGTTTTTATTGACATGCCTATCTTAAACATCATCAGCATTATTCAACTAGAAAAATACTTTGAGAACACAAAACTCGAAGCAAAACGCTTTGCAAATCCCAGAAAACAGCGCAATTAACAAAAAAGTGTATTCTGTCCTCAGGGGGACCAGTTTTAGTGTCGTCCCCCCCCACCCTTGAGACATTTCTCAAGAGAAGCTTTCCTTTTTGTTAAGAAGGAACATATTTACACACATTGTCACTCATTTCTGTCTTATTACACGTTCACAATTAATTCTGTTTTTAATGGTCAGTTCTGTGATTCCGTCCGTGATTCTTTGATCGCTGATTTCATAGAGCTCTAGGTATCCCTTTGGACCAGGTGCCTTTCTATTATTCATGCTTTCAATGTCCTTTCAAATTCATCCAATCACCACATCTCCTCCTGTACAGACAAATCGAAAGCAAAACTTTGCACATTTCAATCTGCTGTGACTTGAATCAGAAGCAAACCGCAGATTCATACATCATTCAATCTTTCTGTAGGCAGAATTGAAGAAGAAAAAAGAGAGAAAGAACGACGAGAGCGGGAGAGGCGTCAACAAGAGGAGCAACGCCGTAGAGAGGAGGAGGAGAAGAGGCGCCAGGCGGAGCTTGAGCGACAGAGGAGGATACAACAGCGAATTGAGGAGGAGGAACGGAACAGGCGTCAACGAGAGGAGCAACACCGGAGAGAGGAGGAGGAGAAGAGGCACCAGGAGGAGCTGGAGCTACAACTGTGTCGTCTTCGAGAGGAACAAACCCTGAAAGAACGAGCATCTTTCCAGCAGCAGACTTGGGTTCTCCACCAGATGATGGAAGATCACGGAGTTACCATAGAGAGGGATGAGGTAGGTCCTACTCCGACATCCAACAGGTTTACGGGTCACTTCCCATTTCTAATGTTCACTGAATACATCATGATGTAAAACTTTAGGCGGGGATAAAGTTGATCTGGTTGTTGGTTTTAATAATAATAATAATGCATTAGATTTATATCGCGCTTTTCAAGGCACTCAAAGTGCTCACAGTAGGTCCATTATTCTTTCACTCCTCATTCTTACTTGGTGATAGTTAGCTACGTATGTAGCCACAGCTGCCCTGGGGCAGGCTGATGGAAGTGTGGCAGCCATTTCCCGGCCACCACAGGAACCATTCACAGGCATTCATACACCAGTGGTGCCCCCACTGGAGGCAAGGAGGGTTAAGTGTCTTGCCCAAGGACACAACGACAGATGGCTGTTCCACTAACTTTCATTTCTCCCTTGTCAAGTCCAGCAGTATGATATGGAATGCTGTTATAAATAAATGTTTAATTAAAGAAATGAAATGAATAAACAGGATATCAAGGGGAGCCTTGTGTTCATAAAGCTTCCCTTGGCAAAGCAAAACTGTTCAACACAATAAAGCAATCGGATTTCCATTCTGCTTGCTATGATGCTGGGCAGGACAAGTTAAGAAAGAAAAAAAAAACAACAAAAAAAAGTGTCTTGCCCAAGGACACAACAACAGATGGCTGGAGGATCAGAATTTGAACCACCAACCCTTTGATTATTGGCCGACCTGCTCTACCACCTGAGCTACAGCCACCCCCCCCCCCCTAGCAGCACCTTCCGGTGGCCATCTACGAGTCTATCTGGAAGAAGTCATTAGTTGTAGTTCTCCCTTTGTCCACTAGGGGCTGAAAAACAGAGCAAATCCCTATCGACTCCCATGTAACACCAACTTCACAGCAGAAATAAACATGTTTACAGCCTGGTTCAATAAATCATTTTAGGTTTAAAAGTCGAGTTTACCTACTGTTTTATTTAAAGTTTCAAATTAGTATACTTAAAGCATACTTGCATATATTACTTTTTGGTAAGGGTATGGCAGAAGCACACTACTCTTCTTTATATTTCACGTCGGTCTTCGTGGCTGATACTAATGTTACAGTTCACACTTTTTTTCAAGTGTGAACTGACTGGTTGGGGTTACAGTAGTTATTCTCTGCATGTCTTAAATACATGGCAGAAACACATTACTGTTCTTTATATTTCTTGTTGGTCTTTGTAGCTGATACTGATGTTATCCTCTGTTTTCTTCTCTCTTAATGAAGCTTGGATATGTGGACAAGAAGTTTGAAGAACTTTTGTCAACATACCAAATCACAGAGAATGCACCTGTAAATCAAGACCTGGAAGACCGGATGAAGACTCTCCAAAATGAGCTGACATTAAATTATTTTCAAGAGCACTCCAACTCTAGTTGGCCACTGTGGGCTTTGGACCAGGCAACTGGATATGTGGACCTGTCTCTGACTGACAGGTTCAGCATTCTGGAGGCAGTGACAAAGGTTACCGTGGAGGGTGACCTGGATCTAGAGGATGTCCCCACCAATGGACAAGACAAGAAGATTGAATTCCTCCTCAGTTTACAAGATCAGCTCCATGTTGGGAATCCAACTCTGGCCAGAAAGGTTTTAATCAATGTTCTTGGTATGACTTCTCAGCTGTCACAGAGAGGTAAGGAGATCCTCAGCCAGATACTGTTCAACAACATCTGGACACCAAAAGAAATCAAGCTGTTCATTGGAAGGACTGTAAACATGGATCAGAAAAAAGTCACACAGATCGTCCACAAAGTGTGCACCTACAGGCTGAGCTGCCTCCTGGTTCTCTCTGCACTGGATGACAAAGACCCCATAGACTTTATTCAAGGCTGTATAACAGACGAGATGGACAAAGATGTTGACACCATCCTGAGTGAAATGCAGGACAAGAACTATCCGGATCACATCCTGTCACAGCTGGAAGATATTCTGCAATATGTTGAGGAAGAGTTGCCCAAATGTAGAAGAGTGAACATTAATGAAAAGATGACTGAAGAAGGGAAAAAACTGATAGCCTCACTTGATTTAGCCAATCCAGACTCTGATACTCTGAAGAAAGTCCTGATTGTGCTGTCCATCGCTGTGAAGAAATGCACTACGTTCGTCACTGCGGGA
Organism: Atherinomorus stipes; assembly: GCA_023101725.1. Taxonomy (NCBI): domain Eukaryota; kingdom Metazoa; phylum Chordata; class Actinopteri; order Atheriniformes; family Atherinidae; genus Atherinomorus; species Atherinomorus stipes. Next base: position 101,819 of record JALJCO010004142.1, read on the forward strand.
GGTGAAGAAGTACAAGGCTACTTCCCCCGACTGACTCAGCTTGCATCGCTGCTGTTGCTGCTGCTGCCACAGATCCGGGATAAAAGAGGCTGTCTCCTGGAAATCGGAACTGGAGAAGGAAAGACTTGCATTTTAGCCATGTTTGCAGCGATCCAGGCAATGCATGGCACAGCAGTGGACATTGTGACCAGCTCACATTTGCTTGCAATTCGTGATCAAGAAGAGTGGAAAAAACTCTACGACATGGTTGGCGTGACATCATCCGCTGTGCCTCCACAACATCAAGACAAAAAGTCTTTTGAGAATCAGGACAAGCTGCTGGAGGATGCGTATGGGAAGCAGATTGTTTATAGTACCGTCAGTACCTTTGCAGCAGACATACTGAGGCAGGAGTTTGAGAAGAAAACCTCTCGAGGCCAGAGACAGTTTGAGTGTGTGATAGTGGATGAGGTGGACTACATGACGCTGGACAGTGGAGTTCAAGTCACCTTCCTGTCACACCAAGCCAGCAGCTTGAGACACGTGGAACAAGTCCTGGCAAGCATCTGGGCCTTGGTGTCCGCCTGCCGTCCAATAGAGATGTTTGAAACAGGGGAGTTTCGGTGGGCAACCAGGATCCAGCACTTCCACAAGACGGTGAAACAAGCTGTGATTGGTTCAGAGTCGGACGTTTCAGAAAACGATCTGCTGCTGCTGGGTGCAAAGCTGGGGTTTTACTCACAGGAGGACATGGACCAGGTGAATGAAGCATTGAGTCAAGCAGATCCAGAGAAGGATGGCTACGAAGGGAATGCCATGGAAAACATCATGGCCAAGGTTGGACCGGAAGAGCAGCATAAGTTGCTTAGTGAAATTGAGAAAGCAGAGGGCAACAGCGTGGTCATAGATTGTTACTCCCTTGTCGACAACAAAGCCAGACTGTATGGAGAGGAAAGCTCTCACAGGGATCCTGCCATCAGCATGCTGCTACTGCAGAATGGACGGGCCTGTGAAATCATGTCTGAGAAATCACTCATTGAGGGAACCGTTGAAAATCTAAAGCCTAAAATTAAATATTCTAGAGAATGTGCTCTAGACTCATTGGAAGAATGTAAGGGTTTTATTGTGATCCCGTCTTTCTTGAAGGAGTACATTGAGAATCAGTTGCCTGTTTTTGCTGAGAATGCCTTAAAAGCCATCACAATGACACCAGGAAGAGAGTACATGATCGACAAGGCACCCGAAGCTGACAGAGCTAGTTTCAGTGGTGCCGAGAGTCATCACTATGATGCCATCATTCCAGTGGACTTTCAAGCCAGTGGAGTGCTGGAAAAAAACAAGCGCTGGGGCGATGGTCTGCAGCAGTTTTTGGAGATAAAGCACCAGTTGGCAATTTCACAGCTGTCCAACGTCACAAATTACATGTCAAACGTCCATTTCTTTAAAAGGTACCTCAGAGGAAAAGGTATTTTTGGAGTCTCCGGGACATTGGGGGGCGAAGCTGAGAAAGCTTTTCTAGAACGACAATACAAAACGGCGAGTTATGTCCTTCCATCTCACCGGCATAAAAAGCTGGTAGAGCTGCCAGCCGTTCAGGTGAGAGGAGGAAATCCTGAGTGGATCAGAATGATCTGTGAAACTGCATGGACAATGGCAGGGAGAGGACACGTCGTGTTGATCATCTGTGAGGACGTCAAGACTGCAGACATCCTGAGGACGAAGATGCACATCCAACAAACAAGACCTGATCAGATCACCATGTACACAATCAGTGAAAAGCACAACATCGAGAAACAGACGTTCTGCCGGGGAAGCATCATCATCGCCACCAACCTTGGAGGCCGCGGTACGGACATACACGTTCAGCAGGAAGTAAACGAGTCTGGAGGACTCTTTGTGCTTCTCACCTACTTTCCTGGAAGTCATCGAGTGGAGAGACAGGTCTTTGGGCGAACTGCCCGCAAAGGAAACCCAGGCATGGTGCAGATGATACTCAACCAGGACCATCTGGCACCAGCATACCAAGGCCATTCAGTGGAAACCATGAGACAGCTCAGAGAAGACCACGCGGTCCAACATTTGGGAAGCATGGAGCAAAATGAGCTGCTGGAAATTGAAATGAAGGAAGATCTGTTCTCCAGATTTTGTCAATTTCTCAGTGACTTTGACAAGAATTTCTCACAGGAAGAGAGGAGTGACCTCACACAAGCAAAACTAAAAGATGTTCCAGAGTGCCTCAAGACCCATCGTAAAAAGTTTGACTATCAACCTGCACTCAATGCATTGAAAGAATCGTGGGCTCTGTGGCTCATCCTCCATGAAGAGCACATCAGCAAACACAATGATGTCATCAAACTGAAAGAAGACCTTATCACAGACTTACAGAAGACAGCTGAGCGCCTTCTCCAGGGAACTAGCAACAATTTCTACGACTACGTTGAACTGGCAAAATGCAGAACTTACATGCACCACATCAACAAAAATAAAAGTGACTATGGAGCTTTGTGTTACTGGCAGAGAGCTGCAGAGTGCGATCCTTTCTACAGTGCTGTGGCTCTTTATAACCAAGCTTACATCAAGATCAACCTGCGAAAGACCAACTACATACCCGAGGCAAAGAGGTTACTGGAGGCGGCGAAGACTGCAGTGGATGTGTACCTCTCAGAATCTACTAACACAATGATGTTTTGTAATTTCTCAGTGACTAAAGACTTTGCACCCCACCACCAAGACTGCAACCTGCAGGCCCAAATGAAAGCCAGGATGGCTGTCTTCAAATCCTGGAAGGGATACATTGAAAGTGCCCTGGAAAGTCTCCAAAAGATTGAAAGCAGCAAAAGTCAGGCAATAACAGAGGATTCCAGCGTCTACAGTCTTTCAAGAGACAAAGACCCCATCACCACGAAGGAGCTGATAGTCCTCCAGGAGTTTGGGCTCAGCATCGTGTTTGAGGTGAAAAAGAAGCCTGAGTTCTGCATCGATGCTCTTCTTTGTTTCTGTCTTGGTGTTTTCCAGGTAGCAGCAGGTGCTATTATTTGTGCTCTGTCAGTAGGCAGCGCCAGCCAGTTTGGACTTGGACTGATCTCTGAGGGAGTATCGGACATGATTGATGGGGCTAAAGGCATGATACAAGGAGGCTTTGACTGGGCCGAGTGGGCAATCTCCAAAGCCATCAGCATTGGGGTGTCTCTGGTCTGCGGTGGGTTGAGCAAACTAACGAGGGCATTCAAGGCTATAGGTAGTGGGACAAAAGGCCTGATCACTGGGGCTAAAAGTTGCTCTACCCTCTCAGCAAAACAGTGTTTTAAACATGCAGCGAAATATGCAGTTCAGGAGCTGGGAAAGCAAGGATCTGTCGCTGCTCTGAACTATGCTGTTGACAAAGGACTCACGGCTTTATTCCAAACCATCCTGAGGAAGGCCTTTAAAAACAAGGTGTTCTCATTGATGAGGGCTAGTAATGACCTGGATTTGGTTCTCACTGACTTAATTTGTTCAGAAATACCAAAGGCTGCCATTGAACAGGGGTCTGATGACTTCAAAATTGACAAAGCATGCGAAGAAAAAATTTGTCATTCAGTGGATGTGATGACAGGAAGAATTATTCCTGACCTCATGATAGACTGTACCATGGTTGATAAGGTTCTTGATAGACTTTCCCAGGTCTGCAGTGCTGTTGCACAACACGTAGGGAAACAGAAAGAGCTGCAGTTGGCTATAAAGTGTCTAAATACAGCTCAGTATATCAAAACTTTCACACAAATACTCGATTCGGTTCCCACAGAAGATGTCATCAACAAAACCTTCGTTCCTCAGCTGGTTAAGGTGATGAAGAAAAATATACCTCAGGGAAAATATGACCAGGATGGAAGACACCAGTTGTCAGATGTGAAACGTCTTAAAGATGAACTCATAGACAGCATCGCAGAAAGTGTTTCAGACTCATATGTTAAGGCTTGTTCCAGGCACATGACCTCCCTCGTATCCAGAACATGCATGAGCAAAATAAACAACGCTGCCGGCAATGCTGTTGGCAACATACTTGGCAGAAGTGACACCCAAAGTTTCTTTGACGCCCAGCTGTATAAGCACCACATGAACCAGGCTCTCCAAGGTCCGCAAAAGCCCCTGTCAGAGGCTGAGAGGACGGACTTGGACTCTTACTTGAAGGAAATCAGCGATGTTAACCGCCCTGCTACAGCTTTGGACATCCATGTCCTTACGCAGAGTGAAGCTCTTCAAGGCAAAGGCATCAGAGTGATCATGGTGGACAAACATGGGAAGAAGCTTTCAGAGGATTATTATCCAGGGAAGACCAGCTCTGCAGATGACATCGTTCTTCAACTGAAGAAGGATTCAGAAACTCCACAACAGTGAGTGACTTGTAAAAACATGTCATATGTGATTTAGGGAACATGTTGGTGATAAAACTTCCTCCCTTTAGAAGCACAGTGAACAGAAAATGTCTCAGTTGGAAAAACTAGAAATGTAAACTCTAAATATGTTGACAGAGCTAAAGGATTCTCTTCATTGGTGTTTAGTTGAAAAATATTTTCTGCTGCTCTAGAACAAAAATTGTGGTTGATAGTTGACTTTACAGCTGGATAAACACCTATTAACTGGTTTAAAGTTAAAGGCAAAACCAGGACTGTCAGGAAATGGTAGCTTACCTATTACGATAAAAACCATGAAAAGTTACAGAATCATAAATAACCTGAAGCAGCAAGCAGAAGACACAGATGTTTGTAATACTTTATAGTGCAGCTTGGTAATAAGATGGCAACAGTGAGGTAATAATTGTGTATGTAGTGTTGCCTGGCTGTACCTTACTGCTGTAGTTAGTGAGAAGAAAGTAGTGTGGATTGACTGGAGTCAGAGCTCCATCTAGTGGACAAACAGTGCAATCGCATCATTATGATCAACTTCCACTTACTGGTTTATGACAAATTAACAATATATCAAAGCATAATCAGCTAAACTCCAGCTGATTAGGATTATTTAAAAAGGGCTATGATTGACTGATTTCATCAGCCAGCCAATAAATAAAATGGGTTCTAGTACTTACCATCAGATGGCAGCTCATTTGGCAGGTCTTTCTCTCATCACCCGAGGATTCACGACATATGGCCGCAAGTTGGCTGTTAACTTGATCAGTGGTCTTTGGCCTAAAATGGCCTGGTAGCACAGAGAGATACCAGCTTATGATCAAACACAGTGTTTGTGATGGACAATCTGAGACAAGTACAGAAATCCAATAGTAGCTGGGTTCAGGTCTGGAAGACCAGTCCCTCCCGTCATACTTCTTCCAGTTAACTCCATCACATAAACAGAAGCTGTTGAGGTCTACCGGTGAGTTACCAGCAGGTTTCACATCCTCCAGCTCGCCCTGCCCAGCACGGGGCAGCAAACATATTGCTATGTTGTTAATGAGCTGCAGTCCACATTCTCCGGACGGCTCCGTCATCGTACGGTCTCTCTGTTAAGCTGCGCCCAAATTGCAAAGCCGGTCCAATCTTCTGCTCCAGGCCGTAAAAATCCCCGTGTCTCAGATCAGACCAAACAGGAATATGAACGCGGACTACTGCTGAGTTTTCAAAGTAAACACATTGTGAATTGAAACATAAAATACATGAAAAAATTAGTTCGATAATAGTCACTTTTAAAGTTGAGTTTTTTTTTAACTGTACGTTTCCTTCATCAGATACGGACATTGAATATGAAAAAAAAAAAGAAACAATGAAATACATGAAATCCTTTAATACATTTGCATTTATTTTTGATTGATCATGACAATAAAAAGCTAAACTCTGTAGCCTACTGTTTTTGTGCAGTTCTTTTAGTCTGGGTTTTCTATAAAACACCAAACTATACATATTTGATTAATTTGAACTCGTAATCTTGCACATGCTCTCCAAGACCTGGTGGAGCGCAGCTAGATGGAGCAGGCACATGCAGTGGGCGTTGCAAATCCCAGCGTAGTCTCCAGGACGGAGCGAGCTGGAGGATCAGACTGAGACGCTGGTCCAGCTTGTCCAGCTGGGACACAGAGATTTAATGAGCAAAGAAGAGGAGTTATCACAGATTTATCTTTGTTCACCATCCATCATCTGCTCAGTACATCTAGGGTCTCTACGGAGAATGTTTCCTCTTCCAGTGAATCCATGCATTAACTGACATGTTTTCTCCTTTTCACCTCTAACGTTCCTCCTCTTCTATAGAAAGGAGGGAATCCTCTCGAAGGTCAGCAAACGGATCCGCGGTGAGCAGAAGCCCTACACAGGACATTTTGAGCTTGTGAAACCAGACGGTTCTGTGGTCAAGGTGTATTCAGAGGGTCAGAACTGCCTGTATCATGCTGTTGCCCAGGCAACCAGCGGAGACACAGCTGATCTGAAACAGAAAGCGGCAAACTTTCGAGTTCAAGTCAAAGATTCAGTGAGTTCTGTTTACAGACACAAATTATTCAGTTTTTATGTTTAATTGTTGGCTTGTTAATGAAATGTGATGCAGGTTATATCTGAAAGAGAAACCGTTTCCATCCGTAGCTTATCCGAAATAAGCTGCAAGGTCTGCAGCTTATTTCAGGTCAGCTTCTTAAAAACACCAACTGGTTTTTCTGCCACCACCTCTCAGATCCAGCAAAACCAGCATAAATATGCAGCAGCTCTGAAGCTGCAGCGAGGATATGAAGAAACGTCCAAGTCTCCCAGTAAATATGCCGTCGTTGGAGGAGCAAGAAAAGAAAGAGATGAGATCAGAGAGCAATACCAGCAGATGCTGAACAGGATAAAGAATGAAGATCCAAAGCTTCACGATCTCATCAAAGCTTACAATCTTGGTATGGTTGGACCGTATAACGAGTAAGTTCTGCTGTTAAGAACCACACTAGTATTTACCAGATTATTTCACTACATTAAAGCATTGATGAACATTTATTAAATTTAACATCATCTTCATCTTTGTTTCTTCTGAAGTGTTAAAGGGGTCCGAAAGAAAAACACACCAGCAAACAAAAACAGATCAGTAGTGAATGCTGACCACATCCCTCCCCAGGACGCATTTAAGAAGGCTCATCAGAAATTGAGTGAAACAGGAAAATTAGAGGAGTACAAAGAAAAGCATCCAAGACTTTTCTCACTGATTGATGAGACTGGAAACCGCGGGCTGTGCAGAGAAGTTCTTACCGTGCATCACCAACGTGCTCTGACCACCGGCAACAGCGTCGAGTCTCGCAGGATCAGGTGACTTTTATCTTCAGGTATGAGCTGAACAGAAACCTCCTCTCTGTGGATTAATCCTTTTTTTCTTCTTCTCTTGTTTGCAGGGAAAAACTCACTGAGGTTCTTCTGAGTGGAGATGAAGTGAAACTAATGAAGATGTCACTGATTGTGGCCAATCCAGAGATGTCCGAGTCCCTCAGAAGAGATGCAGGTACGTTCAAGATCCAGTCAAACCAGGTGACATGCTGCACACAGAAAGGAAAAACACAGTTCCTCCATCCATTTTCTGTCTTTCCTTTCTCCTCCCAACACGCACAATTGCGTGTAAATACCCCATATTGCAAATTCATTGCAGCAGACGTACTATTTGGATAAGATGCGCTATTTAGCACTTTTGAAAGACGCAACCGTTTTTGCACGTCGTTAGTAAATCAGTTTTTAAAATTTTAGCGTGTACATTGAGATAGCTCATGTTTTTATACAAACAAACCTTTGATAGATACGGCCCTATGATGTTTATTCACCACAGACACCTGAAACATCTCCCCCACAGAACTGCCTCCATGAGGAGCAGTTCCAGAAAATCCACAAACCCTTAGGCTTTGTTCTCATGGCTCATGGTGGGTTTTTCAAGGCAAAGTGGTTGTATAGGGAGGGTCGGACTGAAAGTACTTCTTAGACCTTGAAGGAACGGCTTCACAGTGCCCTGAAAGGGGAAATCAGGATGTTTTCCTGGAGCCAGGCCTGGGGAGGGAGCCCAATGAAACTTGGGTTCTAAGGCCAATCAGAGTTCATCAGGGCTAAGCTCATAAAGGCACGAAGCATCTGAGACCAACTGACCGTCTCAGAGTCACCGGAAGGTTTTCTAGAGGGGGTGAGCGGTATCTGAGACTACTCAATCGTCTCAGAGTTCCTGTTAGGTGTTCCAGGGGGGGTGACACTGAGGATTCTATTGTTTTGTGGGGGATTTCATCCTGGAAAACACCATGTTCAAGCTGTCGTGATAACTTATGTCAAAGTCGTGAATGTTTCAGACATTTTTACCTTCATGCTTTATATGAAGCACTTTGAATCGTGTTGTATATGAAATCCAGATAAACCTGCCTTGTTAATGAGACCAGACACCAGAACTCATTAATGAAATGAAATATTTTTCTCCACCAGCGTTGATGTGACACTAAAATAAAACTTTGTTTTCTATATGTGCAACATTTAGGCGTCATACGCAGATACAGAGCAGATCGTTTCCCTGTGGAGCAGACGAGGCGCTATCACAGCATCGGAGACCACCTGCTGGTGGAGGGGTACACGGCGTCTGGAGTCCTGAACAACAACGGGAGGGACCAGATGCTCTCGTGGCTGGACCAGAAGGAAAACATCAAAAACACACCAGAGTATCGGGAACTCCTCGGGACCATGGAATCGCCTCAGGAGAAAGATGAAAATCCAAGAAAAAAAATTAGACAATATATGTAACTGATCTTGACTCTTGTCTTCTGCCCCCTGGTGGACGCCTTCTGCACTGCAATAATCCTGATGTATCACGTGGTGATGAACAGACCATATTATGCAAATTATTTCTAAATAAAGAATTATGATTTTGAAAAAAAATTCCTGTCCATTGTTTGTTGGGTCAAGCTGATGGATGAGAGAGTGAAATATCCCAGAATGCTGTTCGACATTCTGAACGCAGGCTTGAAAGATGTTCCCTCTGAAACAGAAATACTCATTTCCCTACATCACATCAGGACGAGGACCATCAGCTCCTCCACGTGGACAACACCGACTTGGTCCTGAGACCATGTTTCCATCCCAGCAGGAACTTGATCATTTTGAGCTGAGCTGTTGCTGCGTGGGTTCTCCTGCAGGTGGAGCCGTCAGCCCTTCAGTGTCTGCACCTCAAAGATCTTGGTTTCTCAATTCCTAGTGTGTGTAATAAGTACTTGTGTATTTGTGAGTACAGGCTTGTGGGTACGTACTGGAAGTCTGCAATTGTGGAGTTCACAAGCACAAACTTGTGACATCACCACCAACGGTGTGCAGCAGTGAGCAGGGCTGCCAGTCAACATGAATATGATCTTGCATTATTCTACAGCTGTTTGTATTTATTGTTGTGGATATGCAGTAATGGTACTGAAACAAATAAACACAATTAAAATAACTGCTCCAAAAACAATTATACTAAGTGGATGTTTTGTTCTTTTTTTTTTTCTCAACGTGTAAATTATATTTATTTCCAATGCAAAAGCACGTTAATGTAAACGAGTAATCGGGTCATAATTATATGATCAGAAACAGCTGTGAGAGGAAAACAGGAGGAAGAGCTGCAGATAAAAGACCAAGAACAGTAAAGAACAGAAATGATCGCTCAGGTTTGGCTGTTGGAGGTGGAGAAGGGAGGAGGAGGCTGTCAAACACTGTGCATGTGCAGGTGCATGCTGGGATTTATATCTGGCCAAGTACACACAAGCCTCCTTTGATGCATGCTGGGTAAATTCGGTGGAGGAAGTTTTCATCCGGGGGATTTCCAGCGTATTTGCAGAGAAGCGAACTTTTTAATGGAACATGACCTGATGACGTTTCACGAGTCCACGAGCACACAAATACGCAGATTGAGAAACGGCCCTTGTCTTGTTACCCTGCTTACACACCAAACGGCGATTTGGGCGTCAGGTTTACATGCAAAGTCAATGGCCAACGCGCGTCAAGGAGGCGTTGAAAATCCACAAATTTTGAGCGTTTTGAAGCGCATGTCAAGGGTTTTGTGACGTAGGAGTTGGAAAATCTGAACTGTGGCGTCTTGACGCGGGGCGTCAACCAATCAGAGCGACTCAATGTCATGACACACACACATTTTATGACAGGACGGGAAACACCCAGAAGAACCAGGGGTATCTCCTCTTTCTCTGAAGACAGAGGAGGATAAACTGTGGAGCAGTGGCAAACCACTGTGGACCCTTGAGCAATCCTTAACCCCCACCAACTGCTCCCCGGGCACTTTAAATAGCAGCCCACTGCTCTCAGGTTCAACCTGAGATGGGTTACATGGAGAGAAAGAATTTCCTAATTGGCACACTAATTGGGATTAATAAAGTATATCTTTAAAAAAAAACCTCCAATGTGGCTGAATTACAACAATTCTGCAAAGATGAGTGGAACAAAATTCCTCCACAGCGCTGCAGAAGACTCACTGCCAGTTATCACAAACACTTGATTGCAGTTGTTGTTGCTAAGCGTGGAACAACCAGTTATTAGGTTTAGTGGGCAATCACTTTTTCACGCAGGGCCATAAAGGTTTGGATTTTTTTCCTCCTGTAGAAATAGAAATCTTCATTTAAAAACTGTTTCTGTTTACTTGTGTTATCTTTGTCAGACATTTAAATTTGTTTGATGATCTGAAACATATAAGTGTGACAAACGTGCAAAAATACAAGAAATCAGGAAGGGGAAACACTTCTTCACACAACTGTACACTCTAAAAAGAATATTTGAGCTTAGTTGATATGAAAGAATAAGTTTTAATTGATCTAATGTAATTATATTGGTTTGGTGACGGAATCTTTTTTTCTTTTTTTCATCAAATCAACCTAAAAAAAAACCCCAAAAAACACTCTAATCTGACTTTTTTTTTAAAAAAAACCTTCACTCAAAGTAAATTTATTAAGTTGTTTTAGCATGCAGGATGAGAAAAAAAGGTATGACTATTTTCAAAATTCAATGCATCTGAACCACAAAGGCTCATGGGAAATGCAGATTCAGCTGGAATTTAATCTTTTATGATTGTGATCCTATAAATTTGAGTTATTTGTTTACTGCCTTTGTTCACATTCAGAGAGTTGTTAAGAAATTCTGTTCAGTTTGGACATTAAAGTTGCACCATGAAGAACGGGACAAGGAGATAAACTTGTACTGCATTCCATTCACCTTGAAACTGGGAAATGGGAACTGGGGGTGACATTCCTCTCAACCAACCTGTGTTATCTCACAGGTTGGAAAACCAGTTAGCAGCCTAGCACAACAATATGTTTGCAAAGGCTATTGCTGTTAGCTGTTGTTAGCACTGGCATTGTAGTTCACTATACAACATGAGAAATGTGAATTACACTACAGCAGCTTCCGCATGAACCAATACTACGCGTGTGACTAATTCATGCAATCAAATATTGGTAAGAAGTGTAAATAAATGTAACATTACAGGAGTTTCTAAAACTGCTAACACAGGGTGCGGCGGCCATTTTTAAATCTGAACTTGGAGCTGTGAAAAATATCCAACTTTCCAAGTGGGAACTCCGACTTCCGTTCCAGTTGAAATTTCCCAGTCAGAACTGGGAATTTCTGACTTCTGAGTTCAAATGGAACGCAGCATTGGTTACAGGTAATAATCAGTGACCCTCTTTTTTTGGATAATTTCCTGCAGGCTAGGTGCCACATGGCACATTGCTGCCATTGGTTGGCCTCACATGGAAAGACAGTAATGTGCCATGTGGCACCTAGCCTGCCGGAAATCATCCGAAGAAGAACCAATGATCTATTCTATTGGATGCTTTTAACAAAGTCAACTGAATATAATTTGCTACAACATTCAAGTTTCTTAAATTAAGTGAAAGATTTCAGGTGAAATTAAATTAGAATATTGGGCATAAAAAGCAACTTCATTGATTTTATTTCAAACAACTTGAAATAAATGGTTTGATTAAATGTAAAAAAACCAAAACAAAACAAAAACAGTAGTTTGCATGAACTTAAAAAAGTTAAGTTGAACCACCTTTTTTTTGTATTTATACTGAATTAATGTAGAAATATTTGGTGTGACCGATTTTTTCAGTGTATGATGCTGATTAGCGGACACACCTGGATGTAACATGTCCCTTTGCTCACATTATTTTCAGTCTTTTCTAGGGGGGGGGGGCATAGTTTCATGTCAGGATTCTGCTTCTCATGCTGGTTTTCTCTCTCCGACTGCCCACAAACCAACATCACGTTTATAGGGAGTGGCAGGTGACCAATACTCAGAGCTGAGATGAAAAAGAAACTATTCAGCGCCTGAACGTCAGCTCAGAGAGAACATGGAAGATCAGCAGCTGGAACGACGGAGAATGTTAGAGGAGGCTATGAGGAGTAAGTGCAGCTTTTATCCTCACATGGTGCGTCAGCGGAAAAGAATTTCTACTAATACTGAGCACATTGAAGAGTAGCCTACACGAGTCTGTTATCTGGGTTATAATGTAATGGCTGACAGCAGTGCACTCGGCTACTTGTTTATAATCAGGATTGGAGCCGTCAAGTTCTGGTCGGGATTCTGCGCTATGACGCATGACGTTAACGTACTGTGTGGCGCATGCAGCGAAAATGCACCACGTTCAGGTTTCCCCACCGGAGTTTCCCTTAAGTTATTCCTGAGTCCCGCTGTTTTCTCCCCCAGAATGCTGAAGAGGGGAGTAAGTCGTTAGTTAGTTTCACTTTCAAACTCCGCGGCTCCGTCGCAGTGAAATCTAACATCAATCCACCCACCCGCCTTGAAACCAGTGGCATTGGGGGGCTCTTGATCCGTATATTTATTCGTATATTTATGCATGCTTCGTATTTTAAAGTAACGAAGCGCCCTCTTTTACCCAGATTTTTCTAAATCATCTGAGAAGCCGCAGCGCGGATAAGCCAGAGTTTACCTGGTAATCAGGTCACCTGTTAGCGTTTGCAACGAGACAACGGCAGCGCACTAAGCTATATAACCATGTTGGTGCAAAGTACAGAGTTTGTGGCAAACTCTCGGATCGCAAGGTTTTCTTGCGAAGCTGTTCAGACTTTCCTGGAGAGGTTTCATCTCCATCACTTCCTCCACTGTTTTGCAAAAACACCGTCAGACAGGTGAAGTGGAGGTTCATGTTTTGGCTGGTAGCTTTGATGGTTTGGAGAAGAGGAAAGTGCAGAAACATTATTGAAAATGAAAATAAATCCCGTTTTTGTCTTGGCGGTGAGGAATGGGAGGCTCAGTGCCTGATAGAAAGCAGGAGCTGGAAGTTCTCAGTTTTGCATAAACAGACTTTTTTTTTTCCTTTTTGTCTGATGTTTGTATTTATTACATTATTACATTCTGAAGAGGAAAAAACACCAAACAGAAAGACACTTGGTCAAAACTTATCTTCTCCACCCCACAAAAGTGGACCCCACAGTATTTTTTCACTTGGCCCTAAACTTTATGTGATCTTTGGACCCCAAAACTGAAAAATATTGTCTTATGTAAATAACATAACATGTTCTCAAAATTATTCATACCCTCCAATTAAAGTAGGAAAAAATCAGCTGTTAGTGAAATAAGATAAAACTGACAAAAGTAATAATAAATGAAAGTTTTATGTAAATCCTGACATTGGTTTGGAATTGTGGTTTAACAGAAATATTACAAACAAACACATAAAAAATAAAACAAGCAAACAAGCATGACGGGGCTCCTTAGCTAAAATTTTATTGAGAAACACTTTAAGGCAATCACTGCAATCAGGAGTTTTCTGTAATGCTTAAAAACACTTTTACACCTGTTACAGGCCTTCGATGGGTCCTGTATTTACAAAGCATGAGTTGTGGTCTGTCCGCAGGCTCTGGTCTCATTTATGATCTTCTGCATGTAACATACATGTTTAATAACTTTGCTTATTGCAATTTCAGCATCACTCATATTGATGTAAAAACACAAATGTCTGTGTCCAATATTCTGGCTTCTTAAAGGAGCCCTATCATGAAAAATGGACTTTTAAGAGCTTTTCAGCATGTCAGTGTGTTATTTCCTCATCAAGAAATGATTTAAATCGTTATTTTTCTTCATTCATGCATATTTGAGTAATCTACATGAATATTTAAACCAAGCGCTACCTCCCTGCAAACGGCTGACTACCCACCGCGTTACGTATGAACGTGGCACCAATCACAAAAGTCCAAATGCGCATGCTCAGTATCGTAGCAAGACGCCCTCTGTTGAACAGAAACTCAGAGAATCCTATACACACTCTCTGAGGAAGAAACTAACACCTGCAGGAAGATTTCCTCAGAGACAAGCAGCCATCAGCTAACAGACGTTTGCTCCAGAGTTCAGGAGAATTTTCTTCCTTTTTTTTTCTTTTTTGAAGCTCTAGAGGACAGCAAGTTGGGGAAAATGCAGTTACGTTCAGCGTGGTTATGTTCAGCGTGGGAGTTTATTTGTTGTACTGGATGAATCGACTTGCCAGAAGTGGTTGGATTATAACTTCAGGAGCAGGAAAAAAAAAAAAAACTCAACTTTGTGTGTGAACTTCACTCCTGACAACTTCATGAATCTCGGGCAGTAAAGTGTTTTTTTCTCTGGGATTACTTCTGAAACCTGACGCAGTTCCTACTATAAAAACGCGCATGGACAGACAACAACACTGGTGAGTCAACACATCTCTCAGCTCAATGCTAACTGTTAGCCTATGATTTGTTCGCTAATTTACTTACTTGTCAGGGGTCTCTGTGGTACTTCTGTGGTACTGCGTGTACTTCAAACTCCATATCAGACTCTGGGTCGAGCGCATACAGCTCCATAACAGGCTGGTCTGTTTTATCCTGTCGATCGGAGTAATTATCCATCAATGTTTACTACTAACATCCACATGAGAGCTGCCGGTGCCGGTGCTACAGACAATTCTGTGACCCTTCAGAATAAGTGTCTCTTCCGGGGCGACGTCATGAAATGGGCGTAAAACATGCTGCAATTGGTCGAGAGCTCCGCGGTTCAGGACAGTCAGCCATCTTACTTCCGTGTTGGAAATTAGATGCATCGAAAAACTAATATTTAACACCAAATTAGTTTCTATAGTAACGATGGGAACATATCTAGCTTATTAATGCCTATATTTGACTTTTTTGAACATTTGGAAAGCATGATACAGCTCCTTTAACCATTCCTTTTTCAGTATTTCCCTTACTCACATGTTACAGTTCCTATTATCACATTTAAGTGCAGCGCCTCTTGCTGTAACCTGCCTAATTTTGATAGTTTCCTGGACCATTTACATAAAAGAACACATTAAACATCCAAACACATCAGTAAATATCACACATGCATCCGTGTACAGTCTGTAAGAGAGTCAACTGACATCCATGAACAACTGTATAACTTGTAGAACCTCGTTTAGTGAACATTTACATCAACCCCCAAATAACAGAAGTCACAGTCGTAGAACCCAGGCCCCCCTAACCAGTCTGCTACCCTAGGCAAGATTGTAAGTGGCGCCCCCCTGCATCGTAGTACAGTACTTGCACTGCAAATGTACATATACTCACAAGAAACTTTGCACATTCAAAATACTTTAAAAAAATAATTAAAGACACAAGTAAAAAAAATTAACACTTGATGCGTTTGATGCTGCTGCATCTCTGCTGGTTGTGGTGCTGAGGGGGAGGCGACAGGAGGATTCGCAACGCTGGGACTGAGAAACCTCAGTATGCATCTGAAGACAGGAGAGGAAAATGTGACACCAGTCTAATAATAAACACATGATTTCAAGACTGAAATCAAATGAAATAATATAAATGAAAAACAGATACATGCATAATATATACGGTCGTGTATAATACACAATGGAATTTTTCTAACTACCAAATTTTATTAGTAGCTCATTTATTCGTAATAATTTCATTTTTTACTGTCATTACAGTGAAATGCTAATTAGCAGAATGTAAAGAATCAGTAAACTGTAGTATAATATACGAGAGCATGAGGGAACGTTAAGTTATGCTGTTACATTAATGATGTGAACTTTAAAGGGACTTGAGGCAAGATTAAGAAACGAAACTCGCAACTGCCGCGACTTGCGCTTCAGGTAACTGCAGCCACGAGCCAAGCCGTCACAGGAGCACAAACTGAAGCTATAATGTTGTTTACTCACCTTTTTCTCCGTAGTTCCATTTTTTAGTGTCTTTCAGTTGATCTGGATCGTTTGCTGACGGCAGAATAATCCATAACTATCGCTTACAGTGTTTGAATTTACCACGACCGTCTTTTTCCTGCATCAAAACTGCGGATGTAGCGTTATTTGACGTCACGTCCGCAGGACAGCGCCAGAAATTCAGACACCGAATTGCAGCGCATTTTGCAGCACACAGCCTGTTCAAGGCAACGGAGAGAAACGTGGGTGGAAACGTTATTTTTGGTATTTAGCGCTTTATCACCCATTAGTATTAAAAAAGGGACATTTGTGTTTGGTTTTTAAAATTCCTGCCTCAAGTCCCTTTAACACTGATGCAGTTTAACATGATAAACACACTTTAGACAATATGAGCTGTAACACAGCAAACAGCCTTATAACTATGGAAATTAATAGTATTTTCATTGACTATTACAAGCTGGGAAAACATGAGACAACCAATGCAGTTAACATTATAACAGCTGCTGAACAGATCTCATATTTACACATTTGCCCAAGGAAGGTAAGAGGGGGTACTTACATGACTATTTTCCATCACCACTGAGCCCTTCCATAACATTAGCTGATGTTTAAACTAACAGATAGCACTGACTATTTATTTGCTTGCAAAGCATGTTATACTAATGGGTAATGCAATTATCAATCATCGTTCTGCTGCAGAACTTCTGTAACAGCAAAATATCATTAATGTCATCTTTACTGCAACTGTGTCTTTGTCACGCTTTTCCTCCTCTTCTTTTCTTTTTTTTTCCTCCCCTGGGCTCCAGACAGTTCGGGACGCTTTGACATGTTGACTTTTTTGATGCAAAAAAATACCCCAAAGAAAATGGAGTGGCAGGTAAAAGAGGTCTGATTGGTGGTTGAAGTGGTGGGGTGGGGACTGGGCTTATTAGGAAAGTACTATTTAGTAGGCTTTGAAGTTAAGCGTGGGTTTATTCTTTTCTTAAGGGATAATAACAATGTATTATTGTTTCTTAAGAAAAGAATAAGCCCACATTTAAAACTAGTTGGTGTTATTAATACAATAGCGGCTGCTGTGATTGGCCCGCTGGGGGCAGGGTATTTGCATGTTTCCCATCCTGCTTTGTGGCGCCCTATGTTTTGTTCTGACTGTGAGCCAAGTGTATGTGTGATCCCTTCAGTTTTGTGAATCTCAGTGCAAGTTCTCTACACACACTATTATATATAAAAGTACAAAGCATGTGCTTTGAATTGTTGTCTTTCTATGGAATAGTGAACGCTTTTCTTTAGGGATGGGCGATACCGAAATTTTTCATGTCGATACGATACCAGTAGTTTATGGCACTTTTTCAGCGATACCGATATCGATGCTTTTTGTCCTTTAAAAGAAAATCACATGATTGTACATTTTGCATCAATATCTTGAATGCAAAGGTAATATTAGATATAAGTAAAACCTGAGAACAGAAGTACTGGAAAGAAACGCTTTTAAAACAATAATAAATTTTAGTGATGATAAAATTAAACAGAAATAGATTTAAAATGTCTTTCAGTTATCAAATAACATAATATATACTAACTAAAATAATCTAATTTATTAAGCGGAAATGTTAAAATAGAAAATGTAATAGTTATATTACATATTTACCAAAACATAATGAATAACCTGCATTAAACCACTGAAAGACAACAAAACATCATCATCATTACAAACAGTAGCAACATCATCATGACATCTGATAGGCTACCACCATCATGTGGTACTGAAGCTTGAATCTGATAGGCCACCACCATCATGTGGTACTGAAGCTAGAATCTGATAGGCTACCACCATCATGTGATACGGAAGCTGGAATCTAATAGGCTACCACCATCATGTGATACGGAAGCTGGAATCTAATAGGCTACCACCATCATGTGGTACTGAAGCTAGAATCTGATAGGCTACCACCATCATGTGATACGGAAGCTGGAATCTAATAGGCTACCACCATCATGTGATACGGAAGCTGGAATCTAATAGGCTACCACCATCATGTGATACGGAAGCTGGAATCTAATAGGCTACCACCATCATGTGGTCCTGAAGCTAGAATCTGATAGGCTACCACCATCATGTGGTACTGAAGCTAGAATCTGATAGGCTACCACCATCATGTGATACGGAAGCTGGAATCTAATAGGCTACCACCATCATGTGGTACTGAAGCTAGAATCTGATAGGCTACCACCATCATGTGATACGGAAGCTAGAATCTAATAGGCTACCACCACCATGTGGTACTGAAGCTAGAATCTGATAGGCTACCACCATCATGTGGTACTGAAGCTAGAATCTGATAGGCTACCACCATCATGTGGTACTGAAGCTAGAATCTGATAGGCTACCACCACCATGTGGTACTGAAGCTAGAATCTGATAGGCTACCACCATCATGTGGTACTGAAGCTAGAATCTGATAGGCTACCACCATCATGTGGTACTGAAGCTAGAATCTGATAGGCTACCACCATCATGTGATACAGAAGCTAGAATCTGATAGGCTACCACCATCATGTGGTACTGAAGCTAGAATCTGATAGGCTACCACCATCATGTGATGCAGAAGCTAGAATCTGATAGGCTACCACCATCATGTGATGCAGAAGCTAGAATCTGATAGGCTACCACCATCATGTGGTACTGAAGCTAGAATCTGATAGGCTACCACCATCATGTGGTACTAAAGCTAGAATCTGATAGGCTACCACCATCATGTGATACGGAAGCTAGAATCTGATAGGCTACCACCATCATGTGGTACTGAAACTAGAATCTGATAGGCTACCACCATCATGTGGTACTGAAACTAGAATCTGATAGGCTACCACCATCATGTGATGTAGAAGCTAGAATCTGATAGGCTACCACCATCATGTGGTACTGAAGCTAGAATCTGATAGGCTACCACCATCATGTGGTACTGAAACTAGAATCTGATAGGCTACCACCATCATGTGGTACTGAAACTAGAATCTGATAGGCTACCACCATCATGTGGTACTGAAACTAGAATCTGATAGGCTACCACCATCATGTGGTACTGAAACTAGAATCTGATAGGCTACCACCATCATGTGATGTAGAAGCTAGAATCTGATAGGCTACCACCATCATGTGGTACTGAAGCTAGAATCTGATAGGCTACCACCATCATGTGGTACTGAAACTAGAATCTGATAGGCTACCACCATCATGTGGTACTGAAACTAGAATCTGATAGGCTACCACCATCATGTGATGTAGAAGCTAGAATCTGATAGGCTACCACCATCATGTGGTACTGAAACTAGAATCTGATAGGCTACCACCATCATGTGGTACTGAAGCTAGAATCTGATAGGCTACCACCATCATGTGGTACTGAAACTA
The DNA here is from genome assembly GCA_023101725.1 of Atherinomorus stipes. Taxonomy (NCBI): domain Eukaryota; kingdom Metazoa; phylum Chordata; class Actinopteri; order Atheriniformes; family Atherinidae; genus Atherinomorus; species Atherinomorus stipes. Next base: position 121,330 of record JALJCO010004142.1, read on the forward strand.
GAATCTGATAGGCTACCACCATCATGTGGTACTGAAACTAGAATCTGATAGGCTACCACCATCATGTGATGTAGAAGCTAGAATCTGATAGGCTACCACCATCATGTGGTACTGAAACTAGAATCTGATAGGCTACCACCATCATGTGGTACTGAAGCTAGAATCTGATAGGCTACCACCATCATGTGGTACTGAAACTAGAATCTGATAGGCTACCACCATCATGTGGTACTGAAACTAGAATCTGATAGGCTACCACCATCATGTGATGTAGAAGCTAGAATCTGATAGGCTACCACCATCATGTGGTACTGAAACTAGAATCTGATAGGCTACCACCATCATGTGGTACTGAAGCTAGAATCTGATAGGCTACCACCATCATGTGGTACTGAAACTAGAATCTGATAGGCTACCACCATCATGTGGTACTGAAACTAGAATCTGATAGGCTACCACCATCATGTGATGTAGAAGCTAGAATCTGATAGGCTACCACCATCATGTGGTACTGAAACTAGAATCTGATAGGCTACCACCATCATGTGGTACTGAAGCTAGAATCTGATAGGCTACCACCATCATGTGGTACTGAAACTAGAATCTGATAGGCTACCACCATCATGTGGTACTGAAGCTAGAATCTGATAGGCTACCACCATCATGTGGTACTGAAACTAGAATCTGATAGGCTACCACCATCATGTGGTACTGAAACTAGAATCTGATAGGCTACCACCATCATGTGATGTAGAAGCTAGAATCTGATAGGCTACCACCATCATGTGGTACTGAAACTAGAATCTGATAGGCTACCACCATCATGTGGTACTGAAGCTAGAATCTGATAGGCTACCACCATCATGTGGTACTGAAGCTAGAATCTGATAGGCTACCACCATCATGTGGTACTAAAGCTAGAATCTGATAGGCTGCCACCATCATGTGATACGGAAGCTAGAATCTGATAGGCTACCACCATCATGTGGTACTGAAGCTAGAATCTGATAGGCTACCACCATCATGTGATACGAAAGCTAGAATCTGATAGGCTACCACCATCATGTGGTACTGAAACTAGAATCTGATAGGCTACCACCATCATGTGGTACTGAAGCTAGAATCTGATAGGCTACCACCATCATGTGGTACTGAAACTAGAATCTGATAGGCTACCACCATCATGTGGTACTGAAACTAGAATCTGATAGGCTACCACCATCATGTGATGTAGAAGCTAGAATCTGATAGGCTACCACCATCATGTGGTACTGAAACTAGAATCTGATAGGCTACCACCATCATGTGGTACTGAAGCTAGAATCTGATAGGCTACCACCATCATGTGGTACTGAAACTAGAATCTGATAGGCTACCACCATCATGTGGTACTGAAGCTAGAATCTGATAGGCTACCACCATCATGTGATACAGAAGCTAGAATCTGATAGGCTACCACCATCATGTGGTACTGAAGCTAGAATCTGGCTGTTTTCATCATTTCATTGCCCAAAACTCTCAATAAAAGTAGAAACAAATTGCATGTTTTGTATCACGATACTCACAAAAGTACCGATTCTACTATTTTGTCTGGCTGGTATCGAAGTATCGACTCCAAGGTATCATATGCCCATCCCTACTTTTCTTCAGAGAACCCTACGCCCACGACCATATGTACAAAAGACAGGGACGGATTATTGACCGCGATTTCTGGTGCCCCCTTGTGGCAGGCGCCCTAAGCATTTGCCTATACTGCCTAAACGATGCAAGTACCCCCGCCTGCGGCTTGCAGGAGACAGATATTAGGCGGCGTTGGACATCCGATGGGCGTGGACAATTAGTGAGGTTAGGGTTATGGCTTAGGGATAGGGGGAAGGGTTATAATAGATGGCTTAAAACGGTAATGTGGGTGGAGTCGGACGTCCAACCCCGCCTCATGTCCGACTCCTCCAAGCCGCAGGCGGGACCTTCTCAAACGATGGGCTGGCCCTGCTAGAGCCATACATTAAAGTAAACATGTAAGGTCCGCCATCTTTACCTGGCTTGCACCCGGAGAAAAGACATCTCCGTGATGAAGAAACCCTTTTTACATACATTTGGACATCCAAATAATTCACTTCAGGCACTTCAGTCTTATAGAAAATATGTTTATGAAACATTATAATCAATATGAGTCCGAACACACAAGTTACTAACCTGTATTCAGCAGGAAAGAACGCAGATAAAGCGTGAGTTGTGGTCCGTCCGCAGGCAGGCTCTGGTCTCAGGTCTGAGCCACCACACCCAGCGCTCACCTTGGGAGAGACTCCCTCTGCTGGCCCGATATTGCCAATACACTAAAACTCAGAAACTTAAATAAATGTTTCATTTATGGAGATTGCTTAATGAAATCACACAAGTTTAAACTACAAATGTGATCCTACATTTGTAAGCATCACACACTTATTGACAGGTATTTTGGTCCACTGTTCATTGGAAAGATGCTCTAATATGTCTGGGATGATTTATTATTATTATTATTATTATTTTCAACTACAATTCAATAGCAATATTTTATTTCACTAAATTATAATTGTGTAAATTTTTATTCATTATTAGTTTCTTTATTGTTATTTGAATTACTGTTGTAAATTTAGCCTTTTCTGTAATTGGAGGGTATGAATAATTTTGAGGATGACTGTGTGTGTGTGTGTGTGTGTGTAGGCACGTTTTTGCAACATTGCGGGGAACATGTTCCGTATTTTTACCATCGCCGTGGGGACATCTTGCCTTCGTGGGGACATTTTCTCAGTCCCGACGGGTCCAAACCCCATTTTGATGGTCAAGATTAGTAGCCTGGTGAGACCATCCTGATCTCACGAGCTTCAGGTTTTCACTCGCAGATCAGTCTGGCTACTTTCCGTTGAAAATAATTTGGAGCAGTTTACCAAACGAAGGTCAAATCAGCGTTGGCTTTGAGGCAGGTTGAGGTGTGACGCAACGAGAAGCGACAGTTCAGTCTAAACAACATGGCGGCTTCAGCGGACGAAACTAGCGTCAGCGTGGCTATCGCTCAAGTTTTATCGGAATTACAGAGTATTTCTTCACTGAAAAGAGAGTAAAACACTGCTTTGGAGGCTTTTCTCAAAGGAAAACATGTTCTTGCTCGTGTTTTCGTCGTCGCTTTGTCAGTAAGTTGTATGCTTCGTTGATCTGATTGGTTGATTTGGCCCGTCTATCACCAACATATTCGGTGATTGACAGATGCCTTATCCAATCAGCTAACCAGCATTTTCACCCCTTCCCAAAACTATTTTGACGGATGGTTCCCAGATGGATATGTGGGAGCAAATCCATCTGGCGGAGTCAGGTTACAAGATTAGGTTTTAGAGATTAAGTTACAATTAGGTTTTGGTTAGGGTTAGGACAAGGGTTAGTTTTAGGCAATCAGTTATGGGCGTTAGGGGTTAGGGAATGCATTATGTCAATGAATGTACCCCACGGGGATATAAAAACAGATGTGTGTGTGTATGACTGCAGCCTCAAACACATGACTGTCATCATGAAGTAAACAGCTTGGTAGCATGCCACAATATACATTAGTAGTTATGTCTAAATCATTTCATAAATGTTACTTAAATCAGTACAATGCCGCCTCAGGTGCAGCAGGGGTCGCCACTACTTTGTTCACCGCCATTATTCAGCTCTGAAAGCAGTTCGAAAGTCCCGCCTCTTCTTCTATCTCAGAAGATGGCGTCCGTTTAGTGCGAGTAGTGTGCTTTGTTTTGCACTTCATTTTTGGCCGTTATAGGGGATTATCACGCTTACCGGAAGTTCCCGGATTTTGGACACTTCCTCTTCCAGGCCATGTTAACGACAGCCGTTCCTGCTCTGTTACACTGTTTAAATCGGATAAACTCCAAACATACTTAAGTTTTCATTCCAGACCGAAGTGATACTGGATCAAAAGCTGGATCAAAGCGATCGATTCGCCGCGGTGAAGGGGTGAATAATAAAACACGTTTGTTTGTGGGGCACAACACCGGCACTTCACAGCATGCTAGCATTAGCCAGCTAGCGTTTACTGACGTGCTTGACATTGTGCGTCTTAAAACACACAATCATCTGAAAATCGGGTCTGTACCTCCCCGTTTCCAGTGGAACAACTGGGGACTGCCAAGAAAGGAGACGCTTTCAGATGCTTGTGTGTTTTCAGCCGCACAAAGTTAGGCACGTCATCGAGCTGGCTAATGCTTACAGGCTAACACGACTGTATAGTCTGCCAGCCACAAACAAACGTGTGTCGTTTTATTATAAAGTTCGGTCCTTCACTGCGGCGAATCGGTCGATTTAATCCACTTCTTCCTTAGCATCACTTCAGTCTGGAATGAAAACTTGGCATTGGCGTTTATCCGATTTACAAAGTTTAACAGAGTAGTAGCTGGCGGACTACTGTTAGCAGGTTAGCATTAGCCAGCTTGATGACGTGCCTAACTTTGTGCGGCTGAAAACACACAAGCATCTGAAAACGTCTCCTTTCTTGGCAGTCCCCAGTTGTTCCACTGGAAACGGGGGGGTACAGACCCGATTTTCAGATGTATGTGTGTTTTAAGATGCACAAAGTTAAGCCCGTCGGTAAACGCTAGCTGGCTAATGCTAGCATGCCGGTGTTGTGCCCCACCGGCTGCAAACAAACATGCTACGTTGTTTTATTATAAAGTTCGGCCCTTCACTCTGGAGAATCGCTTCGATCCACTTCCTCCTTAGTATCACTTCAGTCTGGAATCCGTGAAAATTTCAGTAGGGTTTGCGTTTATTCACATTATCTATGAAGTAAAGCAGGGACATTGAACTGGACCGGAAGTGGGCCGTCTAACTGTTTAAAACCGGAAGTTCGGAACACGGAAGCGTGATAATCCCCTATTAGGACAACATCCTGGTACTTTCAGTGCACTGAATTGTTGCTTAAATAACACCATGTGTTCATTACACACTCAAAAACAAGTGCGCAGATTGGGACATACCCAGTGTCTCTGTGGAAAGCCCTGAATGGCTGCTGTGATAACAGTGACTGTTAACATCTAATCATGTCCAACAGATGCAGAGGAACGAGAGGTCAGGATGGTGCTTGTTGGGAAGACTGGATCTGGAAAGAGTGCAACAGGAAACACCATATTAGGGAGAAGAGCTTTTCAAACCAGCGCGTTCGCCTCTTCAGAGACAGAAAAGTGTGAAAAAGAAACAGCAGAGGTTGAAGGCAGAATCCTGGCCGTGGTTGATACTCCAGGTCTGTACGACACCAGGATGTCTCAGAAGGTGGTGATGGCTGAGATCGCCAGATGCATCTCGTTCGCTGCTCCTGGTCCTCATGTCTTCCTGGTCGTGATCAAACCAGGCAGATTCACAGAAGAAGAGCAAAGAACCGTGAAAATCATTCAGAAGATCTTTGGAAAGAGTGCAGCAGCTTACACCATGGTGGTGTTCACTCATGGAGACAATCTGGAGGAAGAGAAATTATCCATCGAAGAATTCATCAACAAGTGCCCACCTCTCCGTCAGGTCATCAGCGAGTGTGGTGGACGATATGTCGTCTTCAACAACAGAAAGACAGATCCATCTCAGGTCAGAGAGCTGCTGCAGATGATCAGTGCGATGGTTCGTAAAAATGGAGGAAAATTCTTCATCAATGAGATGCTGCAGGAAGCCAGAAAAGCCATAGAAGAGGCCATGTCGGGGTGTTTGAGAGAGAATCTGAAGCAGGAGATGAAGCTGGAAGACTTAAGAAGACAGGCAGAGAGAGATAACAGCTTTCTTCGGGCTGTCTCCAAAGCTGGTGGAGTAGTTTCTGCAGTGACGGTGGGAGCCGGTATTGGTGCATTTGTTGGAGCCGTAGGAGGTCCAGTTGGAGCTGTAATTGGAGCTGGAGTTGGAGCTGGACTTGGCGCTGCAGTGGGTGGAGTTTACGCAGCTTCCATATCAGTAAAAGACGACTGTGTCATTCAGTAACAGCCATAATAAATGATCTCATGAGATTTTTCTCTCTTTGTAGTTTCAACAGTCTGTTTCAGTTTTCGTTCATCATCATTTCACCATCATGCTTTATCATCACTCATGTCATCAATGCTCTTTCAAACATTAAACATCATCTACTGAAATCCCAGAGAGTTTCTGTGATGTTCTCAGTTCTGCATAATTAATAAAATCCAGACAGTAACACAAAGTTCCTTATGTTTTTTCCTGCGTTCATGTTTCACTTCTGTCTGAGGTTAGAGAAGAAGGAAAGGCAAATTTATTCATGTCCATAAACAAAACAAGACAGTTACATATGACTCAAATAGTCATTAAGCAGAGGGTCCAGACCTGACCTCAGGTCTAGGCCAGAGTTCACGTTTTCTGGTTTGTTCCAGGAATCAGAAGCAGAAATACTAAACTGCTTCTGGCTGCTCGCTCTGCTGTTGTCAGGTTGTGAATTTGTCCACATGGCACAGAGGTGGGGATACGGGCCTGGACTTGGGGCCAATTCCAATTCCTATATTAACCCTCAATCTCAGTAGCCCTCACAACCAAATGTTAAGGGCTATTTTGTGAATTAGAAATGGGATACCCTTAAATGCAGATACATCTTCGAACTGTGGGGGGCAGCATTACACCAAAGTTCAGTCTGTCAATTCAGAAGAAGAAGCAGCAGCATTTACTTTATTTACATTAATTGCACTGTTAACCCTATCTGTTTGATCATCAGCCATAAATGCAACTATCAGTGACGGGTCCATCAGGTCCATGGTTTTTAAATTGTTGTGGACAATGCTGCCAATGCTGTAAAGCACTAAGGCAGCATGTTACTATTCGACCGCGTTTATTTCAAGATATTAAACTCATTTAGCTTCTGTCACTTTTTTTGACACCCTCCTCCTCCCAGGTCTTTGCCAGCACCCCCACAAAAGTTATAGGCAAATCCGGCCAAAAGCCACAACTGGACCATCCACCATTGCCGGGGGAGCGTTTCTGTACATGTGTAATTAGAACAGATGAGAATCTGACTTTTTTCTTAACAACATGGAGGAAATCTGGCAGGACTGTCGCATTCCTGGTTGTTGGAACATTTGTGGAAAACTTTAATTGTGGTTATAAATGAATAAGAAGATCACAGGCATTTATTTCATGAAGATTTCTGCTGTCTGTGACAAAAGTGGACGGTGCTTCTCCTCCAACAAAGAAAATACTTAAGATTTGTAGCTCGCCTCCTTTGCTGCTTGCATTCTAGGTAGCCCTTACAACGGTGTGGTTGGAGAATCTCAGTATTGAGGAATATTCAGCCCTCAAACTTGCCTCAAACTTCAGTCTAAGGGAATTCACCCTTAGACTTTCAATCTGAGATTCATGAACAATCTTTTGTTTTAATCTTTTTTTTTTTTTTAGATTTCCTTCTTTCCTACTGCGGTAGGATTTGCCACGGTCAAGTCAGATAAATGGAGCAAATTTAGAAACAACCTCAGTTGACCAAAGTTCTGTGCATAATAAAACCTGATCCTGTACGCCAATGATCACCAACCTTTTTAAGCTCAAGACCTTTTACCTCAGCATGGGTGACAGATAAGATCTGCCTACTGAGGTGCTGAATGGAAGACATTCTCCAGATAATATAAGGCTCTTTATTGAGCCTAAATGTACTTAACATGAACACTTTGGTCCAGCTGTCCAATAGATGTGACAAAGAACCCTAAACCTATTTTTCATCTGTAGTCTCCTAGCCATGATGGGAAATAGTACTAAAATACATCTGCTAGAAAGAACATATGCCTAGTAAGACCGATAATGAAACCAGCCCATAATGATCGCAGTGTATAAAGTGGCAAGACATATCCACGAGAAGAAAATGACGCAATTTTGTTCTCCAAGAACAAGAAGAAAGTTGTTGCTTCTCGTGGAGGACGGAACAAGCTTTACTGAAAGTGCTCCTATGCAAAGGGATGATACAGTCACCTCCGACGGAGGTTCAAGTGACACACTCAGAGCTGTTTCATTGGCTGATGAACTCTGCCAGGGCAGCTGGAGCCAGATCATGCAGTACTTTATTGAAAGGCCACCATTGCAAACCAGAACAGAAAGCAGAAAAATAGAAATATGTGACCCATTTCCCATCTGAGAATTTTTTTGTTAGGAACAATACAGAAAAGGAAAACACTTCAGTGAGCAGATCATACAATCATCTGTTTCATGCATCAGAAATGTTCCACTAGAAGGCAAAACTGATTAAGTCTTGTTACTTAAATCAGTGTGATTGCTGTGAATGAACACAGTCTATGAGGGGCCTGGTAGTTTGGTGTGTCAGGGTCTCTCCTTGTGCCTAGATTGGTTAGGAGGACATATCAAATGGTTGTGGGTGTTGGAATTTCAAAAGGTGCCAACCAACACAAAGACATGTTTGTTTAACACACAAGAGCGATAGGGGATTATCACGCTTCCGTGTTCCGGTTTCTGGAACTTGAAACATTTAGATGCTTCTTGTTCCGGGCCAGTTCAATGTCCCTGCTCTGTTCCACTTCGTAAATTGAATAAACGCCAACCCTACTTAAATTTTCATGGATTCCCGACTGAAGTGATACTAAGGAAGAAGTGGATCAAAGGGATTCGCCGGAGTAAAGGGCCGAACTTTATAATAAAACAATGTAGCACGTTTGTTTGTAGCCGGCAATTCAATGATGCAGACTACACGGCTAGCATTAGCAGGCTAGCATTGCTGACGTGTCTAACTTTGTGCGTCTTAAAACACACAAACATCTGAAAATCGGGTCTGTACCCTCCCGTTTCCAGTGGAACAACTGGAGACTGCCAAGAAAGGAGACGCTTTCAGGTGCTTGTTTGTTTTCAGCCGCACAAAGTAAGGCACGTCATCAAGCTGGCTAATGCTAGCCTGCTAACACCATAGTGTAGTCTGCCAGCTACAAACAAACGTGCTACATTGTTTTATTATAAAGTTCGTCCCTTCACCGCAACGAATCGATCGCTTTCATCCACTTATTCCTTAGCATCACTTCAGTCGGGAATCAATGTAAACTTAAGTATGGTTGGTGTTGATCTGATTTAAAAAGTGTAACAGAGCAGGGACAGCTATTGTTTAAATGGCCCAGAAGAGGAAACGCCTAGATTCTGGAAAGTTCTGGAAAGCGTGAAAATCCCCTAATCTTAAACTTAAAGGAATAGAACACCCACAGAATGATGGTCCTTCATTTTCTACTCACCCTCATGCTGAGCAAGACTCTGGAGCATTTTTTTTATATCTCAAATGCAGCCAGAGATCTGGAGGGGTTTTCGTTATCCACCGACTTTCATATAGTGGAGTTTGCCAGCGACTGAACCAAAAAATATTCCTCCATACTGCTCGTCCAATGTAATCCAAGTGTCCTGAGTGCGTAGCGTCCATAATTCACTGGAAACCACATCATTTAGTATATTTTTATAGCCTAAACAGTACTACATTGCAGTTTCTATTTGCACGTCCGTGCGAGTTCACGACACTACGGAGGCCTCTGCATTCAGCACCTACTCTGCCGATAATGCAAGCGTTGAAGAAGAAATTTGCTGTTTACATTGTGCTAAGAGCAAATGAGCTGCAGACAAACACAAGAGGGCTTGTATGGCTGCATTTGAGATATTAAAAAAGTGCTCCACAGTCTTGCTCAGCATGAGAGTAGAAGATGAACACACATCATTCAGTGGGTGTACTATTCCTTTAACAGAACCTGTCTAAAATAACTTCATTAATTCAATGGCATCGGACAGTTTCCATCACAGACATAATCACCGGTTCTACTTGTATCTTACTGGCTCAGTTAATCCTGCTGAAATCCTTCACTTCTCAACCTTCCCCAGTCACTTTAGGCGTGCCTCAGGGCTTCGTCCTTTTGGACGGGCCACTGTAGCCTGTCAGAGTCCGTCTACTAAAACTGCGTTGACGGGGACTTAGGACCCTGAAGCTGCGTCGGGCTTGAAAAGTAGGCCTTCCTCATGTCCCTGGTTGTATTCGGCATGCCTTAAAATGGTCGGGGCATCCAGTAACCAACCCACAGACAACTGGGGAGGGCAGCCGCTCGAGGGATCTGCCGTGTATGAAAGTCATTTTCATGGACACATTGGAGTGCCACTGCCACCAAGCGGTCGTTTGTCCACAGTACATGGGGGGGCCTACGTACGGAAAAGGGATTGATACAGGACAAAAAACAGGTACCTATGTAAACTGGCAGACCTTTGTAACGCAGGCAATCCCTTGCCATTCATTTTTTGTCCATTTGCCCTCCTCTTCCCTCAGAACAATGAAGTAGTCCCAGGATGAGTAAACATGGTAACTAGTAAAGTAATCCCAGGATCTCATCCAGATGAGTGTAGTCATTGATTAGGCTCCTCCCACCATCCTACATCATCTCTACTAAAATTTAAAAATGAGAAAAAGTTTTAACTGGATGAAAATTCAGTCTCCGCCTCCCAGTACAACATGAGTGACGTATGAAGTAACCGCTCTTCTGTATGATTTCATTCTGTTTATTTGGAAAACAACAACGATCCAAATAAAACAAGTTAATCAAAATATACAAACATTTATTATAAAAACTTCAGGTCTCTGAAGAAAAACAGCAGAGGCCTTGATCAGACCTGGTCCAGGACCAGGTCCAGTACCAGGTCCAGGTCCAGGTCCAGGTCCAGGTCCAGGTCCAGTCAAGACAAACTTCTTAGAGGGAAATATTAAAATACTTTGTTATAAAATATTTACACTTAAATAAAATCCTGTTCAAGTAAAATACAGACAGCCGATCCTGATCTGATGTGGGTCCTGATCTGATGTGGATCTTGGTCTTATGTGGATCCTGGTCTGACCTGGATCCTGGTCTGATGTGGATCCTGGTCTGATGTGGGTCCTGGTCTGATGTGGGTCCTGGTCTGTTGTGGATCCTGGTCTGATGTGGATCTTGGTCTTATGTGGATCCTGGTCTGACCTGGATCCTGGTCTGATGTGGGTCCTGGTCTGATGTGGGTCCTGGTCTGTCGTGGATCCTGGTCTGATGTGGATCTCGGTCTGACCTGGGTCCCGGCCTGACCTGGGTCCCAGTCTGACCTGAATCCAGGTCTGATGTGAATCCTGATTTGAAGTAGATCCAGGTCTGACGTGGTCCTCACCTCCACAGCCGGTAGACCCCCAGGGCGATGGCGAGGCAGGAGAAAACCGTTGCTGAGGAGGAAACGAATATTTCAGAAAACTGAACTTGGACTCTCCAGCAGACCTGGACCAGAACTGGAACCAGAACCGGACTCACCTGCCAGGTAACGGGACCAGAACCAGAACCAGAAGCGGACTCACCTGCCAGGTACCGAACCGTCTCCAGCTTCAGGGACTCCAGCACGGTCTTCAGCGAGGCCACCTGCAGGTCGATCTTCTTGTTGATCTCCATGTTGTCGTTTTCCAGATCGGCTTTCTGAGCACGTGTGACAACGATGTCATCGTTCAGACAACCAATCAAGTCGCAGCAGCAGACAGCGCTACCAACAGGAGTACAGCTTTGGTAGTAGTACTATGCAGCTGAGGTACCTTGTGGTGGAACTCTGACGTGGCCTCCATCAGCTTCTTCTCCTGCTCTGTAAACTGGGAAACAAGAAATGACATCACGCGGTTGCCTAGTTACCCCCGAGGGTGATAATGGTGATGGTGATGATGATGATGGTGATGATGATGAAGACCACCATGATATTCTGAGCTGGACTCACCATGTCAGAGATCCGGCTTCTCTCCAGGTTGATGTCCAGTTTGGTTTCTGCTCGGACCTTCTGGGTCTCCTCCTGACCAGAGAGACCACAGTTAGGGCTGGGGGGCAGATTTCAGATTGCAGTTTTCTTTAGAAATCCTACCGGTTTTACGGTGTATATATATATATATATATATATATATATATATGTGTGTGTGTGTGTGTGTGTTTTTTTTACTATGGAGTAGGGATGGGCGATATTTTATCGTGTGCGATGTATCGTCAAAGAAATTCCCCACAATAACAATTTGAACTTATCGTTTTTATCGTGAGATGACAATTTATCAGGTTGTGTTTGCAGTTGCACTACTTCAGTTTTTTTAATAAGCCAATTTAGTTTTGCTGTTTTCATCGTTTGAATAAATGTGGAATTTGGTCTCTCATATTTCAGACTTGTTTAATTGGTGTCACTAGTTTTGCAATACAGGTGTACTACTTGAACTTAATTGACATAGTTTAGTGGCTTCTAGTACTTTGTAGGGCTTTCAGGACAGAATTTAGTGACAAATTTATAACACAAAATATTTTGCTGATAGTTTTTATCGTCACTTATCGTTACCGTGATAAATACGAGAAATTATCGTGATACATTTTTTAGTCCATATCGCCCATCCCTACTATGGAGTCCCCTCAGGTGGCAAACTTTTTACCTTTTGCATTACCACGCAATACTTTTGCGTGATAATGCAATAAGGTGTGCAGTAACTCTGGAGTCGCAGCTGCTGACATAACAGCCGTACAATGGCTGCTACTGCTGTAAGAATAGTAAAAAGCAGATTTAACCGCTTTGAAAATAATAAATCCACATTGCTGCATCTTTGGGGTGGTTTATAAAGCAGCTACCATGTTTCAGGATGTTTATATGCTGAACCTGTAGACAAACCTGGGATCCAAAGTTTTCACCATCGCCTAGAAGCCGTCTTTCTCTGCGTTATCTAAGGGAATCATATCCTCGTCACGGTGAAATACGATTCTAATCCGACAGCTTCTTGTTGTTTTTCTCATATGTAGCACTCTATCAAGATGTTGTAGCTTCTCTATAATATGTTGTCGGCTAAGCTAGCTGCTGGTGCTACCACCGCCAGCTGCAGCTTTTACTTGACAGCATTTGTAAACAGTTGTTTGGTCCATGTCTGATCTTTTAAAGCTGAAAAACTTCCAAACCATAGACGTGGCGCCTCTTTTGGGAATAAAGCCTAAATAATTTTCTTCCGTAAAGTGATTTACATAGGTTACAGAGAGCCCTCTACGTCAGCCGGAGACGACGGAGAGGCTCTCCAACAGGCTCTCCGTCGTCTCCGGCTGCACTAAATATTTTTTAAGTGTTCGTCACTCCATCAAGGGACAACGGAGATGGCAAGGGCTGTGATTGGTCTATCACTACGTAAACACGAGCAGCACCATTTTTAAACCTGCTAGCCTATGAAGACGCAGATATGAGTCCAACAGAAGAACATTTGGCAGAGGAAGTGAGGAAATATAAAATCTCCCCATCGTATTTTTGCATCAAAAGTGTCTGTTTCAATGTTATTCAACTGCAGCAACAACAGTCTTTCTCTATCGGACGCCATTGCTCACTGGAACCGGAAGTAGAATAACCACAGAGGTTACCGACCATTGGCATCATATGAGTAGGCCAGTCTAGTGTAGCAACCCCTACTGATCGGCCAGGTCGGTCCACAGTCAAAGACGCGAGTTAGTGATTATGTTATCATCAGATTTTTTGCATTCCAGTTGCACCAACTTAGGAAAAAATAAACATCTCCAAAACGTGAGCTAGAATAGCTAGAAATTAACACAGATGTTATAACACTGTTACCATGACAACAACAATGTGCCTATATAATAAACCACACATATTCACACTGAGTTTTAAAGAAAAAAAGACCGCTGTGAGACCATAAAATTCAGTAACAACTCGGTGCTGTTTACACTTGAAACTTATGAACAGAAAATATTTGATACAGAAGTTTAATAAACAACAATGGTGCTGGATGCAGCCATCTTTAAATCAACAATCTTGGAGTCCTCTGCAAATTACAAGCTTGAATCTTGGAAAAATGAGTTCATGACGTCACTTCCTTGGAAAATTATCTCAGAAAAACAAGTTCCAAGAGAACTGGAACGCACTTTTCTACACCAGAACTTGTCCTCACCTTCAGCCGGTTCTGCAGTTGCTCCAGCTCGCGCTTCATTTTCTGCAGATCAGAAACAGTCGTTAGTTTTCTGGCCACAGGAATCCAGTTTCATCCAATCACAGACCATCCTCAGCTTCCGTCACCTATCACGTGACCTGCACCTCGGGTCCAAAAATATCAACAGAGCTGTGTACTGCTAGCGGCTTGGCTGCTACCGCTAGCTTCACGCGTAGAAACGACACCACGTGGGCGCCACAGATCTGGAATGTTTCACTTTCATTTCATTTATTTGATAGGGACAAAACATATTGATGAACATCTGTGATAACAGATGTAAACATGTTGGATTGTAGCTAAGAAGCTAATTTACATCTGTATTCCCTTGGCAGGTGAAAAGATACCTAAAACAATAAAACCGTTACACAGAAAGATGATGAAATACGTATACAGTACAAAAGACTAAAGTATGAAATATAAAAAAAGAAAAAGAATTAGAAAGAGAAAATGTTTATACACTGCCCGGCCAAAATAAGCTGCCAACAAAAAAAAGGTCAAACATTTAACATTTCGTTGGTCCGCCTTTAGCTTTGATTGCGGCAGCATTCGCTGTGTTTCCAGAAGCTTCTGCAATGTCACCAGATTTATTTGCATCCTGTTGCATCAATTTTTCACCAAGATCTTGATGATGATTGTAGAGTCTGACCACAGCACATCCCAAAGATTCTCAATGGGGTTCAGGTCTGGACTCTGTGGGGGCCAATCCATGTGTGAAAATGATGTCTGATGATCCCTGAACCATCTTTCACAATCTGAGCCCGATAAATTCTGGCACGGTCATCTTGGAATATGTCTGTGCCATCAGGAAAGAAACATCCATTGATGGAATAACCTGCTCATTCAGTATATTCAGGTATCAGCTGACCTCATTATCTGAGCTCATACTGTTGCTGAACCTGGACCTGAGCAACTGCAGCAACCCCAGATCATCACACTGCCCACACAGGCTCATACAGTAGCACTAGGCATGATGCTGCATCACTTCATCTGCCTTTCCGGCCACATTTCTTCCTGGAAGACGATGGTCCACTATCCTTCCAGTTTTTCAGAATGCGTTGGACTGTTCTGAACCCAGTTTTAGTCGTTTCTGCATCTCCTTAGATGTTTTCACCTCTTGATGCCAATGATTTGACCCTAACATCCCCATACCGTCGATGAACGAGTGTGTGCCTTCTCTGCCTACACTTTGGAAACTTGTAGGAGCCACTCACATTGGAACTGGCGCTGCCATCTTTGTTTTGGTCTAACGGCACATCGGCTCGCATATTTTACGTCTCCGTATTTTTTCCGTTGAGGTAATTGATTACATTGACGCATCATTCCAGTCCTGGATGTGGCCACATCTGGATGTGTGGTTGAACAGTTTCACTATCCACTAGTGCAGAGCCCTATGAAATCCACGATCACGGAATCACGGAATTGAACGTTAAAAACTAAATGTATTATAAACGCAGAGTGTCACGGAAATGAGCAACGATTGCCGAAAATGTGTTTTTGTCTTTACAAAAAGGGAAAGCTTTGCCCGGAAAAATGCTCTAAGGGGGGGGGGTCACTAGTAGGGCTGGATGATAATTCAATATCAATATATATCGATCGATAGAGGTTTTTTCAATATAAAAAAAGAGGGTCAATAAAAGTTCAATATAGAAGCACATTTTTTCTGCTGTAGCCTTTCAGGTAACATGATACTACAGTCACTCCTTCCACCAAACCAATCACGAACGCAGACCAGGCAAAGGCTGAACTGGAATTGTGTTATGTGCCTTTCAGACTTGCACTGGAAAGCGGTAATATTGGGGACTCTGTCCTTTATAACGCTGCATTCAGACATGCGTACCAGTCCAATGCAAGTCTGAAAATGGCTTTAGTGTGAACTATATTATAAGTAGGTCAGCTAGCAAAAGCTTAAATGGCCAGGACTGCACCTAAAATAGCTCTGAATTTGATAATGGCTTTTTTTTTTTTGATAAATATCGATAATGATCGATACAGATTGTTTTTTATCAATAATCGTTTTTTCTATATCGTCCAGCCCTAGTCACTAGGCTGCAGAGCGCACCCACCCCGCACGTGCTCCCCCCCTCCCCCGCTCCACGAGGAAGCCCCGCAGTGCGGCTTCGCCAGCTTTCCTCCTGGTTATTTAGCCAGACCGACCTGCGTGCCAGCGTTTGCTCTCTGTTTGATCACGTTTTTTTGGTTGTTGTGCATCTACTGGTGAATTAAACTACAGCCTGTGAACGTCTCGTCATCCAGGTGTCACGTAGTGTAAAGTGAGATTCTCTCAGCTGACGGCTTGGTGCTGCAGGTTTGGACATAACGCTGATGTTTCAGAGTAAAATGTGATCCAGAGTCTGCACAAAGTGTTTTATTTTAAAAATTGGCCGGATCGACTTTGCTTTCTATCGACTGACTTCCTTCCATCCTCTGCTCTGGATGGACGCGGTTTTAAAGCAGCAGAATACAGGACAGAGACGTTTCCCCTGATTATTAGCTTGTGTGTCCGGTGATCTAACCCTGACGTGTTTCTTATGGTCTATGGTATGGACCACCATCTGTAAATTAGTACTGTTCTGAATTATGTATTAATTACTACTGACATTTTCTTTTTTTGTTTGTTTAAACTTGTGCCATGTTTTTGCCTTAAATATGTTTAAAAGCGTGAAAGCATTCAAGTTAGTAATTATAACGGCATTAATTGGCTAAATTTAATTGTTTTATACACTGTATTGGTGTTACATTTGTGTAAAATTGATAAAAAAAAGTAATTCTCTAAAATGAAAAACGAAAAAACACAGAAAATGGGAAAAATTAAAACGGAATTTTAGAAAAAATAAAACGGATTTCAAAGGGGTCTATTAGTGGTAGGGCGTTTTTAAAAATGTGATTGAAAGAGTTTTGTGTTTTCCGTGGATTTGTTGTCTGTAAATGGGGCCTCAGATCAACGGCTCATCGTGCAGAACTGAATCACATTTGATCTGGATTTGGTGGGTTGGAGCAGGAAACATCTAAAACCTGCAGAACAGTGGTCCTGGAGGACCAGACTGGGACATCCATGATAGAAGCCATGACCATGGAGGAGGCTAGTATCGGCAGACGCTGGGTAGACCAGGTTAGCCTCTACCGCTGAGCTCCATGTTGGCATTAACCGATCAGGACCTGAATTTACCGTGTTCTCCGACCGCAGGTTGGCAAATTCACTCTTTTCCAGAATCACCATGTCCTTCCTGACGGAGTCCAGGTGGGCCATGATCTGCTGGACCGCGATCTCCTGGAAGACAAACGTTTTCCAGTTAGCTTCAGGCTAGCTTGGCTAGTGTAGACTGGGGTGTATCTGGTGGCCCTACCTGGTGGGACTTGGTCACCATGTCCTTATAGACGATGTCCATGTTGGCTGTGGTCAGCGTGACCAGCGCCGATACAATCAGCTCCGCCTGCCGCTTCTCGAAACCTTCACACAAACATTTAATCAGGAAATTACATGAAGATCAGAGCTGGAAACCAGCTGTCCGAGACGTCTACTGGAAACCAGTTCCCCAAACAACATCCAGACAGGGGTCAGCACACCCAGCTACACATGAGAGAAAAGACATGTAGCATGATTCTTAACATGAAGTACAATGCTTAAAACGTAGCACGATGTTAAACATGTAGCGCAATGCTAAAAATGTAGCACGCTGCTGAATGTGAAAAACGATACTAAACATGTAGCACGATGCTGAACATGTAGCACGATGTTAAACCTGTAGCACGATGTTAAACATGTAGCACGATGTTAAACATGTAGCACGATGCTAAACATGTAGCACGATGGTAAACATGTAAAACGGTGCTAAAAATGTAGGACGTTGATAAACATGTAGCGTGATGTTAAACATGCAGTGCTTTGCTAAACATGTAGCACGCTGCTGAACATGAAGTACCATGCTAAACATGTAGCAAAATGCTAAACATGTAGCATGATGCTAAATATGTGGCACATTGTTAAACATGTAGAATGATACGAAACGTGTAGCATGATGCTAAATATGTAGCATGATGCTAAACATATACCACAATCCTAAATATGTACCACAATGCTAAACATGTAGCGTAATGCTAAATATGCAGCACGATGCTAAACATGTAGTATGATTCTGAACATGTAGTGTGATGCTAAACATTTAGCACAACGCTAAACATGTAGCCAGATGTTCAACATGAAACACTATGCTAAACATTTATTTTGCTACTAAACATTAAGGACGATGCCAAACATATAGCATAATGCTTAACACAAAGCGTAATGCTAAACAAATAGCACAATGCTTAAACATATAGAATGATGCTAAAAATGTAGCATGATGCTTAATATGTAGCACAATGCAAAACATGTAGCAAAATGCTAAACATGTAGCATAATTGTAACCATGTAGCATGATGCTAAACATGTAGCAAAATGCTAAACATGTAGCAAAATGCTAAATATGTAGCACAATGCTAAACATGTAGCATGATGTTAAACATGCAGTGCTTTGCTAAACATGTAGCAAAATGCTGAACGTGTGGCATGATGCTTAACATTTTGCACGTTGCTAAACATGTAGCACAATTGTAAACATGTAGCAAAATGCTAAACATGTAGCATGATGCTAAAAATGTAGCACAATGTTAAACATGTAAAATGATGCTAAACGTGTAGCATGATGCTACATATATACCACAATGCTAAATATGTACCACAGTGCTAAACATGTAGTTTGATGCTAACTATGCAGCACAATGCTAAACATGTTGTATGATTCTAAACATGTAGTGTGATGCTAAACATTTAGCACAACGCTAAACATGTAGCAAGATGTTAAACATGAAACACTATGCTAAACATATATCTTGCTGCTAAACATTAAGAACGATGCTAATCATAAAGCATAATGCTTAACACATAGCACAATGCTAAAGGAATAGCACCATGCTTAAACACATAGAATGATGCTAAAGATGTAGCATGATGATTAACATGTAGCACGATGCAACACATGTAGCAAAATGCTAAACATGTAGCACAATTGTAAACATGAAGCATGATGCGAAACATGTAGCAAAATGCTAAATATGTAGCATAATGCTAAACATGTAGCCTGATGTTTAACATGTAACATGATGCTAGTAGCATGATGTTAAACATGTAGTACGATACTATACAAGTATAACTGGTGCAAAACAGGTGTTTTAACAGTAATAACCATTCATAACTGGTTTATATATATTTATACCCAGTCATAGCTGTATTATAACAAGTGGTATAACCAGTTATGACCATTTATAACCGTTTATATACGGTTTATAACCGGTTTTGTTATAGCAGGTGTTATTACACCTTTAGCCCATTTGATTTCCTCTGAAAAGGCACCAGGAGGTCCTCCACCCAAAGGTCTTACCGCTGCTCTCCAGCTCTGTCACCATGGCGTGGGAGTCGAAGGTGAGTTTCCTCTGCTCCAGAGGGGTCAGCTCCACTTTCCTCAGGTCAAAGGTCGCCAGCGGCGTGCAAGTGTGGACACCTGTCATGAATGACCCAGAACACGTCACACACCACCCAAAACACGTCACACACATACCATACCATTTTATTTCTAAAGCACTTAAAAACAACATAGCAGCCGAGTTTTATAAACAACAGACGGAGAAGGAGCCTGTCTAATGCGCAGAGGGAGCTCATTCCACATTTTAGGAGCTAAAACTGAAAAGGCTCTGTCTCCTCTGGACTTATAAAGGTTTTCATGAAAGTCTGGTTAAGGCGCGACAGGAAAATTGTCAGCCAGCCAGTCAGTGAACATTATCTGTACAACTGTTGGGCTCTGGTGGAAACGGGAAGCATAGATGCTGACAGGGCACAGCTCCATCTCCACCACACATTCTCTCCTTCTATGGCCCGCAATATTGTGAAGTACTGCTGGTGGGTCAGTACCAGGACCAGGTACTGCGGCTGGGTCAGTGCCAGGCAGCACAGCAGCGCCAGCAAAGGTCTGCTAGTCTGCAAAGATCTGCTGTCGGCTCCGGACTGAAGTCCAGCCAGCCGCCTCTTGCGAATCCGCGGTCAACCGGCATCATTTCAGCTGTAACTCTGAAACTTGGCTGGCTTGACTCCGGATGGTTCATTATCCATCACCATGACGTTCTCTGTGCATCGCGGTTTGGGTCGGGATATTCCAGCTGATTGCAGTTATCATGTATAGCCTACAGGAGTAACTCTGTCTGCTCACGCATGTAAACGACTTATTCCTGATCCTTCAGAAACCGGAATATTGACCTGAACTCGATTTTTGATGGCATGTAAACGTACCAGTTTTCTAAAAATAGCACAAAGCGGCAGCAGATGAAGATTGAGTAAAAGAGGACCAAGAATAGAGCCCTGTGGTACCCCCCAGGGGAGGGCAGCAGAGGTAGTCATCTATCATGACGCAGAAACTCCTGTCTGAGAGGCAGGACCTGAACCATGCAGGGCTGGGCCAGTGATGCCCGCCCTCCGCAGAGAGAAGGACGTCTGGTCCGCGGTGTCGAAGTCATTAAATCTAAAAGCACGAGTAGAACACAGTTCCCAGAATCCAACGCTAGAAATATATCATTAAAAACCCTTAAAAGAGCTGATTCAGTGGAACACACGAGCCAGAACACGTCACGTGACGTCACGGAGCCGCTGACCTCCGCATGTTGAACAGCAGCTCGCTCCAGTTCCAGCTCAGACCACCTCCCAGTGCTCCCAGTGTTACTGGAGACTTGTTATGTTGAACTGGGAACCAGAGGAACCAGTTCCCTGCCTGGTCTCTGAGAACTGATCAGACCGCTGCGGTTAATCGATCAGCTGTTGCTCGCTTATTGATGAATCCAGACTGATCACAGTTCAGCTGGACTTTCACAGGTGTTTTCTCCGCGTGCGTGGCTCACCTCTCCAGGTCGCGACCCAGCGCGGGTCACACCGTCGCAGCAGCGCGTGCATCCCGGAAGCTGTGAAGTTGACTTTTCCTTCTCCAGTAAAACCAGTAACGCTCCCAGACTCACCACAGCTGACTGGCCGGAAACACTGGAGGGTCAGGACGTCTGGATGTAACGTTCAATTGCCGTTGGAATTCTCACGCGCCCTTCAGCGAAAAACGGCAGAAATGTACTTTAGAAAGTTGCTGCTCGTACAGACGCGCTGTTCACGTGAAGAGTTCAACCAAAAAACAAACACATCGCGATACACGAGACAGCAAGAAGATTATTTTACCTTTAACAATGAAACTCGCATTCGCGACATTACGTGGTGTCATTGAAGGCGTCTGATTACGTCACTGCCCGTCGTGTTTTTGTTTTTAACATAAAATATTAAATGTATAAAAAAAATCTTTAAACTGAGGTGTTTTGCCAGATTGTTATTATTAAAACAAAACAAATAAATAAACAAGTACATAAAATAATAAACTGTCCGGTTGTTCGTTGTCAATAAAGTTAAGTGGAGGCTGTCATGGCGGCGTCTGCGGACTGCCGCTGGTTTCCAGCGTTAGCGGCGGGAGTTTCTCTGCTCAAATGCCTCTTCATCAACGCGTAGTGAGTAAATCCCGTCTGCTGGGAACTGATTTCACTCAGCTGGAGAGTCTCAGGTCGCTAGTTTGATTCCGTGGAGCAGAATTCAGAGCCAGAGTGGAAGTCGGTTAGCATGCAGCTAGCAGGCTTATGCAGAGACTTTTTTCTTTCAAAAATGCTTTATTGAAATGGCACGTCAGTGACAAGAACAGAAAAATGATCAGAAGGAAAAAAGTAAAACGCCTCGGACAGGAATGAAGAAGTAAAAATTTATCTCATTATGGTTCTCAGGAGAGTTTTAGGTCTTTAAAGCTTCAGAAATTATGGAGTTATTAACCCATTTATACCCAAATATTTTTTTTAAAGTCGTAAAGCATATAATGTTATCAGCCGAGTCTGAATCATGTTATGTTTTTATTGTTTCCATTTTGTACTTTATTCTGAAGAAAATAGAAGTTTTCTAACCAGCAACAATTGTTGCCGGTGGTCACACAGCTGCTCACTCGGTCAAATGTTACCTTATCGTAATTTATTATTATTATTATTGTTATTAATGCTACTACTATTATTGTTATATTGTTGTTTTAGTTATTAATAATGATATTATGTAATAAAAATAATAATATAATAATAATAAATACAAAGGTGGAGGGGGTATAAAAGAAAAAAATATTAAATTGTGTTGTTATTATTATTAATAATAGTAGATAGTGTAGTATAAGTGTAATTAATATTATGATATTGTAATTATATTGTTATTTTAGTTATTACTAATATTATGCAATAAAAATAATAATATGGTCATAATGAATAACAAAAAGGTGGAGGGGGTATAAAAGAAAAAAAACTAAAATTTTTCCTGGATACGAGTGATTTCATCATCCCAGGAAGGACAGAGCTCCCCCTCTCCTGATGTTCGGTAACATATCGGGTCCAGACCAGGCTGCACATCCAGTCCTGCAGCTTCTGGATGTTTCCCTGCTCCTCCACACCTGAATCTCACAGCTGGCTCGTCACCAGCCTCTGCAGAGCTGGATGACCCGAGCATTTGATTCAGGAGTGTTGGAGTCGGGGACGGTGCTCCGATAGTTGCAGGATCGTAATTCTGTGTGTTCCCTGCTGCAGACGCAGGCTGTGAATAATTTAGCTAGGGAGAGTTTTCTAAGAGGACCGAATCAGCCATCATGCATCATCATCATGAGCAGTCCTGCAGACAATGTTTTCCTTTAGTTTTCAACAACCTACTGTATGTGGCAAAAAATAAAATACTACTAATAACAAATGTGTTTGGGAGAAAATCATATGAAATTTCTGAAAATGAGCTGCTTCCAGGAGGATTTCCATTCAACGTGACTTCTGTTAGAAGGAGCAGAGAGCAGATGATGTCACGTGACTGGAAATACTTGACGTTAGTTTTAAAGCCTTCGTCTAAGTCTCTGCCTGCATATTAAGTAGAAAAAGCTGCGTTAGTCATGAGAGATTTTTTATGGTGAGTAGAAAATGAGGTTGATGCTCCAGCAGCGGTTGTTGGGTTAATGGACATGGAATATTTTCTAAACGTCACACGAGGACAGAATGGCTCGTTGTTGCTGCGTTTACAGTCATGAAGATAAAACGTAATACCTAATCTGCCTTTTTACGTTCATAGAAGCCAAAAGCCACGTTCATGAATAAAAGGAAATGTTGGGAGAAGATTAGTTTCTGAGAGAGTTGAGATGTTGGACCAGAATGTTCCAGCAGGTTCTGGAGGAGCCGCTGGTGTTGAGCAGGATTTAACCGGCTGATTTCAGGTGTTCCAGGAATAAAATCCGCATCAGCAGCCTGTAAACTCCATCTGCTTTTACCGACTGATGATGGACACGTTTATGGACCAGCCGTTGAACTGCTGTTTGTCTCCAGTCGCTCCACAGACTTCGAGGTCCACAGGAACTGGTTGGCCATCACCCACAGTCTGCCGGTGTCCCGCTGGTACCACGAGGTCAGTGAGACGGCCCTGAACGCACCGCATCCACACATACATCCACCTGCTGTCCCTGAACGCACCACATCCATATACAGTCATCCTCAGTATTATTCATACCCTCCAATGACAGACAGAGAAAAGTCAGCTGTCGGTGAAATATGTTAAACTGACAAAAGTAATAATGAATAAAAATTCTATGAAAATTATGACGTTGATTTTTAAATGTGGTTCAATAGAAATATTAAAAACAAACACACAAAAAATAGAAAAGCACTCAGAGAGCGCAGACCTCCACCAAGAAGCTCGACTCCCTTATTTTTGTGTTCTGGATTATGATCCAGAATACACAATTCCAGATACTATAGTATCTGGAATTTTCTCTGGATCCGGATCAACTTTCAAAATGTTGAATGTCCAATGTTTTACCAAACACTCGGGTCATTTGTATGGAGTTATGTGGAACAATACCAAAAACGTGTCCTATCAGGGTGATGTTGATGTAATACTGTTAGACGTTGGTACGGAGGTTTGATGTTCACCATGGGATGTCGGTCAGAACACACAGGACTCGCTTGTACAGTTAACTGTCTTTACTGGTCACTCTGAATCACAACAGCACAGTAATGCAACAAACGACAGGCTTACAGGTGAGGAATTCCAGGCTAGTTAAGGTGAACGCTGGATGGAAGTGAGTGTGGTCTATAAACACAGAAATACAAACATGAGGAACATTCGTTCAGCAAATAAACACATTCAAGGTATTAATTATTACTAATAAATCCCTTCCAGTTAGGACTAAACGTGTTGAAAACTAACAGTTACAGTAACTGGCATGTATCAGGTCAGCTAGCTTAATAGCATAAAAGGCACATAGTGAATGGAGGAACACTTCTGAATAAGCAAATCAGCTAAATAACATTAACCCTTTATTAACTGCAATAGAAATGGCTATAAATCTGTTATTTTTGTGCATAGTGGGGTCATTTCTTGTGATATCCTCAAGTGTTTTGTATTTTTATAATCTGTACAACTAAAGCTACGAGATTATGAACATCAGTGATGGTAATAACTTGTAACAAGTAACAAGAATTGCCATGAATATAAAAAATACACAAAAATCAGAATTGTTTTCATCACATCTTGCTACCTAAAAAAACAAAACACAGTGAACCAAAACATTTCTAAATGTACAAAATTAAAATGAATACTTCTTAACACTTAGCAGGTTATTGCAACCATTTATTTCATTTAGTTTTTCAGATACACTCCTTTTTGGTAGCAGAGTACAAAGGTGTTTTGATTGATGGATTTCAGCTTCAAGATAAAGTAGCTAATAAAGGCATTTTTTCTGCTGTGGTGTGTAGGCACTTTACCTAAAATATCTATCGCTAATGTAAACAAAAAAGGTTCTTGATCATTGACAGGCTGAAAAATTATTCAAAATTCAGGCATTTTTTCATAAAACTACTAAATTAATATACAAAAACTATATAAATGCAAAAAAAAATTGAATAATTGTTAAGTATCTTCAACCTATAGGTTTTGAATATATATTTTTTTTAATTCTTTGTTTTTGAATCAGGTTATTTTCAGCTGCACCCTTCTGCCACCAGGGGGCGCTCACACCTCATCATCAGCCTTTCCAACATGGCCGATCTCACAATGATAAAGATTCTTTTAAAACATTCCTGGATCCATAGGTGATCCGGATCACCACCAAAATTCAATGGGTTTGTCCTTGGACTGAGACACACGGCTGGTGATGATTTCAGGTCAATCCGTCCAGAACTTTATCTGTGAAGTTGCTGACAGACGGACGGACAAACCAACACTACTGAAAACATTACATCCTTGGTGGAGGTAATAAAACTAATAAACATGCATGATGGGGCCCCTGAACTAAACTGATGCTAAGCAACACTTTGAGACAATCACTGCAATCAGGTGTTTTCTATAACGTCCAATCAGACGTCTGCACCTGTTGACAGGTACGTTGGTCCACTGTTCATTGGAAAGATGCGCTAATGTGTCCGAGACAGTTTGTTTGGTTGTTGTTGTTTTTTTTTATTATTATTATTTCCAACCAGAATTCAAAAACAATATTTTATTTCACTAAATTATAATTTAGTAAATTTTTATTTATTATTAGCTTCTTTAGTTTCTTGTTATTTGAATTACTGTGAATTTAGTCTTCTTTAATTGGAGGGTGTGAATAATTTTGAGGACGACTGTCCCTGAACGCAGCTCATCCAGCTGCAGACAGTGAGTCCAGTCTGGTCTGACCCGGGTCCTGTTGTGGTCCTGCAGAACCGGTCTGAGTGGACCCTGGACTACCCGCCGCTCTTCGCCTGGTTCGAGTTCGGGCTGTCTCAGGTGGCGCGGCGCTTCGACGGGAACATGCTGCAGGTGGAGAACCTGAACTACGCCAGCCAGTCCACCGTCCTGTTCCAGAGGCTGTCCGTGGTCTTCACAGACCTGGTCTTCATCTACGCCGCCAGAGAGTGAGTCCAGACCCGGTCCAGACCCAGGTTCAGTAGCGCCAAGAAACAAACACTGACAGTAAACAACAAACAGAGACAAACATTAGAAATTAATAAACAAATAACGGGATTTAAAATGGAAAAAAATGAAAAAGAAATGAAGTCCTGAATGAAACTTTATTTAAATGCAAGAAGACAGACCCAGATCGGATGGTAAGATCAGTATCCCGACTGAAAAGTACCAAAAAAGTAGGCTGGGTTGAGTCGGACATAAGGGTGCCTGTTAGATCTGAACGATTTTGGGAAAAAATCTAATTGCAATTTTTTTCACCAATATTGCAATTGCGATTTAATTTTTTTTTTTTTTTATCCAGGTGCTTTCCATGCAGTATTTCCCCCTGAAATACAGGGAAGCGATCAGTTCAGTGCAACAAAAACACGATTAAACCAATGAATCCTTCCACAAGGCAAGAACTGAAAGCATTACTGTCTTTTTCAACCTGGATCTTATTTCTAAAGTGTTTTATCAGTGGTGAACCGTGAGCTCCACAGCTGGGCCGTCCCCCCAGCCATCAGCGCCAAAAACCCCCACTGATAAAACATTACCGTCAGAAAACTGGATATGTTAAAAACCTTGTTGCATCATGGGTAAAAATTAAGAAGATACTGGGAGGAAATATAACATTACCAAAAGACATCACCCAATGGGAAAATCTTTTGATAACCTTCCAGAATACAACAATAAATTGGAGCATATGGAGAGAAAAAGGAATGGAAACCATTGGTGATTTAGTAGAAGGTACCAGTATGATGCCATGGGTTGATTTCCAAAATAAATTTGATTTAACTGATGCAGAATTCTTTAAATACATGCAGTTAAGAGACTTTATTAAGCAGAATTTTGATCTTAACTCACCCTGTTGTCAGAAAATAGGTGATGACATCATATTTAATAGAGAAGCATATGATTGGTAAGTTGTGTAAAGCGTTACAGAAGACTCAAGTAGGAGAAAGTGTTTTGGTAGATAAGATACAGAAGAGGAATGAAGATCTAGGAAGAACTGACATCGGCCAAAAATGGAAAGAGTGCTGGAAAGCACGGATGATATTACAATAAACGAAAATTTGCGCTTTATCTAATATAAAATTATGTACAGAATCTACTACATGCGAAATAAAGTTAATAGGTACTATAGTAACGTACCGGATACCTGTCTGAAATGTGGAAATAAAGATTCTTTAATGCATTCCTTTTGGGAATGTATTAAAATTCAGAAGATTTGGTATGATATTGAAAATTGGCTCTCAGAGGTACTTACAATGAATTTACACTTTGATCCATCAATTTGTATCTTCCATGATTTATCCAACAAAACTAATAGATACCCAGAAGGTTGGATCATTATGTTTTCTTCAATAGTTTTAAAACAACTTGTATTAAAAAATTGGAAAGCAACTAAATTTCCAACATTAAAACAATGGAAAAATGACATGATGTACCACCTAAATATAGAAAGTCAAGTGAGGTTGTGGTTGTGTTTTTTTTTGTTTTTGTATGTTAGTTATTGTTCATGATTTGTAAAATGAAAATAATATCATATGAAAAAAAAAGAAAACTGAATATCATTTAGGTTACATAGATGACCCAATGAACGGCTCTGCAAAGCCGAAATCTGTAAATATAAAACGAGTTCAGCCAGAAAAACATATCTGAGAATATTATCATCCAGTGATGATGAAGCTGCTGACATCATCATCATCATCACCACGGACAGCGCTTTGAAACCATGACGCTTGGTTTTACTAAATACACAAACAACAGCAAATTAAAGTCTTAATTTAAGTTTCCACAACACCTCCTAAATTCTCTACACAGTAAGGGACGGACAGACGGAAAATAAAAACCTTTAGAAAAAGTCCAAACCTTGCAGGGATCGGCTCCACATTTAACAAGATGCAGTTTGTGCTGAACGCTTTACAAAACATCCACACTAAAGACCAATAAGCCAAACCTGGACCATAAATGTTAATCCACGAGAATAACAGCTGGTTTATAACACAGACCTTACGAGAATCCATCTGCAGGTCTTTCTTTGTGAAGTGGACGATGTCAGCGTCTCAATTCCAGTTTATCCTTTGACTTGAAATCCATAAGAAGTCTTTTCTCTGTGGTCAGCAGTTTAAAAGCTCCCAGCTGATCCAGTTCTTTCCTGCTGCGTCTTGATGCGCTTCTGGGCCAAGAAAGAGCGCTGAGCGGAGGAGGTGGACACGGGGTTAACTTTTTCTTTCCACTCTCATTCTGGAGTCGGTCCGTTTTATATTATTTGATGCTTTTCAGCAAAAGTCACCTTGAAAAGAGTTGTTAGCAGCTAGCCACAACGTCGCTCGTTCACCTCATTCAGCTCTCGCACAAGTTCTTACCGCGCTGCTCACATGAAGGTGACGTTCAGACTTCACGAAGGCCCGGAGCTGGAGGTTTTTGTCCCGCCAAACAAAAAACCGCGATTGGTCAGTTTGTCCATCACTCTCCAAACCAGAATACACACGTTTGCCTGCACCAGGATCCATGAAGGCCTGACGGGGTCTGAACAGAGATGGACGATTTTGATTGACAGTTGGCTCAACCTTATCACGCAGATGAGAGAACATGTATTAAACGTATTGATTATTAAATTATATATATATATAAAGTAAATCAATAAGTCAATATTTTTTGGGGGGGGGGGCAAAGATCACATAAAGTTTAAGGCCAAGTGTTTGGATAAAATACTGTGGCATCAGTCCACATTTCGTGGGGTGGAGAAAATCAATTTCGATCAAGTGTCACTTCAGAATGTAGTCCTGGAATAAATACCAGCACCGGACATAAAGGACAAAGAAGAACAGTTCCTGCTTTCCAGCACTGAGCTTCCCATTTTCAGACCAGTATGAAAACACGGGTTTCAGTGTGTTCCCGCGCTTCTCTGCTCCTTCCCAGATGATTTTGAAAAACCCGGCGAAGTGAAAGTGAAACTAACGAGTTGGAGTTAATTTTACCACAGATGCTTCTCTGCATTCTGGCGGAGGAACGAGCGGTGACTCGCACCAGCTGTCTCTGTTAGCATTAGCTAGCATGAAAATGTCGTGCGGTTCCTCATTTTCAAAAGCATAGATCCGTGAAATATGGTGTCAGATTAATGCGTGTTCAGTGTCCGATTATTCATCCCGATACGAACAAACTGACATCAGTGGACTGAGCAGCACCGTCCACGTTTGTCACAGACGGCAGAAATCTTCATGAAATAAATGTCTGTGATCTTCTTATTCACTTATTACCACATTAAAGTTTTCCTCTGATGTTCCAACAACCAGGAATGTGACGTCCTTCCAGATTTCCTCTAACCTGACTCCCGCCACCTGGTATTTGCAATACCATCTGGGGAGGGAGTTAACCCGATGTCATTTCAAATTAGTCTTTTTTTTCTAAAACTCTTGCATGTGATTGGATAGAAGATCTGTCCGTCATCTTGACTGACACGCTACTTCAGCCACTCACGTTGAACCGAATGACGCAACCCGTGACGCAACTCAGAGCGACACCAGAGCCACCACGCATAGAGGATCGAGTTATCAAAACATGTTATCAAGCTCAAAAAGCTTCAGTCAAACAACATGGCGGCGGCGGCGACAGCTAGTACGAGCGGTGTACAGTCTGTGAACGACTTTTGTCGAATGTGCAAAGAAAACCTCCGGCCAAAACGCCGCCCATCCTTCAAAAGTCCCACCCGCGATTAGTGATTGGCTCCTATTATTCTCTAACCATACGAAATCACCTATAACTGTCGCCTTACTCAGATGGAGTGCGTGAGGAAAGGGAACGCCCCCGCGTGTACTTGTTGAACGCACCCAGATGATGTAAATCAGGTTAGATTTCCTCCATGTTGTTCAGAAAAAAGTCAGATTTTCATCTGTTCTCATTACACATGCACAGAAACGCTCCCCAGTCCACGGTGGACGGTCTGCTGGCGGCGTTGGGCCGCATTAGTCCGTATTCATGCTCCTGTTCGTGACATCGTTACATCTGCTCGTTAATGATCATTAAAGTTTCAGAACTCCGTCTCTGACGTTTATAACAAACCAAACCGTTTAAAATTGGTAAAAATTAGAGCAGGTACGATTAGTCTGGTCTACCTGTCCAGCTCTCCATCCTGATTGGCTGTTTTCTCCTCCAGGTGCTGCAGGTGCGTTCAGGGACAGAAGACTTCCCGGGACGTTTTGAGCCGGCCTTCCTTCATCTTGGCTGCGCTGCTGCTGTGGAACTTCGGCCTCCTCATCGTCGACCGTATCCTTCGCTGCAGGCAGCCGGAGGTCATCGGGGGTCGTCTTAGTTTGTGATTTTTATTTTTCAGCCGCTGCCTCCTGTTTTATTTCCAGTAAAAATCACCAGCAACAGAAAAAAACGTTAGATCTCAGGGTCAAAGGTCAACATCCGGCCCCTGGACCAGATCTGGCCTCCGTGCGGGGGCCATCGGGAGAAACCGTGTCGCTCCTCTTCATCATTCCTGTTTCCTGCTGCTGGTCTTCGACAGAAACCATCATCATCATGTTTGTCCACCAGGAGGCGCTGCCCCTCATACCTGATGATGAAAGTGAGGAAGAGGAGGCCAGATAACCGTCGTCCAAGAAACTACTTCCTCTGAAGGATTTGTGAAAACTACCATGGAGTATTAGAGGCACATTAAGGAATTTTTCTAGATAAAGTTGTAGTATTACAAGAAAAAGTTGTAATTTGACGAGAATTAAGCTGTAAATTTACGAGAGGAACGTTAGAAATTTACAGGATTGTGAAATTTTAACTGCATTCTCATAAGTTTGATTTAAATTTGAACTTTTTCATAAGTTTATAAATTTACTCATAAAATTGTGACTTTATCCTCATTAATTTGCGACTTTGTTTTCATAAAATTTACAACTTTATTCTCAAAATTACAACTTTATCCACATAAAATTGACTTTTTCATAAGTTTACAAGTTTGTTCTTATAAAATTTAGATTTTATTCTCATTAGTTTATGATTTTGATTTTGTAAAATTTTGATTTAATTCTCGTAAATTTGCTACTTTATATTCATAAAATTTACGACTCTTCTCGTAAAATAACATTTTTTTCCGCATAACATTATGAATTTTTTTCTTTCAACGTTAGGACTGTTCCCTAAGTTGGTGAAAATCTTTTTCTTAACGTGGCCCTGATATTCCCACTGTTGATAGCAGACATGGTTGATCAGTAGAATCTGTCCCATCAGGATGTGGCTACATCCACATGCTGGTTAAACTGGTTCTGACCAGTTTAAAATGATGTTACTTAAGTGAATTTCTGGTTTCTGCTTCGAAAAATTTGAGTTGTTTTCAGAATTACGTGGTGATGTGACTGCGACGTCTACAGAGGTCACGGATAACACGCGTGTCACTAGAACGTTCACGTATGTCGCAGTTTCAGACGGAGATATTTAAACTTCCTTCACGCTTCCTGTCAGACCTTCACTTCCAGTATAACGGCTTCCTGTTCGGCTTCCTGCTGCTGTCGGTGGCCAAACACCTACAGGTACACACTGTCCCTGAATGCACCACACCCAAACACCTGCAGGTACTCACTGTCCCTGAAAGCACCACACCCAAACACCTGCAGGTACCCACTGTCCCTGAATGCACCACACCCAAACACCTGCAGGTACTCACTGTCCTTGAACGCACCACACCCACACACCTGCAGGTACTCACTGTCCTTGAACGCACCACACCCAAACACCTGCAGGTACTCACTGTCCTTGAACGCACCACACCCAAACACCTGCAGGTACTCACTGTCCTTGAACGCACCACACCCAAACACCTGCAGGTACTCATTGTCCCTGAATGCACCACACCCAAACACCTGCAGGTACTCACTGTCCTTGAACGCACCACACCCACACACCTGCAGGTACTCACTGTCCTTGAACGCACCACACCCAAACACCTGCAGGTACCCACTGTCCCTGAATGCACCACACCCAAACACCTGCAGGTACTCACTGTCCTTGAACGCACCACACCCAAACACCTGCAGGTACTCACTGTCCTTGAACGCACCACACCCACACACCTGCAGGTACTCACTGTCCTTGAACGCACCACACCCAAACACCTGCAGGTACTCACTGTCCCTGAACGCACCACACCCAAACACCTGCAGGTACCCACTGTCCCTGAACACACCACACCCAAACACCTGCAGGTACCCACTGTCCCTGAACACACCACACCCACACATAAGAATCATTTTCTTTTTGTTTTGTTTTGTTTGTTTGTTTTTTATTACATTTGTGTTTGTGATGTTTACATGTTTGTTTTCATCCGTCCGTGTGTTGCAGTCTCACCACCTCCAGGGGGCGCTGCTGTTCTCCATCCTGCTCAACCTGAAGCACATCTACCTGTACGTAGCTCCGGCCTACGGTGTGTTCCTGCTGAGGAGTTACTGCTTCACCCAGGACAACGCAGGTACTCACGTCTCCATGGCAACGCTTAGACAACACAGCATCATGCTTTCCGTGTGGTTAGCATGTTCTTTTTTTTACTCTGTTTTAAGTGTTTACCGTGTTCTGTGTATTTACCATGTTGTGTTTGGTTAACTGTGTTTTATTTGTGTATTTATCATGTTTTGTTTACAATGTTCCGTGTATTTACTGTGTTCCGTGTGTTTACCGTGTTACGTGTGTTTACTGTGTTACGTGTGTTTACCTTGTTGTGTTCTTCAGACGGCTCGGTCCGGTGGAGGAGCTTCAGCCTGGTCCGCTTGCTGGTTCTGGGCGGCATCGTGACGTCGGTCTGCGTTTTGTCCTTTGGGCCGTTCATCGCCATGGTGAGAGCAAGCTGAAGTATGACGGGCGATCTGGCTGGTGGTGCTGCCCTGACCCGCCCCCGACCCGTTCTGACCCTAGGGGTGTAACAATACATCGATCTATATCGATATATCGATATAGAATGATATATTGATCATAAATCGATCCAAAACCCCAATATCAATCAAAAATCGATATCAAATCCACTTTTATAATGAAAATGGCACAACATGTTTACAACAAAATACAAGTTTATAGTTGTGCAGTGAACAGATGTGACGGGGAGATTGTGCTGTAAAGCTTACAGTTATGTCAAGAAACAATAAGCTTGTTTATTACTTGTAATATTTTTTATATCGTTTTATATCGATCAGTGGATCCGAAATAATATCGAATCAAAATCGTATCAAGACTGAATTTGAGATATCGGCAGACATCGAATCGCCTATCCACTGTATAGATATACTATTGTATCGTGATAAAACCAGTGATTTACACCCCTATCTGACCCGCTCCGACCCGCTCTGACCCGCTCTGTCCTGTGTTTCAGGGCCAGCTCCCCCAGGTCCTGTCTCGGCTCTTCCCCTTCAAGAGGGGCCTCTGCCACGCCTACTGGGCCCCTAACATCTGGGCCCTCTACAACACGCTGGATAAGATACTCGTGACGCTCGGTGAGGCTCTGCCCCCTCCGTTTGATGATGATGATGATGATGATGAAGGTCAGAGATAAACAGGAAACAACTTCTTTCCTTTCCCAGGTGTTCGTCTGAAGCTGCTGGAGGAGGCGGAGCTTCCTCGCGCCTCCATGACGGGTGGTCTGGTCCAGGAGTTCCAGCACTCTGTCCTCCCCTCCGTCTCCCCCCCTGCCACGCTTGTCTGCACCCTGCTCTCCATCCTGGTGAGTCCAGCTCTTTCCTGCAGCACAGAAACAGAACCGATCCCAGTGGGTCAGGATTCTTCTGGACCTTCCTCCAGCAGCCGGATCCAGAACCACCAGGCCTAGACGGAGGTTCAGGTGAAGCCCTCACCTGGGAGAAGGTGTAACCGGGGGTGGGCGATGTCACCAGAACGTGATAGCATGATAAACTATACTGCCAAAAGTATCGTCTCACCTGCCTTGACTCACATCTGAGCTTCCGTGTCCACAAGGTTTAGGAGTGTGTTTCTGGAAATCTTTGACCATTCTTCCAGAAGCACATTTATGAGGTCACACTGATGTTGGACCAGAAGGCCTGGCTTTCAGTCTCCGCTCTAATTCATCCCAAAGATGTTCTATGGGGTTGATGTCAGGACTCTGTTCAGGCCAGTCCAGTTCCTCCACACCAGACTCTGCATCCAGGTCTTTATGGACCTGCTTTGTGCTCTGGTGTACAGTCATGTCGGAAGAGGAAGGGACCAGCTCCAAACTGGTCCCACAAAGTTGGGAGCATGAAATTGTCCAGAATGTCTTGGTATGCTGAAGCATTCAGAGTTCCTTTCACTGGAACTAAGAGGCCAAGCCCAGCTCCTGAAAAACACCCCCACCATAATTCCCCCTCCACCAAACTTTACACTTGCCACAATGCAGTCAGACAAGTACCCAGACTCCTCCATCAGATTGCCAGATGGAGAAGCGTGATTGGTCCCTCCAGAGAACGCCTCCACTGCTCTAGAGTCCAGTGGCGGCTGCTTTACACCACTGCATCCACACTTTGCATTGCACGTGGTGATGTATGGATGGATGCAGCTGATCACTGTGGTTGTTTAGCCCTTCTGGTGGCTAATCAGAAGTGCTGCTCGTTTAGGGATAATGATAAGAGAAGCTAATGTTGTCTTATGAGTCAGAGTACAGACCTGAATTATGGATTTCAGCAGCGTGTTGGTTTTAGTCAGGCACTTTGTTGGTCAGCCGGTCAGCTGAGGCTGAGCAGAGACCGAGAGGCGGCGGTGAAGAACCACAGACGCGTCGCTTAAGGCTACACGTTTATTACAATATAACTGGTAAACTACGGCAAAGGACTGTGTCGTCAGTTCCTGTACGTGTCTCAGCGGTCAAACCGGAGTCCCCAGGTCCAGCTGTCTGTAGTCCGCGCTCGCTCTTGCTCACGTTCCCAAGGACCCCATCTTCCTGTTTACTGTGATACTTTATAGAAGCCTGTCAGACCCCTCCCCACCTGACATTCAGTCTGATGTGAGTCGTCTGTGAATGACACGTCAGCTTGGGATCTAGGTTCATAATTTGTCATGTCGCCCTAATTTATCAGTCGTCCTTGTCCTTGTCATAATCTTAACAGTATATATCTATAGAGTCAGACTGTCCGCCACCACATCACCATGGAAACCATTCCATGAAGCTCTCTGTCACTGTTCTTGAGCTGATTTGAAGGCCACATGAAGTTTGGAGGTCTGTAGTGATTGACTGCCGAAATTTGGCCACCTCTTTGCACTATGTGCTTCAGCATCCGTTGACCACGCTCCGTCAGTTTATGTCACCTACCACTGAGTTGCTTTCTTTTCTTATAATACAACTGAAAGTTGACTGTGGAATATTTAGGAGCGAGGAAATTTCACCACTGGATTTGTTGCACAGGGGACATCCTATCACAGTTCCTCGCTGGAATTCACCGAGCTCCTAAGAACGACCCATTCTTTCACAAATGATTGTAGACACAGTCTGCATGCCTAGCAGCTTTATTTATACTCCTGTGGCCATGGAAGTGACTGGAACACCTGATTCCATCATTTGGATGGGTGATAAAATACTTTTGGGAATATACAGGGAGTGCAGAATTATCAGGCAAATGAGTATTTTGACCACATCATCCTCTGTATGCATGTTGTCTTACTCCAAGCTGTATAGGCCGAAAGCCTACTACCAATTAAGCATATCAGGTGATGTGCATCTCTGTAATGAGAAGGGGTGTGGTCTAATGACATCAGCACCCAAAAAACCAAGGCGCAAAATAACTGCCCATGAACTGAGAAAAGTCAAGCGTGCAGCTGCTAAGATGTCACTTGCCAGCAGTTTTGCCATATTTCAGAGCTGCAACATCACTGGAGTGCCCAAAAGCACAAGGTGGGCAATACTCAGAGACATGGCCAAGGTAAGAAAGGCTGAAAAACCACCACCACTGAACAAGACACACAAGCTGAAACGTCAAGACTGGGCCAAGAAATATCTCAGACTGATTTTTCTAAGGTTTTATGGACTGATGAAATGGCAGTGAGTCTTGATGGGCCCGTGGCTGGATCGGTAAAGGGCAGAGAGCTCCAGTCCGACTCAGACGCCAGCAAGGTGGAGGTGGGGTACTGGTATGGGCTGGTATCATCAAAGATGAGCTTGTGGGGCCTTTTCGGGTTGAGGATGGAGTCAAGCTCAACTCCCAGTCCTCCCCATAAATCACTGTTCTTATTCTCATTTGTATAACATAGTTTTTGTACAACATGATTTCACCACTGGATTTGTTGCACGGGTGGCATCCTATCACAGTTCCACGCTGGAATTCCTGAGCTCCTGAGAGCGGCCCATTCTTTCACAAATGTTTGTAAAAACAGTCTGCATGTCTAGCCGCTTCATTTATACACATGTGGACATGGAAGTGACTGTATCACCTGATTCCATCATTTGGATGGCGAGCAAATACTTTTGGCAATTTAGTGTATTTTTCTGAAATGTGGATGACATCATCACAGGTGATGCTGCTCAGCTCATCAGGATCTCCGGATGTCCTGATGTGCAGATAAGTCTCTGCAGGATCACCTGAACTCTGATTGGTTCATCTGTCCCCCCCTCCCCCAGCCGGCGGTGGTGTCCATCTGGCGGCGTCCTCGTGGACCTCGAGGCTTCCTTCGCTGCCTGCTGCTCTGTGCTTTGGCTTCCTTCATGTTCGGCTGGCACGTCCATGAGAAGGCCATCCTGATGGCGATCCTGCCGCTGAGGTAAGCCGGGGGTCCGGTTCCTTACCAGGGGTTGGGGGGGTCTGTTGAAGGAGCTGTAACGTCTGGTCTGTCCTTCCGCAGCATCCTGGCGGTAGAGAGAAGAGAGGATGCTGGGATTTTCCTGGTCCTGACCACCACCGGACATTACTCTCTGTTCCCACTCATCTTCACCCCCCCAGGTAAACCTCATCCAGAACTTCCTGCTTCCTCTGCTGTAAAATCTTTGGTCTGATTGTTACTATGGCAACATGTTCCAGAGCTGCCCATCAAAGTTTGCCTGATGCTCATCTTCACCATCTTCTCCTTCACGGCTCTTCGGAAGCTGTTCAGGTAAACCCACCCCTCCATCCAGATCCAGATCCTAGTCCGGATCCTTAAAGGTATAGTCCGAAGTTCCCCCTGTAAAAAATAAACGTTAGACTTGAGCAAGTGAAATCCGTCTCAAACCCGCCTTTGGGCCTCTTCTCCCGTGCTGTGGTGAGGTTGAACGCAACTCTCTCTCCCCCTGCCTGTAATTCGCTCTTTATCTTTGTTTTGGTCTGGTCGGGACGTTTCTGGGTGGAGATTTCTGTTTATATCGGCAGCCAATGACAGAACTAAGAGCATGACACTGTGTGGAAATAAGCTCATGATTGGAGCAGACGCCAGTCACTCGAACTTTCGAAGGAAAAAAAAGAAAGAAAACACCGTGTATGCACAGAACAAAAGGTAAGAGCTTCAGATAATGCAGTTTGGAAAACCAGGTTAATCATAGTTTGGCTTTTACCTGCTTCTGAGCTCTGAAGGAGAAGCTTGAAGTTGAATAGGCTAGCTAGAACGAGGCGGCCATTAGCCTGAGAGGGAGGAGAGCTAAGTTTGAATACTGTTGTTTGCAAACAGAAACGCTGGAGGGACTTCGGACTCTACCTTTAAACCAGAACCACATTCTGATCCTGATCTAGGTTTGTCTGAGGTTTTGGTCTTGAGACATGAGATTTTTATAGTAATCAGATTACTCTTCCCTCAGTGGTCAGGGATCACTGCTACATCCGCTGGAGGTCTACTACCTGCTTGGCCTGGTTGCTGTGGCGATTGCTTGTGAAGTAATCTTCCCTCTGTCACCATGGCAACAGAGGCTGCCTTTCCTGCCACTGCTGCTGACCTCGGTCTATTGCTCATTGGGCGTCTGCTACTCCTTCCTACGTCTGTACGCCAGCCTGCTGCGGGCCAATCACAGACCCAAACAGCAGTGAGACTCCGCCCCTCCCGCGAGCCCCTCCACAAACACCTGTGAGGCTCCACCTCTCCAGTTAGCTCCATTGACCCTGCCCCTCAATGTTGCTCCTCCCCGAACATCAATGAGACTCCGCCCCTCCATTTAGCTCCTCCCAAAACAGCTCTGCGCCTCCAGACCCTCTACGGCTGAAGTTCCTCCGTCGGTGGAGACTAGACTCCGTCTCTGAGGAGATAAATTTCCACCGATGCTCCGACGCAGCCATGAAACTGATCGTTGATGTTGTGTCTGGATCACAACCGCCCCTCTGTGAGGAACTGGTGGTGTAAATGAGGTTTTTATGGACCAAACAACAGAAAGACCTTCATGTTTCTTTTTATTTTCAAATAAAGTAAAATTAATTCCCCTGTTGTTTGTTTTACTGAACTGTGTTAAAGATGCAGTATGTAACAAAGTCAAAGGTCAGTGGCAGAAAAATGTGATAAATAATTCAAAACTGTGTTCTTATTGATGTGTAATAGCTTCACTAGAACAGCTGGTATGAGTTTATTTTCTCAGAATAACTCATTTGTATCTAACTGCTGGGGGTGCACATACAAGAAGGCTGCCAAATTTGTTCCACCATTTTTTCTACAGTGTCTCTGAATGGACAAAATATGTGTGTGTGAATGAGAACCTCTAAACTTTAAAACTGCTGTACCAGTTTTGTTTAATGTGAGTTAGAGACTGTTTGAGATCAGTAATGCCTTAAAAGACAGTAAAATTACTTATTTTGTTAACTTTCTTTTGTTTTAAGCTGGATCTTATTTCTAGGAATTTCCACATGCATTTACTCACCAGTAAAATTTAGGCGTCACTCTCACTCCTGACGATGTTTAGATTAGTCGTAGATCTGTGTATATCCATATACGGCAGTGAAGGGGGCAGAATGAACGGACTTCTATAAAGGGATCACCAATCCCGGTCCTCTAGGGCCGGTGTCCTGCAGGTATTCGGAGCTCCCTTGCTGCAACACTCCTGACTCCAATCAGTGGGTAATAAGCAAACTTGAGCACACGTCACAAGGTGTGTTGCAGCAGGGCAGCGCATAATACCTGCAGGAAACTGGCCCTCGAGGACCGAAATTGGTGATCCCTGCTTTAAGATGAAGGAACGAACGAGAACTATTGTCCTGTGAGTTCAGATTTAGCTTGCTGCTCTCTGGCTAACTGTTGCTAACGGAAAGCTAAATCTGGGTTGCCTTCTTTTATGAACATGATTTGGATGGATGGATGGATGAGTTTGAATTAGGGATGGGCGATACCGAAATTTTTCATATCAATACGAAACCAGTAGTTTATGGCACTTTTTCAGCGCTACTGATATCGATACCGATACTTTTTGTCCTTTAAAAGATAATCCCATGATTGTACATTTTGCATCAATATCTTGAATGCAAAGGTAATATTAGATGTAAGTAAAACCTGAGAACAGAAGTACTGGAAAGAAACGCTTTTAAAGGGACTTGAGGCAAGATTAAGAAATGAAACTCGCGACTGGCGCTCCAGGTAACTGCAGCCACGAGCCAAGCCGTCACGGGAGCACAAACTGAAGCTATATTGTTGTTTACTCACCTTTTTACTCCGTATTTACACTTTTTAGTGTCTTTCAGTTGATCTGGATCGTTTGCTGACGGCAGAAGAATCCATAATTATCGCTTACAGTGTTTGAATTTACCGCGACCGTCTTCTTCCTGTCTCAAAACTTCGGATGTAGCGTCATTTGACGTCACGTCCGCAGGGCAGCGCGGGAAATTCAGACACCGAATTGCAGCGCATTTTGCAGCACACAGCCTGTTCAAGGCAACGGAGAGAAACATGGGTGGAAACGTTATTTTTGGTATTTAGCGCTTCATCACCCATTAGTATTAAAAAAAATTAACATGCATGTTTGTTTGTCTTTTTAATTCCTGCCTATATACTATACTATATATACTAACTAATATAATCAAATTTATTAAGTGGAAATGTTAAAATAGAAAATGTAATAGTTATATTACAAATTTACCAAAGCATAATGAACAATAACCTGCATTAAACCACTGAAGGACAACAAAACATCATCAACATCACTAACAGTAGCAACATCATCTTGACTACCACCATCATGTGATGCAGAAGCTAGAATCTGGCTGCTTT
Organism: Atherinomorus stipes; assembly: GCA_023101725.1. Classification (NCBI taxonomy): domain Eukaryota; kingdom Metazoa; phylum Chordata; class Actinopteri; order Atheriniformes; family Atherinidae; genus Atherinomorus; species Atherinomorus stipes. The sequence goes on from JALJCO010004142.1 coordinate 161,448, forward strand.
CATCATTTCATTGCCTCAAACTCTCAGAAGTAGAAAACAAATGGCATGTTTTGTATCTGTACAGTGGTATCGCGATACTCACAAAAGTATTGATTCCGATATTTTGTCTGGCTGGTATCGAAGTACCGACTCCAAGGTATGGATATGCCCATCCTTAGTTTGAATTAGACTCCCTCTCCCCTGTCTGTAATTCGGTCTTTCACGTTTTCATGGTCGGGACGTTCCTGGGTGGAGATTTCTGTATATCTGCAGCCAATGACAGAGCTAAGAGCATGACGCTGTGTGGGAATAAGCTCATGATTGGAGCAGACGCCAGTCACTCAAACTGTCAAAGGAAACAAAAAAGAAGAAAGAAAAACGGCGGACGCACTGAAGAAAAGGTAAGAGCTTTAGGTGGTGCACGTTGGAAAACCAAGGTTAATGTAGGTTTGGCTTTTACCCGCTTCTGAGCTCTGAAGGAGAAGCTTGAAGTTGAATAGGCTGAAAAACGAGGCGGTCATTAGCCTGAGAGGGAGGAGCTCAGTTTGAATACTGTTGTTTGCAAACAAACGGTGGAGGGACTTTGGACTCTACCTTGAATACGATGACAATAAAGATATTGAACTGAATTTCATGTGACCGTCCTGTCGTGACGCCTCACAGTATTGGTGCGTCCTGGCTACGTGTGCACAGGGACATGTCGCTGGCTGCAGGGGCGGACTGGGACAATAATTCAGGCCGGGAATTTGATACCATCCCAGGCCACCTCCCCCAAATTAACGCAAAACACTCAGAGTGAATTAGGCTGACGCCTACTGATGTAAGACTGTAAAATAATAGAACAAAGGCTCCACATGTGGCCACACAGCCTTTTGTTTCTTTCCTTTACAAAATAAACATTTGTTGTGCTGCAACAACCTGCATGCAAATCACAAACTAAAATTCTACTTATTCAACTACAATATGGTTAAATGTGCAGTTTGTACAATTAACCATTTTGTAAATCAAATAAAATTACAACATCAGCCACCTAAACTTGATTCTCAGCTTATTTATAATCTAACAGGTTGTTCTATTAATTATTGTAAAACTATCACCAGCATGTTTGGTTTGTACTTATATTGTACCTGAAGGTTCTTGCTGTGATTCCTCACTGCTGCTGCTGTCTAACGCTGCCGTAACAGCAGGAGCTCTTGCAGCACTAGTGTTTCTGACAGTACTGGGACTGCTCCATTCTCCATCTTTGTTAAAAATAAATAAATAAATCCAATAGCCACCCGTAATTTCCCAGACTTTTGGATTCAGACTGGACCATTTTATATGCACTGGCTATGTAAATATTTTCTTGATCTCATTTTTTTTTCTTTTTTTTTGCCAGCTTAAATAGAAGTTAAATAAAATGAATAAAATATACAAGGATTTCAATATTCATAATCATGTATATATGGGCTGCACAGTGGCGGGGTGGTTAGCACGGCAGCCTCACAGTAAAAAGGTTCCTAATTTGATTCCTGGCTGGGGAGGGGGTTCGAGCAATTCCAATAGTGGCCTTCTGCTGCGTTCCATTTTCATCGGAACTGGGAAGTGGGAACTGGGGGGTGACGTCACACCCGACCAACTTGCGTTCCAGCTCACTGGTCGGAAAACCAGTTAGCAACCTAGCAAAACAACGTGTTTGCTAAGGCTATTGTTATTAGCCGTTGTTGGCACAGCTGGTGTTGTAGTTCACATATACGACATGAAAAATGTGAATTACACTACGGCAGCTTCCCCCTACATCTGTATAAACCAATACTACGTGTGCGATTGATTTATGCAACAAAATATAAGTAAGAAGTGTAAATAAATGTAACATTACAGAAGCTTCTAAAACTGCTAACACTGGGCGCGGCCATCTTTAAATCTGAACTCGGAGCTGCGAGAGTTGTCCGACTTTCCGAGTGGGAAATCCGACTTCAGGGGGGCGTTCCAGTTGAAACTTCCTACTCGGAACTGGGAATTTCCGACTTCCGAGTTCAAATGGAACGCAGCATTCCTGTGTGGAGTTTGCATGTTCTCCTCGTGTATGCGTGGGTACTCTCCGGGTTCTCCGGCTTCCTCCCACCATCCAAAGACATGCATGTTAGGTTAATTGATCACTCTAAATTGTCCCTAGGAATGAATGTGAGCATGAATGGTTGTCTGTCTCTCTGTGACAGACTGGCGACATGTCCAGGGTGTACCCACCTCTCGCCTGATAGTAGCTGGGATAGGCTCCAGCAACCCCTGAACTGGATAAGCGGTACAGAAAATGATGATGATGATGACTGATAATCATGTATTATCTTACATCTGTGTAGTTAACCCTGTGCTAAAATGTACAATATCCTATTTTTTTTTTTTTTTTTTTTTTTTTTAATGAAGCAAGTTTTAGTTCATCAGCTCATCATTAAGCTAGCTGGATGGATGTGGGCGCCGGCATGACGGATTATTTATGTAAAACTTGAGTCTTACCCGGGAGACCAGGCTTCAAACCCGCCTGGACAGTCCTTCACTGCTACTTTAAGAATTACAGGAAGCCGCTGCATCGCTGAGGTCATGACATCCTGGAGCGGACGCATCTGTCGCTCTGCAGCTGGTCCCTGTCTACCAGGTTTCTATGGGGATGTAACTGTAGGGCTCTCTAAAGAAACGTGTATGAATATTATTATTTTTATGTTTTGTGGGGTTTCCATTATCTTAGTGATGGTAAACATATGCAGATCATTCCTTTTATATTGCTTCTAGAAGATAGAGGATAGGACTTCATTTCCCAGAATCCTCAGTCTTTTCTTCCTGTTACAGTCATGTTAAAATGAATACTATTCCGATATTAATTTTGAAATTCATGCATTATGTTGTTTAAAAATATTGTATGAAGAAAACAAAAAGGAGAAGGATTAAGGCTACTTCTGCCTGTTTGAGGAAAAACAGGGACTACAACTTTTTCTCCAGGTGGAAGGGGAAGAAAAAAAAAAGCGGACAGAGGGAGTGAAAAGAGGAAGGACGCGGCTGTCAGTTTTCCGGAGCAGAAGAAAAGGAGTCGATGTTTGGAGGCTCAAGTTAAGAGAAAAAAAAGTGGGCCCAGATATTGAACTGCCATAGAGACTTTAATTGGTCAGAGTACTCTGTTGATTAACTCAGTCAAGTGGGAGTATTTTACATGACGATGAAGTTTTTCTCCCTGAGCGTGACAGTGGTCTCTGCCATTAGCTCTACCGTGTTGCTAGCTAGCTGAGTGGACAAGAACCAGACTGCTTCACAACACAGACACAAGGAAGTCTCCACGGGACATTCGTGCGGGTGTGAGGACAGATCGGAAGAGCCGACCGCAGGAGAGCAAGGACGGGTCGCAGGTAGCTGGAGCCACGAGAGTCGCCGCTGGAAAAACACTGTCCGTACACCGTTCTGCGACCGGGCTGGATACACCGCCATGTTGTTTCTACACTGAGAGGTTGAGTGAGTACTTGGCGTTGAAACGAACCGAGTGCAGGATACAGGTGCAGGCCAGGGCAGATCGTGTGACTGTCCCGGTCTAAAAGCTAATTCCTTTCATAACTGGATAACCCCTCATGTGCACCAACGCTACAGATGGGCCCCAACGGTTAGGGACATTATCCAAGCGCTTGGGTTAGATTTTTTTCTTGTTTGGTATCAGTATCATTTATGTGAACAGTGAAAAGTACTGTAGTACAAGAGTGGGTACTGGTACTGTGTTTTGGAGTGCATGAAAGCACGGGTTTGATATTTCTATGTTTTTTTTTTTATCATTATGGAAATTGTTTTTATAACATCTAATAGGTGTGAATACAGTTGAGATATACAAACACTTCAAGGTAATAGTTTCATAAATTGAGTGTTTGTTTGAAAGATATTCACAGTTTAGTTTATATATAGACTAACAATCAGGTTTGAGCTAAAAAAAGAAAAAAGTAAATCCATATCATTGATGTGTGATAACTGAAAGGAAGAAAACTTGTTTAAACTTACTATTTCATTATTAGTTGGTTGAAGTAAAAAAAAAAACTTCAGAAATAGAAAAATAGAAATTAACAACAAAAGAAAAACACTGTATGCTTTTACTAACACTGTAACACCCAAAGCATCAAAATGCTCTATTTTACCCTTTCTGGTTAGTTGGATAGGTTTTTTTTGTGTTTGTTTGTTTTGTTTTGTTTTTTTACTTCAACCAACTAATAATGAAATAGTAAGTTTAAACAAGTTTTCTTCCTTTCAGTTATCACACATCAATGATATGGATTTACTTTTTTTTTTTTAGCTCAAACTGATTGTTAGTCTATATATAAACTAAACTGTGAATATCTTTCAAACAAACACTCAATTTATGAACTATTACCTTGAGTGTTTGTATATCTCAACTGTATTCACACCTATTAGATGTTATAAACAATTTCCATAATGATAAAAAAAAAACATAGAAATATCAAACCCGTGCTTTCATGCACTCCAAAACACAGTACCAGTACCCACTCTTGTACTACAGTACTTTTCACTGTTCACATAAATGATGCTGATACCAAACAAGAAAAAAATCTAACCCAAGCGCTTGGATAATGTCCCTAACCGTTGGGGCCCATCTGTAGCGTTGGTGCACATGAGGGGTTATCCAGTTATGAAAGGAATTAGCTTTTAGACCGGGACAGTCACACGATCTGCCCTGGCCTGCACCTGTATCCTGCACTCGGTTCGTTTCAACGCCAAGTCCTCCCTCAACCTCTCAGTGTAGAAGCAACATGGCGGTGTATCCAGCCCGGTCGCAGAACGGTGTACGGACAGTGTTTTTCCAGCGGCGACTCTCATGGCTCCAGCTACCTGCGACCCGTCCTTGCTCTCCTGCGGTCGGCTCTTCCGATCTGTCCTCCACCCGCACGAATGTCCCGTGGAGACTTCCTTGTGTCTGTGTTGTGAAGCAGTCTGGTTCTTGTCCACTCAGCTAGCTAGCAACACGGTAGAGCTAATGGCAGAGACCACTGTCACGCTCAGGGAGAAAAACTTCATCGTCATGTAAAATACTCCCACTTGACTGAGTTAATCAACAGAGTGCTCTGACCAATTAAAGTCTCTATGGCAGTTCAATATCTGGGCCCACTTTTTTCTCTTAACTTGAGCCTCCAAACATCGACTCCTTTTCTTCTGCTCCGGAAAACTGACAGCCGCGTCCTTCCTCTTTTCACTCCCTCTGTCCGCTTTTTTTTCTCCCTTCCACCTGGAGAAAAAGTTGTAGTCCCTGTTTTTCCTCAAACAGGCAGAAGTAGCCTTAATCCTTCTCCTTTTTGTTTTCTTCATACAATATTTTTTAAACAACATAATGCATGAATTTCAAAATTAATATCGGAATAGTATTCATTTTAACATGACTGTAACAGGAAGAAAAGACTGAGGATTCTGGGGAAATGAAGTCCTATCCTCTATCTTCTAGAAGCAATATAAAAGGAATGATCTGCATATGTTTACCATCACTAAGATAATGGAAACCCCACAAAACATAAAAATAATAATATTCATACACGTTTCTTTAGAGAGCCCTACATAACGATCAGGGTTTACCCGGTAGGTAAGGGTTGCTTTAACCAACCCGGAACCGTCAGAGGGCTGGCACAGGGCTTAACATTAAGTTTTGGATCTTTTTCTTATTTCTGCAGGTTTTTCCTTCTCCTCACAGGCTGAAGTCTTAGTTTGCTGCAGCATTTGAAGGCAGCGCGGTTACCAACCAGATCATCTAGATTTCAGTCTGATCTGATCACAGAAGCAAAAATCAGTTTAATCTGCGGAGAAACTGACATGAATGTCTCTGTGGGAGCATGCTCAGTGGTCTAAAATAAGAGCCTTGTGGAACGCCTGTGTGTTGATTTATCATAAATAAAGACTCATGTTTGTTTAAAAACTTTATTGATAAGGCAACACCAAACACGATTGGTTGAAATAAAGGAACAAGAATTGATTTCACTTGGTGAGAACATGGATGTCAGATGTGATGTTGGAGCTGATCCAGAGTCAGAGTCATCTCATTAATTCAACCTCTGGTTTCTGGTTTTGACTGAACATGGAGGCCTAGACGCGGGATCCAGACCCGGGTGTAAGTACAGTTCCACAGACGGCCACTTGAGGCCGACTCCTGAACCTCAGAGTGGGACGTTTCTGTCCTGAATCTGCGTTTCCAGGTTTCATGGAAACCTCAAGGGACATCCTTTAAGCTCTTTGAGCTTGTGCTGAGTGAGATTATGGTCTGTCCTCAGGATGAGCTTGCCCGCTGGCCGGCCGCCAGGATCTCCAGGATTGTTTGCTCCTTTAAGGCATCGCTCGTCTTGGACTGCCGGCCGCCAGCACCACCCCGTCCGACCTCTGAGGAGCTCTCGCTGCTGTCCGAGGGTCAATCATCTCCCAGCATGCAGCTGTTCCACCTGCAGCTGCTGGAGCTCATTACTCTAAACCTGCTTCCAGAACCATCAATGATTCAATAACTTCAGTAGAAAATCTGAACCCTGAACGCCCCACTGCAGAACAGGGAGGAAAAATAAGTTTTTTTTTTGTTTTTCTTAACTATTTAAAATCTGACATCAGTCTGATTTTTATTGTAGAAAACAGAGAATTAAAAGTTAATGAATTAGTTAATTTGGTGAATCTGAACACTGAAATAATCATTGAACTAAAAGTTTAAATGATACGTGTGCAGATTTCTCCATCTGTTTTTAAAACATGATCTAAAAATGAACGAGTTGTGAAGTCTGATGCTTACTGATGAAAGAAGGATTTAGAAACCTAATGCAATTACTAAGTTTTAAATCTATGTAATATAATGTAGGCTCCAGCAACCCCCGCGACCCTGAACTGGATAAGCGGTACAGAAAATGACTGACTGAATATAATGTATATAATGTATACTATCATATAATAATATAATAATATGCTAATAATATAGATAAAATATAACAATATACGATGAATATAATGATAAAATATAATAATATAATATAATATAGTAATATACTATAACAATGATATAATAAGTGTGGAAACTAAATTTTTTTCTAAAAAATACAAAAGTAAATTTTGTATTTGAGTTTTCTGAGTAAAGTATTTTGGTGTTTCGGATGAGTCGGATTGTTACGAAACCAGCAGAACCTGAATTTAGTCTTTTAGGTTTGAACAGTTCGTGCCGTCTTGGCTAAAACCGACGACTGTGAACGATAAAGGGGCGGAGCCACTGCACATACGGGGGCGGAGCCACCAGTCACAGCCAATAAGAAGTCTGCTGATGTTATTGTTTGGCCGGTCAGTCTTTGATGGGCTTTTGCCGACCCTCCACGATGATCTCCAGGACCGGCGTCAGGTCCATCAGGTTCCTCAGCATGTCCATGATGTCCGGGTGCTCCTTGGCGCCTTCGATGAACTCCTCCAGCGTCATCTCACCTGAGGGGTCAGAGGTCAGGGGGTCAGACACATCACCATGGCAACAGGCCGACGTGACGCATGGCCTTCTGTTACCTTCGCCCTTCACGTCGATCTTCTGGAAGATGAGTGTGACAATATCCTCGGGGTCGATGTCTCTGTTCCGCGTGATGTCCTGGATGGCCTGTAGGGGGAGACAAAGGCAAGCAAAGCTGCATCACGGTCTCCATGGCAACCTGATCTTTTTATGAGTCAGGCTTGATTTTAACTCGCAGTTTCAGACTTGTGAACAAAGTTTTTTTTTCTTTTTTTTTGTTTGTTTCTTTTTTTTCAATGTTTTTTTTATTCATCTTCTCATGGTCTCTCTATCTGATCCCACGTCTGCTGTCCATGTTGATAGCTGTCATCTCCTGAGACGTCACATAGCACCTGTCACAGAATGTTGATTGGTTGTCCGAGTGAGCGGAGGGGGCGTGGCTTAGCCTTAGGTCGGTAGTACACGTTCATTCATTCATTCATTCATTCTACTTAAATTATTGGTGATATGAACTAGGAGTTGTGCTGCAAATGATGTTATATAGAGGTTCGTTCATTCTGCCCCCTTCACACTCATTATATGGATATAAGTGCATCTACGATCTAAATAGCGTCAAAGTGATGTAGTAAATGTTACTGGTCAGTAAATGCTCGTATAAAATCCTGGAAATAAAAAAGTTATCCTTTAATAACCCTCGTCCACCCCTAAAACAAATCTCTGCCCCGTCCACCCCTAAAACAAATCTCTGCCCTCGTTGACTGCAGCATGAAGGCGTGGATGTCTGAGGCTTTGACTCCAGAGGAGGCTAAGCTGGCCTTGAAAAGTCTGACCTGCAGGGAGCCACACAAAAGTTCAGAGGGTAACCTGTGTTTAGTTTGGAACTGTTGGAAAGATAATACTCTTCCAGCCTCCAGCAGATCTCCAGTCTTAATCCCACGATCGTACCTGAGCTGGAAAACATGAACGCTCGGGCCAGGAGGAGAAGCTTTACTCTGTAAATGGAGAGCAAGCAGGGGCACCTGCAGAGATCTTTTATTTTTAGGTGTGGCCAAGGGTTGTTACGGAAAAACTTTTATTTCTTTCAACCTGGACCTTAATTCTAGAAAATTATACATGCATTTACTCACCAGTACCATTTCTGCATCACTCTGACTCTTTTGGATGCTACTGTATTCAGATTAGTTGTAGATCTGTATATTTCCATGTAATGGACATGAAAGGGGCAGAATGAACGGGTCTCTCTATAAGGCATTATCTGCAGCAACCTCCTTAATTTCACCAATACACGGCAAAAACTCAAATCTTGCAAGTATATTTTTCTAATTTCTAATCAAAATATCTCATCACACTCAAAATAAGACAAAATTACTTGAAGAGAAACATTTCAGTGAGATATAGGAACTTGTGTTAAGAAAAATGCATCTTATCAATAACATTTCACTTGTTCCATTGGCAGAATTTTTTTAAACTTACAAAGAAAAAAACATTTTTTTAAAGATATTTTAAGAGTGGCCAAGATTTTTTTTTTTCTTGCAATAAGCAGTTCAATGCGTGTGTGTGTCGCAAACAAATGACTTCACAAAACGTCACAAAGCATGCTGCACCATGTTAATAGTACATAAATATTAATATAAATGAAAAAAACATCATTTTTATTATTCTTGCTGGTAAGGCTGCACAATAGGGGATTATCACGCTTCCGTGTTCCGAACTTCGGGTTTTAAACAGTTAGACGGCCCACTTCCGGTCCAGTTTAATGTCCCTGCTTTACTTCATAGATAACGTGAATAAACACCAACCCTACTGAAATTTTCACAGATTCTAGACTGAAGTGACACTAAGGAGGAAGTGGATCAAAGCGATTCTCCAGAGTGAAGGGCCGAACTTTATAATAAAACAACGTAGCATTTTTGTTTGCAGCAGGTGGGGCACAACACCGGCATGCTAGCATTAGCCAGCTAGCGTTTACCGACGTGCTTAACTTTGTGCGTTTTAAAACACACATACATCTGAAAATCGGGTCAGTTGTTCCGTTTCCAGTGGAACAACTGGGGACTGCCAAGAAAGGAGACGCTTTCAGATGCTTGTGTGTTTTCAGCCGCACAAAGTTAGGCACGTTATCGAGCTGGCTAATGCTAACCTGTTAACAGTAGTCTGCCAGCTACTACTCTGTTAAACTTTGTAAATCGGATAAACGCCAATGCCAAGTTTTCATTCCAGACTGAAGTGATGCTAAGGAAGAAGTGGATCAAAACGACCGATTCGCCGCAGTGGAGGACCGAACTTTATAATAAAACGACACACGTTTGTTTGTGGCTGGCAGACTATACAGTCATGTTAGCCTGTAAGCATTAGCCAGCTTGATGACGTGCCTAACTTTGTGCGGCTGAAAACACACAAGCATCTGAAAGCGTCTCCTTTCTTGGCAGTCCCCAGTTGTTCCACTGGAAACGGGGAGGTACAGACCAGATTTTCAGATGTTTGTGTGTTTTAGGACGCACAATGTTAAGCACGTCAGTAAACGCTAGCTGGCTAATGCTAGCATGCTGTGAAGTGCCGGTGTTGTGCCCCACCGGCGACAAACAAACGTGTGTTTTATTATAAAGTTCGGCCCTTCACCGCGGCGAATCGATCGCTTTGATCCAGCTTTTGATCCAGTATCATTTCAGTCTAGAATGAAAACTTAAGTATGTTTGGAGTTTATACGATTTAAACAGTATAACAGAGCAGGAACGGCTGTCGTTAACATGGCCCGGAAGAGGAAGTGTCCAAAACCCGGGAACTTCCGGTAAGCGTGATAATCCCCTATAGACCCTTTTCGTGTTTTTTGCATATGTCAGGTTTTCTTCCCTCCTATGGACCTTTTCACAAAAACAGGAAGTACGTAATGGTAGAGAATCTTGTCTTCCTGTGAGGACCAGACTTCAGTCAAACGTCAAAAATGGATCATGTTTCCACTCTGGATTTTACATTTGAGCCCATTTACTCGACTCTGCCACGATCTGAAGAACCAGAAGTTTTGATCATGTGACCAACGATGCATCGTTTTGTCATCTGCACGTGTTGAGCTGCTCCTGGGATTTTAAAGAGAGGGAGTTTGTTAATATCAAGCTTTGAATGTAATTCAATCACGTCTGAAACCGAATGTCTTTAGAGGAGGTTTACCTCGCGATTATTCATCATTTCTGATATCAGAAAGCATCAGATTAGAATGAAATTTGCAGAGCTGCTCTGAAAACATTGACAGGAAATAAAACGTGACCATACAGGTGTTATTAATGCATCCAGTACGTGCATAATGTCCGCAAATGAACGTATTAATGTCCTAAATTAACGCTTCTGCTGAAATAATGCTTTTTTTCTTTTTAAAGATTACATATATAGGTTTGGTCAAACTTCCCTGATCACTTTCATTTCAAAATTATTGATTTAAATGATCATTAACAAAATAAAGATCACAGATGGTAGAATATCGTTGTAATGCTGCTGTTCAACACAGTCCACCATGAAGATCCACAGATGACAGCAGCCACGACTTCACACAACACAGTTAAACTATCTCCATGCATGCAAGGACAAAAATACAAAACTCTTTTCTTCTACTTTAACACTGATGGATGAAAATAGTAACTCAGGACTGAGGCAAGAGTTGAGGACATCATTTTATTTAATTAATTTATTCTATTTCAGTTTTGCTCTCTGACCGTATCAAATGTTAACAGCAGGGATCGATGCGGTCACATTCAGTATAACCGTCTGTGCTCACGGCTGTCGTGTCAAAATGACTCAGCGTTTTATGATGATTCGGTTTTTCCGTCCCTATTAATGTCTATCATCGATGGATGTTGAAAACTCCTGGAAACTGATGTAGGACTGCTTCAGAGCAAAAGAAAAACAGCCTGGTGCTGCAGTGACTTGACTTTCCAGCTTGAGACACTGTTGAAGCAAAGATCCTCGACCGTTGCGTATATCCGGTCAAAAAACAAGAAAGTGTTAAAAAGGTGTATTCTCTTCCCCGGGAGAAGCAGTGGTTTACAGGCATGAGGAGGCTGAACCATGCCCAACATTAGCGCGGCTGGACGGGGATGATTAATCCGAGCTACCTCCCCCATGTTTACCTCAGTGTTCAATCTGACATCAGTGCTCATGTTTCTCAGAGAAGTGAAGCTGTGACAACATGACTGCTCCCAACATTAGCAGACACCTGCTCACTATGATCTGTTTACTGCGGCTATTTACAGAGAAAGCATGATAGTATGCAGATATACAAATATGTAGCCTAATATGTCCACATATTGATTTAATTATGAAAATAATAAACAACAATGCACGAGTGAAAATGTATTTTTTAAAAAGCAGTTCTCACACTGAGGTCATACTTAGTTTCACACACTATTCCACAGAAGAAGCTGGATTATGTTCAGTAGCTGTCTCTCAGCAAGCTGAATATCAGGATAAACTTGTCCTTGAATTCCAGTAAAACCCGTCATATTTTTATAGCACATTTCATGTACGGGAAAATTCACAGTGTTTTACAGGAAATATTACAAACATTACTGCAGGTTCAGAAGAAGCATTAAAACAATAAAAACTTATTAGTGAGCATATTTGTTTCTTTTTCTATTTGGGTGATATTTCTTTTTATTTTCTTTTTGAAAAGTAAATCTGGTTAAACGATTTGTGAGCAACTGTCTCTTTCTCTGGTTGTGTTGTGAGGCAGCCGCTCTTGTCTTTTGAGCTGAATTGAAGGACACAGCACAACAGTTTGTTTTTATATATAAACTGCCCCTTTTAAATAAGAGAAAAGTATTCTTCAGTAGTGCAGGAGTACGTATATCCTGTGGAACTGATACTGATAAAAATCGAAGAAAATAAAGAAAACGTTGACAGAAACCAGGACTGTGCACGTATATGAACTGACGCGCACGGCTTCATGAATCAGGTCAACGTGAACTTTTTGGATCGGGCGACCTGAGCTGTCCCACTTCTGCTGCTTCCTGTGACCCGGTACAGCGAACCTGAATCAGCAGATTAACGATGGTCTCCAGAGATAATCCAGTTTTCTGCTGGCTGCTGATTCAGGGTTTAGCTCACGACTGACAGAGTTCCTGGAAATTCATCCTGATAAAACCCCCCCAGTTCCGTTCAGCCAGATCCTCCCCTCAGCTTTATCTGCTTCGTCAAGTTTGATTAAAACATGATTTATGAGAGAAGTCAGCAGAGCTCACGAGCCAGCAGGACTCAGCAGGGAGTGAAAATCTGCCTCAGACTCAGAGATCTGAGGTGGTCTGACACGCAGAGTCGGCCGTTAAGGAGGATTTAGCTTCTCTGTGACTAACGAGCCGTTTTCAGCTCTGCTGTCCCACAACAAGCAGCTTAAATCCCACTCACGGCTTTCTGTTTGCAAACGCAGTGATCGTCTCCGGCCTCAGTCATACACCGCGGCTCAGAACCGAACCAGAACCCCAGAAATGGACCTCAGTTCCCCCACAGGAGGAAAGTCACCACACACACCTCCACTGGGTCAGACCTGGCCCAGAACCGAACCAGAACCCCAGAAATGGACCCCAGTTCCCCCACAGGAGGAAAGTCACCACACACACCTCTACCGGGTCAGACGTGGCTCAGAACCAAACCAGAACCCCAGAAATGGACCTCAGTTCCCCCACAGGAGGAAAGTCACCACACACACCTCCACCGGGTCAGACGTGGCTCAGAACCAAACCAGAACCCCAGAAATGGACCTTCGTTCCCCCACAGGAGGAAAGTCACCACACACACCTCTACCGGGTCAGACGTGGCCCAGAACCGAACCAGAACCCCAGGAATGGACCTCAGTTCCACCACAGGAGGAAAGCCACCAGACACACCTCCACCGGGTCAGACGTGGCTCAGAACCGAACCAGAACCCCAGGAATGGACCTCAGTTCCCCAACAGGAGGAAAGTCACCAGACACACCTCCACCGGGTCAGACGTGGCTCAGAACCGAACCAGAACCCCAGAAATGGACCTCAGTTCCCCAACAGGAGGAAAGTCACCTCACACACCTCCACCGGGTCAGACCTGGCCCAGAACCGAACCAGAACCCCAGAAATGGACCCCAGTTCCCCCACAGGAGGAAAGTCACCACACACACCTCCACCGGGTCAGACGTGGCCCAGAACCAAACCAGAACCCCAGGAATGGACCTCAGTTCCCCCACAGGAGGAAAGTCACCAGACACACCTCCACCGGGTCAGACGTGGCTCAGAACCGAACCAGAGCACCAGAAATGGACCCCAGTTCCCCCACAGGAGGAAAGTCACCACACACACCTCCACCGGGTCAGACGTGGCCCAGAACCAAACCAGAACCCCAGGAATGGACCTCAGTTCCCCAACAGGAGGAAAGTCACCAGACACACCTCCACCGGGTCAGACGTGGCTCAGAACAGAACCAGAGCACCAGAAATGGACCTCAGTTCCCCCACAGGAGGAAAGTCACCAGACACACCTCCACCGGGTCAGACGTGGCTCAGAACAGAACCAGAGCACCAGAAATGGACCCCAGTTCCCCCACAGGAGGAAAGTCACCACATACACCTCCATCGGATCAGACGTGGCTCAGAACCGAACCAGAGCACCAGGAATGGACCTCAGTTCCCCCACAGGAGGAAAGTCACCACACACACCTCTACTGGGTCAGACGTGGCTCAGAACCAAACCAGAACCCCAGGAATGGACCTCAGTTCCCCCACAGGAGGAAAGTCACCACACACACCTCTACCGGGTCAGACGTGGCTCAGAACCAAACCAGAACCCCAGAAATGGACCTCAGTTCCCCCACAGGAGGAAAGTCACCACACACACCTCCACCGGGTCAGACGTGGCCCAGAACCAAACCAGAACCCCAGGAATGGACCTCAGTTCCCCCACAGGAGGAAAGTCACCACACACACCTCTACCGGGTCAGACATGGCTCAGAACCAAACCAGAACCCCAGGAATGGACCTCAGTTCCCCCACAGGAGGAAAGTCACCACACACACCTCTACCGGGTCAGACGTGGCTCAGAACCGAACCAGAACCCCAGGAATGGACCCCAGTTCCCCTACTGGAGGAAAGTCACCACACACACCTCTACCGGGTCAGACGTGGCTCAGAACCAAACCAGAACCCCAGGAATGGACCCCAGTTCCCCTACAGGAGGAAAGTCACCACACACACCTCCACCGGGTCAGACGTGGCCCAGAACCGAACCAGAACCCCAGGAATGGACCTCAGTTCCCCCACAGGAGGAAAATCACCAGACACACCTCTACCGGGTCAGACGTGGCCCAGAACCGAACCAGAACCCCAGGAATGGACCTCAGTTCCCCCACAGGAGGAAAGTCACCACACACACCTCTACTGGGTCAGACGTGGCTCAGAACCAAACCAGAACCCCAGGAATGGACCTCAGTTCCCCCACAGGAGGAAAGTCACCACACACATCTCTACCGGGTCAGACGTGGCTCAGAACCAAACCAGAACCCCAGAAATGGACCTCAGTTCCCCCACAGGAGGAAAGTCACTTCACACACCTCCACCGGGTCAGACGTGGCTCAGAACCAAACCAGAACCCCAGGAATGGACCTCAGTTCCCCCACAGGAGGAAAGTCACCACACACACCTCTACCGGGTCAGACGTGGCTCAGAACCAAACCAGAACCCCAGGAATGGACCTCAGTTCCCCCACAGGAGGAAAGTCACCACACACACCTCTACCGGGTCAGACGTGGCTCAGAACCGAACCAGAACCCCAGGAATGGACCCCAGTTCCCCTACAGGAGGAAAGTCACCACACACACCTCCACCTGGTTGTCATAAGCCCCGCCCTCCCTGTCAGCTGAGCTCTGTTCTTCCTTTTTTTCTCCGTTCACTTTGTGACTGATGTGTTGTTCATTTGATTTGGTCAGACCTCAGGGCTCAGACTGACCACAAGAACACCAGGACCTGCTGGAGCTTCAGGACCTGCTGGAGCTTCAGGACCTGCTGGAGCTTCAGGACCTGCTGAAGCTTCAGGAACTTGTGGAAAATTCTCATGCTTCCTTCCCAAACTTTGCTTTGGTTTACATTTATGTTATAAAATGTTGTTTGTATCGAGCGTCTCAGGTAAGGCCACCTGTGCATCAGCAGTCATTACCGTGAAGATGGTCTCCAGCTCGTCCTTGTCGATCTTCCCGTTTCCGTCCTGGTCGAACAGTTTGAAGTACCACTTCAGTTTCTGGTTGATCTCTCCCTTCAGTAGCAGGCTGATGGCTGCGATGTACTCCACAAAGTCGATGTAGCCGTCCTGGAGACAGAAAGGAGAGCGATAGAACTTCATCTGGATGATAAAACACCACCTGGAAGATAAAACTCCACCTGGAAGATACAACTCCACCTGGATGATGTAAACTCCACCTGGATTATATAAACTCCACCTGGATAATAAAACTCCACCTGGATGATATATACTCCACCTGGATGATACATACTCCACCTGGATGATAAAACACCACCTGGATGATAAAACGCCACTTGAATGATAAAACACCACCTGGATGATAAAACTCCACCTGGATGATAAAACTCCACCTGGATGATATAAACTACACCTGGATGATATATACTCCACCTGGATGATAAAACACCACCTGGATGATAAAACACCACCCACTTGGATGATAAAACTACCACCTGGATGATAAAACTCCACTTGGATGATAAAACACCACCTGGATGATAAAACTCCACCTGGATGATAAAACACCACCTGGATGATAAAACTCCACCTGGATGATAAAACACCACCTGGATGATAAAACTACACTTGGATGACAAAACACCACTTGGATGATAAAACTACCTCTGAGTGATAAAATTTCACTTGGATGATAAAACACCACCTGGATGATAAAACTCCACCTGGATGATAAAACTCCACCTGGATGATAAAACTACACTTGGATGACAAAACACCACTTGGATGATAAAACTACCTCTGAGTGATAAAATTACACTTGGATGATAAAACTTCACTTGGATGATAAAACTCCACCTGGATGATAAAACTACACCTGCATGGTGAAACACCACCTGGATGATAAAACTCCACCTGGAAGATAAAACTCCACCTGGATGATAAAACTCCACCTGGATGATATATACGCCACCTGGATAATAAAACTCCACCTGGATGATATATACGCCACCTGGATAATAAAACTCCACCTGGATGATAATACACCACCTGGATGATAAAACACCACCTGGATGATAAAACTCCACCTGGATGATAAAACTCCACCTGGATGATAAAACACCACCTGGATGATAAAACTCCACTTGGATGATAAAACACCACCTGGATGATAAAACACTACTTGGATGATAAAACTTCACTTGGATGATAAAACTCCACCTGGATGATAAAACTCCACCTGGATGATAAAACACCACCTGGATGATAAAACTCCACCTGGATGATAAAACTCCACCTGGATGATAAAACTCCACCTGGATGATATATACGCCACCTGGATGATAAAACTCCACCTGGATGATATATACGCCACCTGGATAATAAAACTCCACCTGGATGATAAAACTCCACCTGGATGATATATACTCCACCTGGATAATAAAAACTCCACTTGGATGATAAAACTCCACTTGGATGATAAAACACTACTTGGATGATAAAACTACTTCTGAGTGATAAAATTTCACTTGGATGATAAAACACCACCTGGATGATAAAACTCCACCTGGATGATAAAACACCACCTGGATGATAAAACACTACTTGGATGATAAAACTCCACCTGGATGATAAAACTCCACCTGGATGATAAAAACTCCACCTGGATGATAAAACTCCACCTGGATGATAAAACACTACTTGGATGATAAAACTCCACCTGGATGATAAAACTCCACCTGGATGATAAAACTCCACCTGGATGATAAAACACTACTTGGATGATAAAACTCCACCTGGATGATAAAACTCCACCTGGATAATAAAAACTCCACCTGGATGATAAAACACTACTTGGATGATAAAACTCCACCTGGATGATAAAACACCACCTGGATAATAAAAACTCCACCTGGATGATAAAACTCCACCTGGATGATAAAACTCCACCTGGATGATAAAACACTACTTGGATGATAAAACTCCACCTGGATGATAAAACTCCACCTGGATGATAAAACACTACTTGGATGATAAAACTACTTCTGAGTGATAAAATTTCACTTGGATGATAAAACACCACCTGGATGATAAAACTCCACCTGGATGATAAAACACCACCTGGATAATAAAAAACTCCACCTGGATGATAAAACTCCACCTGGATGATAAAACTCCACCTGGATGATAAAAACACTACTTGGATGATAAAACTCCACCTGGATGATAAAACACTACTTGGATGATAAAACATTACTTGGATGATAAAACTACTTCTGAGTGATAAAATTTCACTTGGATGATAAAACACCACCTGGATGATAAAACTCCACCTGGATGATAAAACACCACCTGGATGATAAAACTCCACCTGGATGATAAAACACTACTTGGATGATAAAACTTCACTTGGATGATAAAACTACACTTGGATGATAAAACTACTTCTGAGTGATAAAATTTCACTTGGATGATAAAACACCACCTGGATGATAAAACTACTTCTGAGTGATAAAACTTCACTTGGATGATAAAACTACACTTGGATGATAAAACTACACTTGGATGATAAAACTACTTCTGAGTGATAAAACTTCACTTGGATGATAAAACTCCACTTGGATGATAAAACTACTTCTGAGTGATAAAATTTCACTTGGATGATAAAACACCACCTGGATGATAAAACTACTTCTGAGTGATAAAACTTCACTTGGATGATAAAACTACACTTGGATGATAAAACTACTTCTGAGTGATAAAACTTCACTTGGATGATAAAACACCACCTGGATGATAAAACTACTTCTGAGTGATAAAACTTCACTTGGATGATAAAACTCCACTTGGATGATAAAACTACTTCTGAGTGATAAAATTTCACTTGGATGATAAAACACCACCTGGATGATAAAACTCCACCTGGATGATAAAACTCCACCTGGATGATAAAACACCACCTGGATGATAAAACACTACTTGGATGATAAAACTTCACTTGGATGATAAAACTCCACCTGGATGATAAAACTACACCTGCATGGTGAAACACCACCTGGATGATAAAACTCCACCTGGAAGATAAAACTCCACCTGGATGATAAAACTCCACCTGGATATTTTTTTCTCTCTTCCGTGCTCTCAGCGAGTGCAGACGTGCTTCCCTCTGCTCCCGTCTCCCTGCTTTCCCTGCAATCTTTGTCTTGTCTCTCTCAGAGCTTCTGTCTGTGTTTTCTCCCAAACTTCAACTTTTGGAAATCATGGATCTGGTCGGCTGGTCTCTCAACGCATTGGATAAAATTTTTTCCACCCAAAGACAAGGCTCGGGACAGCCTTCTTGCCCTGCAGAAACGCACCCGGCCGGGTATGTAATGGACTCATGGGGAAAGTGGAGGATTATGTGCCTGTCCGTGCTTTCTGTGGAAGACGTCGAGGACGTATACATTTTTGGATTTATGATAATCGGGTTCCTGCTGATTGGAGCATGCATCTACCTGGTTTATCTGAAATATTATAAGCTGATGGCAGCGGTTGGCAAGCTGCCGGAGGCTGTTTGCCGTGTCGCCAACACTCAGACTAATGCGATCTGTGAGCAGATTCAAAAACTTGTAGCCACTCTGACTAAGAGTGACAAGCAAGAGGAGATTCTGAACTTGCTGCGCAAGATTGATGCAAGCTTGGAGAAATTGACGACCGGCAATTGATGGAAATGACCAAGATTTGGCTGTTTGGAATCGCCATTGGAGACCGCTGGGACTTGAAGGCAGGCAAGAAAACAGATGTCAGCCTGACCCAAACAATCCTACTTATCTAATCTACTCCCCAATGTCCTTGGAGAAACTGCCGAAGTGAAGCTCTGCAACCCCCCCCCCCCCCCCCCCCCCCCCTCCACGGGAGCAGTAGACACTCTGGCAAGGCTGTTCTTATCACCTACAGACTTTGTGTGTGTGCTCTGTCTCTCGCTCACGCACACACATCACACGATACTGACACACACATGTCCACTGCACTGCTGGTCCTTCAACTTCCTCCCACCAGAAATCGGTGGAGATTGGAAAGATGCGCCCCTGTTGTTTGGCTGCGTCTCCTCTCACTGGGCTCTGGACCCCTCCTCCTCCCTACCACATGTGTCATGATATTGTGATTGTCTGTATACGTGCTTAATTGTACTGAGGGTGTTTTTTTTAACCCATTATCACGTCCTCTGCAGAGGGCGGGACAGTGGTTTCCTTTTTTCTCCCCTCCCCCACCTGTCCCAATGTTTTTCTGTTACCCCTCCTGTAAAGCACTTTGTGTGTCCAATGGGTACTGTAAAGGGCTATATAAATAAACTTGATTTGATTTGATTTGAATAAAAACCACCTGGATGATAAAACTCCACCTGGATGATAAAACTCCACCTGGATGATAAAACACCACCTGGATGATAAAACACCACCTGGATGATAAAACTCCACTTGGATGATAAAACATCACCTGGATGATAAAACACTACTTGGACAATAAAACACCACTTGGATGATAAAACTCCACCTGGATGATAAAACCACACCTGGATGATAAAACACCACTTGGATGATAAAACACCACCTGGATGATAAAACACCACCTGGATGATAAAGCACTACTTGGATGATAAAACTTTACTTGGATGATAAAACCACACCTGGATGATAAAACACCACTTGGATGATAAAACACCACCTGGATGATAAAACTACACCTGGATGGTAAAACACCACCTGGATGATAAAACACCACCTGGATGATAAAGCACTACTTGGATGATAAAACTTTACTTGGAAGATAAAACTCCACCTGGATGATAAAACTACACCTGCATGGTGAAACACCACCTGGATGATAAAACTCCACCTGGATGATGGATCAAATCTGGGGGGCCTGAGGTTGAGCCCTGTTGAACCTCAGAGGAACCCCCAAATTAAACCCACTCATTTAATCAAGGTCGTTCTGAGAACTCCCTTCTGAGCTTTGTCACCATGCCATGCCAGTAGTCTGCGGCCTTCGCACGGGACAGGGATATTAGCTCTGTATACGAATGCTGGAAGCCAATTACCGGAGGAGCTACTGGAAGTTCTGGTTCCCACAGCGAGACAAAGCCTGCAGCTCACGCAGTCTTCCTATCAAATCTGTGGAACCAAAACCGCCTTAAATCCACTCAGCTAATTACAGCCGTCAGAGATCAGTGAAAGGACGCTAGGGTAACCTTCAGCATGAAACATGCTCGTCAATAGCATCAGTTATTGATCTGACTGACGTTAATGGAGAAGAGTTGACCCGTTCCTGCTCATCCTGCAGACTCTCCTCTCCTGATCTTTCCGATCAGTTTGTTTCGTTGATGAGGACAAACTGGGATCATTCCTGGTTCAGCCGGGTGAACCTTTTGCTGCGTCCTAGAACATTTTCCAGCCTCTGAAATGGACTTGCTGATTCCACAACCTCCACTCCCTCCCCATCACGGCTTTTCCAGGGTGATCTGGATCCCGGGCTCTCAGCCTCACTTCTCCCAGTCAGTTCTGGTCATCTTCACGTCATGTCCACCCCTGTCCAATCAGAACCCTTCCCAACCCCCAGATCTAAAGCAGAATTAGAAAAACTTTCAAAACCTTTAATTAGAATAGTTTTTTCCATGTAAACAAGAAAGAGAAAAATTCATCTCTGAATTATTTCAGTTGGAATAATTAATTCTGACATCATGAAGCATGGCCTGTTTACATGCAGACGTAATTAAATAATATGAAATCATGTTTGATGTTTGATCATTTTTACTCAAACTATTTAATGACATGTTTGTGTTTCTTTCTTATTTTTTGTGATTATTTTATTTTATTTCTCAAAATGAAGAAATATTGATTTTCAGCCATGCTTGGGGCCCCTGGTGGCGCATTTTGACCCATTTCTGAAATGGCCTGTTTCTTTTACGCCAGATGTAATGAGACCTACACCTTCCAAAAAGTTCAACTTTTGTCTCATCAGTCCACAGAGTATTTTTCCAAAAGTCTTGGGGATCATCAAGATGATTTCTGGCTAAACTGAAACGAGCCTTTATGTTCTTTTTGCTCAGCAGTGGTTTTGGTCTTGGAACTCTGCCATGCAGCCATTTTTGCCCCCCAGTCTCTTTCTGATGGGGGAGTCATGAACACTGACCTTCATTGAGGCAAGTGAGGCCTGCAGTTCTTGGATGTTGTTCTGGGGTCTTTTGTGACCTCTTGGATGAGTCGTCACTGTGCTCTTGGGGTAATTTTGGTCGGCCGGCCACTCCTGGGAAGGTTCACCACTGTTCCATGTTTTCACCATTTGTGGATAATGGTTCTCACTGAGGTTCTCTGGAGTCCCAAAGCTTTAGAAATGGCTTTGGAACCTTTTCCAGACTGATAGATCTCAATTACTTTGTGTCTAATTTTTTCCTGAATTTCTTTGGATCGCAGCATGATGTCTAGCTTTTGAGGATCTTTTGGTCTACTTCACGGGGGGAAATCACATTTTCACACAGCACCATGGAGGTTTGGATTTTTTTCCCCCTTTACTAATAAAAATCTTTATTTAAAAACTGCATTTTGTTTTTACTTGTGTTATCTCTGTCTAATATTTCAATCTGTTTGATGATCTGAAACACATAAGTGAGACAAACATGCAAAAAAAAAAAAAAAAAGAAATCAGGAAGGGGGCAAACACTTTTTCACACAACTGTAATTCCCTGCAACATTCCCAACATTCTCAGCTTCATTCTGAACACCATTCTGAGCATCCTTCCCAAGACCATTCCCTGCAGCTTTCCGATTATCAGTCCCAACATCATTCCCATGATCTGGTTTCTAACCGTTCCAGAGAAGTGAACGAGTGCTGGTCTGGGGAAAAGATGCTTCCAGGATGGCATCCAGCTCAGTGTTGGACCGGGAATGTCCCACCTGTCTCCAGGAGGTAGCAGAACCACCTGGACATTCCCCAGAACATCACTGAACATATTCCACAGATTCCAGATCAATGCTGATCTTTAACAGGATCTCTGATCTGATCAGAAGTGATGTCATTGATCAGATTAGCTGATCGTCCCCTGTCTGATCAGTGATCGGCCTGACCCAGGCCCAGACCGGGTCCGGGTGTACGTACCCCGTCCATGTCGAAGGTGAAGAAGACCTGCTCCACGTAGCTGTTGGCATCCTCGCTGATGCCCTTCAGGTTAAGGATGGCCTTCAGCTCGAACAGCGTGATGAGGCCGGACGGCGACTCCTTCATGAACTTGTTGTACCAGTGGTGCATGTCCTCGGCCAGGATGTCGTCCAGATTGGAGTGCTCGCTCCCCATGGCGGCGGGCCTCGCTGGAGGACGTCCTAGAAGTCTGAGAGTCTGGGACCGATGCTGGGTCCGGACCACATCCAGGCTGCCGTGACTCTGCAGCCGCAGACCAAACCTCAAGACTATTTAACCCTCTTAGCTCAGGGAGGAAGAATCAAGGAGGACAGAAATAACTCACTAACGAGATGAGGCTGCTGCCATGAGCGTGCTGGTCTGGATCAGATCCTGGATCAGGTCCAGGTCCATCTTCATCTGTGGGAAAGTCATCTTCACTGAGCCAGGGGAGCATTGGAGAGGAGAGGGTTAAACAAATGGAGGTATCTGACCTGAAGCAGTGGACATGACTTCATGAACAGTGATGTCATAATTAGTTTTTAGGAAAACTTTTACTTTGGCAGCTGGCAGAAGTACGCAGTATTTCATTTATTAGGTTAAAAAAAGGTTTAATTAAACTAAAATGTCTCAAAATTTCTCTGGTTTTATTTTACCTTCAAGTTTCTCTTGGTGGGATTTGCATGAATGAAACTGAAATATTTAGTAAAATATCTAAAGTTCCACTCGGGGAACCAGTTTTTGGTCTCCTTGTTGATCCAAATCAGCAATCATCCAGGATGATCATCCAGCAATCATAAAGGGTGAAGATGAAGATGATTCTAAAGATAATGTTGATTATGATGATGGCAGTGATGATAACAAACATGATGGTGATAAAGGATGTTCTCAGGGAACCAGTTCCTGGTCTCCGTGTTGATCCAAATTAACATTCATCCACCTTTAATCCAGAGTTTCAGAGTCTAGAAAGAAATCCAGTTTATGTGTTGAAATGATGATGATGATGATGATGATAATAATAATAATGATGGTAATAAAGGATGAATGAGATGATAATGATTGATAATGATAAAAATGATGATGGTAGTGATGATCATAATAATGATGGTGATTATGGAGATGATGATGATGATGAAGACAATGATGATGATAAATGGTGATTAAGATGATAATGATGATGATAATCATCACCATCATGCTCATGACGATGATGATGTAAGGAAGGATAATGAAGACTGTGACGTGATAAAGACAATAAAAATGATGATAATGACAACAATAATGATGATGATGATAATGATGATGATAGTGATGATAATAACAATGATGGTGACAAAGGATAATGGAGATGGTGATGAAGAAAATGACAAACGTGACAACAATGCTAATTATGCGAATAATGATGATGATAATTGTGATGAAATGACTATATAATGATATGATGATGATGATGATGATAGTGAATGATGGTGAAGGCGAATTATGATAATGATGATGATGATATGATGATGATGATGATGATGATGATGATGATAGTGAATGATGTTGATGGTGAGTTATGATAATGATGATGATAGTGATGATAACAATGACATTGAATGATGATTGTGAACGATAATGATGATGATGAAGATAGTGATGATAATAATGATGACGGTGAATGATGGTGAAGGTGAATTATGATAATGATGATGATGATGAATATTATGATGAAGGATGAATGATCATGATGATGGTGATGATGGAAATCAAAAAGATAATGATGATTATTAAGATGAAGGATGATGATACTGTAGTAGTCATAAAGAAGATGAAGATGATGATGATGATGATAATGAAGGATGTATAATGATTTTGGTAGTCATTGGTAGTTCTTGCTACATAGCAAGAGTAGTATTGAGTTCATCATTTACTTTCAGTAAGATGAACTCAAAAGCTTTTTTGGGGAGTGGGTGGCCTAGTGGTAGCGTCGTGGGCTTTGGCGCGGAGGACCCGGGTTCGAGTCCCCGACACGACTCCTAGGTTAAACACTGTGGATCCCTGAGCAAGGTCCTTAACCCTCCAAATGCTCCCCGGGCGCTTTAAGTAGCAGCCCTCTGCTCTCTGATACTCAGTACAGAGATGGGTGAAATGCAGAGCCTAATTTCCCCTCGGGGATCATACAAGTATAACAAAAAAAAAAAAAAAAAAAAAAAAAAAATAACTGGTGACTGCTCTCCAGTTCCTGATCATCCCATTTAAACCAGCTATGTGGCAGCTGCTGGTTGCTGGTCTGATATTGTCTTTGGTAAAATCATGTTTACACCGACTTCCAGTTGCTTAGCAACAGCTATTTACTTTTCATCACTGACTGTAAGGAACCTGGACTACAAACTATCTTGAGAGCTAGAACTAAAAGTTTCTCTGATCATTTATGATGAATTTATGGTTTCTTGGTGACGTTCTGGCAGACTCGGATGTTGGGACTCACTTCCTTCTCATGACCCTCCGGCTGATTCACAGAAACTTGGTTTCCTCAAACGAGTCTGCAGATTAGCTTAAAGCCGACTGGATTTTAGAGAGTTCGAGGACGACCTGATGAGTTCAGCTGAAGGAGACATCTGGTCCGAGATGCTTATGTAAGCTGACCTGGTTCCATCAGAAAGGTCTGAAGGTCTGACCTCTGGAGGATCCTCCTCCTCAGACCAACATCTGCATCGATAACCGCTGCAGCAGTTACACTGGGAACCAGAACTGCTCCCAGTACCCCACAAACAACAGTTATACTGGGAACCAGTACTGCTCCCAGTACCCCACAAACAGCAGTTATACTAAGAACCAGCACTGCTCCCAGAACCCCACAAACAACAATATACTGGGAACCAGTACTTCTCCAAGTATCCCACAAACAGCAGTAGACTGGGAACCAGTACTCCTCCCAGTACCCCACAAACAGCAGTTATACTGGAAACCAGTGCTGCTCTCAGTACCCCACAAACAGCAGTTATACTAGGAACCAGTACTGCTCCCAGTACCCCACAAACAGCATTTACTGGGAACCAGTACTCCTCCCAGTACCCCACAAATAGCAGTTATACTGGGAACCAGTGCTGCTCCCAGTACCCCACAAACAGCAGTTATACTGGGAACCAGTACTGCTCCCAGTACCCCACAAACAGCAGTTATACTGGGAACCAGTGCTGCTCCCAGTACCCCACAAACAGCAGTTATACTAGGAACCAGTACTGCTCCCAGGACCCCACAAACAACAATATACTGGGAACCAGTACTCCGCAGTACCCCACAAACAGCAGTAGACTGGGAACCAGTACTGCTCCCAGTACCCAACAAACAGCAGTTATACTGGGAACCAGTACTGCTCCCAGTACCCCACAAACAGCAGTTATACTGGGAACCAGCGCTGCTCCCAGTGCCCCACAAACAGCAGCTATACTAGGAACCAGTACTGCTCCCAGTACCCCACAAACAGCAGTTATACTAGAAACCAGTACTGCTCACAGAACCCCACAAACAACAATATACTGGCAACCAGTACTTCTCCAAGAATCCCACAAACAGCAGTAGACTGGGAACCAGGACTCCTCCCAGTAACCCACAAACAGCAGTTATACTGGAAACCAGTGCTGCTCCCAGTACCCCACAAACAGCAGTTATACTAGGAACCAGTACTGCTCCCAGTACCCCACAAACAACATTTACTGGGAACCAGTACTCCTCCCAGTACCCCACAAACAGCAGTTATACTGGGAACCAGTACTGCTCCCAGTACCCCACAAACAGCAGTTGTACTAGAAACCAGTACTGCTCCCAGTACCCCACAAACAACAATATATTGGGAACCAGTACTCCTCCAAGAATCCCACAAACAGCAGTAGACTGGGAACCAGTACTCCTCCCAGTACCCCACAAAAAACAATATACTGGGAACCAGTACCCCCGCAGTACCCCACAAACAGCAGTAGACTGGGAACCAGTACTCCTACCAGTACCCAACAAACAGCAGTTATACTGGGAACCAGTGCTGCTCCCAGTACCCCACAAACAGCAGTTATACTGGGAACCAGTGCTGCTCCCAGTGCCCCACAAACAGCAGCTATACTAGGAACCAGTACTGCTCCCAGTACCCCACAAACAGCAGTTATTACTGGGAACCAGTGCTGCTCCCAGTACCCCACAAACAGCAGTTATACTGGGAACCAGTACTGCTCCCAGTACCCCACAAACAGCAGTTATACTGGGAACCAATGCTGCTCCCAGTACCCCATAAACAGCAGTTATATTGCTCCCAGTACTGCTCCCAGTACCCCACAAACAGCAGTTATACTGGGAACCAGTGCTGCTCCCAGTACCCCACAAACAGCAGTTATACTAGGAACCAGTACTGCTCCCAGTACCCCACAAACAACAATATACTGGGAACCAGTACTCAGCAGTACCCCACAAACAGCAGTAGACTGGGAACCAGTACTCCTACCAGTACCCAACAAACAGCAGTTATACTGGGAACCAGTACTGCTCCCAGTACCCCACAAACAGCAGTTATACTGGGAACGAGTGCTGCTCCCAGTGCCCCACAAACAGCAGTTATACTAAAAACCAGTACTGCTCCCAGAACCCCACAAACAACAATATACTGGGAACCAGTGCTTCTCCAAGTATCCCACAAACAGCAGTAGACTGGGAACCAGTACTCCTCCCAGTACCCCACAAACAGCAGTTATACTGAAAACCAGTGCTGCTCTCAGTACCCCACAAACAGCAGTTATACTAAGAACCAGTACTGCTCCCAGTACCCCAAAAACAACATTTACTGGGAACCAGTACTCCTCCCTAGTACCCCACAAACAGCAGTTATACTGGGAACCAGTGCTGCTCCCAGTACCCCACAAACAGCAGTTAAACTGGGAACCAGTGCTGCTCCCAGTACCCCACAAACAGCAGTTATACTGAGAACCAGTACTGCTCCCAGTACCCCACAAACAGCAGTTATACTGGGAACCAGTGCTGCTCCCAGTACCCCACAAACAGCAGTTATACTGGGAACCAGTACTGCTCCCAGTACCCCACAAACAGCAGTTATACTGGGATCCAGTGCTGCTCCCAGTACCCCACAAACAGCATTTATACTGCTCCCAGTACTGCTCCCAGTACCCCACAAACAGCAGTTATACTGGGAACCAGTGCTGCTCCCAGTACCCCAAAAACAGCAGTTATACTGGGAACCCGTACTGCTCCCAGTACCCCACAAACAGCAGTTATACTGGGAACCAGTGCTGCTCCCAGTACCCCACAAACAGCTGTTATACTGCTCCCAGTACTGCTCCCAGTACCCCACAAACAGCAGTTATACTGGGAACCAGTGCTGCTCCCAGTACCCCACAAACAGCAGTTATACTAGGAACCAGTACTGCTCCCAGGACCCCACAAACAACAATATACTGGGAACCAGTGCAGCTCCCAGTACCCAACAAACAGCATTTATACTGGGAACCAGTACTGCTCCCAGTACCCCACAAACAGCAGTTATACTGGGAACCAGTGCTGCTCCCAGTGCCCCACAAACAGCAGCTATACTAGGAACCAGTACTGCTCCCAGTACCCCACAGACAGCAGTTATACTAGAAACCAGTACTGCTCCCAGAACCCCATAAACAAAAAATATACTGGGAACCAGTATTTCTCCAAGTATCCCACAAACAGCAGTAGACTGGGAACCAGTACTCCTCCCAGTAACCCACAAACAGCAGTTATACTGGAAACCAGTGCTGCTCCCAGTACCCCACAAACAGCAGTTATACTAGGAACCAGTACTGCTCCCAGTACCACACAAACAACATTTACTGGGAACCAGTACTCCTCCCATTACCCCACAAACAGCAGTTATACTGGGAACCAGTACTGCTCCCAGTTCCCCACAAACAGCAGTTGTACTAGAAACCAGTACTGCTCCCAGTACCCCACAAACAACAATATATTGGGAACCAGTACTCCTCCAAGTATCCCACAAACAGCAGTATACTGGGAACCAGTACTCCTCCCAGTACCCCACAAACAGCAGTTATACTGGGAACCAGTGCTGCTCCCAGTACCCCACAAACAGCAGTTATACTGGGAACCAGTGCTGCTCCCAGTACCCCACAAACAGCAGTTATACTAGGAACTAGTACTGCTCCCAGTACCCCACAAACAACAATATACTGGGAACCAGTACTCCGCAGTACCTCACAAACAGCAGTTATACTAGGAACTAGTACTGCTACCAGTACCCCACAAACAACATTTACTGGGAACCAGTACTCCTCCCAGTACCCCACAAACAGCAGTTATACTGGGAACCAGTACTGCTCCCAGTACCCCACAAACAGCAGTTATACTAGGAACCAGTACTGCTCCCAGTACCCCACAAACAACAATATACTGGGAACCAGTACTCCGCAGTACCCCAAAAACAGCAGTAGACTGGGAACCAGTACTCCTCCCAGGACCCAACAAACAGCAGTTATACTGGGAACCAGTACTGCTCCCAGTACCCCACAAATAGCAGTTATACTGGGAACCAGTGCTGCTCCCAGTGCCCCACAAACAGCAGCTATACTAGGAACCAGTACTGCTCCCAGTACCCCACAAACAGCAGTTATTACTGGGAACCAGTGCTGCTCCCAGTACCCCACAAACAGCAGTTATACTGGGAACCAGTACTGCTCCCAGTACCCCACAAACAGCAGTTATACTGGGAACCAATGCTGCTCCCAGTACCCCATAAACAGCAGTTATATTGCTCCCAGTACTGCTCCCAGTACCCCACAAACAGCAGTTATACTGGCAACCAGTGCTGCTCCCAGTACCCCACAAACAGCAGTTATACTAGGAACCAGTACTGCTCCCAGTACCCCACAAACAACAATATACTGGGAACCAGTACTCCACAGTACCCCACAAACAGCAGTAGACTGGGAACCAGTACTCCTACCAGTACCCAACAAACAGCAGTTATACTGGGAACCAGTACTGCTCCCAGTACCCCACAAACAGCAGTTATACTGGGAACGAGTGCTGCTCCCAGTGCCCGACAAACAGCAGTTATACTAAAAACCAGTACTGCTCCCAGAACCCCACAAACAACAATATACTGGGAACCAGTACTCCTCCAAGTATCCCACAAACAGCAGTAGACTGGGAACCAGTACTCCTCCCAGTACCCCACAAACAGCAGTTATACTGGAAACCAGTGCTGCTCTCAGTACCCCACAAACAGCAGTTATACTAGGAACCAGTACTGCTCCCAGTACCCCACAAACAACATTTACTGGGAACCAGTACTCCTCCCAGTACCCCACAAACAGCAGTTATACTGGGAACCAGTGCTGCTCCCAGTACCCCACAAACAGCAGTTATACTGGGAACCAGTGCTGCTCCCAGTACCCCACAAACAACAATATACTGGGAACCAGTACTCCGCAGTACCCCACAAACAGCAGTTATACTAGGAACCAGTGCTGCTCCCAGTACCCCACAAACAACAATATACTGGGAACCAGTACTCCGCAGTACAGCACAAACAGCAGTTATACTAGGAACTAGTACTGCTCCCAGTACCCCACAAACAACATTTACTGGGAACCAGTACTCCTCCCAGTACCCCACAAACAGCAGTTATACTGGGAACCAGTACTGCTCCCAGTACCCCACAAACAGCAGTTGTACTAGAAACCAGTACTGCTCCCAGTACCCCACAAACAACAATATACTGGGAACCAGTACTCCGCAGTACCCCACAAACAGCAGTAAACTGGGAACCAGTACTCCTCCCAGTACCCAACAAACAGCAGTTATACTGGGAACCAGTACTGCTCCCAGTACCCCACAAATAGCAGTTATACTGGGAACCAGTGCTGCTCCCAGTGCCCCACAAACAGCAGCTATACTAGGAACCAGTACTGCTCCCAGTACCCCACAAACAGCAGTTATTACTGGGAACCAGTGCTGCTCCCAGTACCCCACAAACAGCAGTTATACTGGGAACCAGTACTGCTCCCAGTACCCCACAAACAGCAGTTATACTGGGAACCAATTCTGCTCCCAGTACCCCATAAACAGCAGTTATATTGCTCCCAGTACTGCTCCCAGTACCCCACAAACAGCAGTTATACTGGGAACCAGTGCTGCTCCCAGTACCCCACAAACAGCAGTTATACTAGGAACCAGTACTGCTCCCAGTACCCCACAAACAACAATATACTGGGAACCAGTACTCCGCAGTACCCCACAAACAGCAGTAGACTGGGAACCAGTACTCCTACCAGTACCCAACAAACAGCAGTTATACTGGGAACCAGTACTGCTCCCAATACCCCACAAACAGCAGTTATACTGGGAATGAGTGCTGCTCCCAGTGCCCCACAAACAGCAGTTATACTAAAAACCAGTACTGCTCCCAGAACCCCGCAAACAACAATATACTGGGAACCAGTACTTCTCCAAGTATCCCACAAACAGCAGTAGACTGGGAACCAGTACTCCTCCCAGTACCCCACAAACAGCAGTTATACTGGAAACCAGTGCTGCTCTCAGTACCCCACAAACAGCAGTTATACTAGGAACCAGTACTGCTCCCAGTACCCCATAAACAACATTTACTGGGAACCAGTACTCCTCCCAGTACCCCAGAAACAGCAGTTATACTGGGAACCAGTGCAACTCCCAGTACCCCACAAACAGCATTTATACTGGGAACCAGTACTGCTCCCAGTACCCCACAAACAGCAGTTATACTGGGAACCAGTGCTGCTCCCAGTACCCCACAAACAGCAGTTATACTGCTCCCAGTACTGCTCCCAGTACCCCACAGACAGCAGTTATACTGGGAACCAGTGCTGCTCCCAGTACCCCACAAACAGCAGTTATACTGCTCCCAGTACTGCTCCCAGTACCCCACAAACAGCAGTTATACTGGGAACCAGTGCTGCTCCCAGTACCCCACAAACAGCAGTTATACTGGGAACCCGTACTGCTCCCAGTACCCCACAAACAGCAGTTATACTGGGAACCAGTACTGCTCCCAGTACCCCACAAACAGCAGTTATACTAGGAACCAGTACTGCTCCCAGTACCCCACAAACAACAATATACTGGGAACCAGTACTCCGCAGTACCCCACAAACAGCAGTAAACTGGGAACCAGTACTCCTCCCAGTACCCAACAAACAGCAGTTATACTGGGAACCAGTACTGCTCCCAGTACCCCACAAACAGCAGTTATACTGGGAACCAGTGCTGCTCTCAGTACCCCACAAACAGCAGTTATACTAGGAACCATAACTGCTCCCAGTACCCCACAAACAGCATTTACTGGGAACCAGTACTCCTCCCAGTACCCCAAAAACAGCAGTTATACTGGGAACCAGTACTGCTCCCAGTACCCCAAAAACAGCAGTTATACTGGGAACCAGTGCTGCTCCCAGTGCCCCACAAACAGCAGCTATACTAGGAACCAGTACTGCTCCCAGTACCCCACAAACAACATTTACTGGGAACCAGTACTCCTCCCAGTACCCCACAAACAGCAGTTATACTGGGAACCAGTACTGCTCCCAGTACCCCACAAACAGCAGTTGTACTAGAAACCAGTACTGCTCCCAGTACCCCACAAACAACAATATATTGGGAACCAGTACTCCTCCAAGTATCCCACAAACAGCAGTAGACTGGGAACCAGTACTCCTCCCAGTACCCCACAAAAAACAATATACTGGGAACCAGTACCCCGCAGTACCCCACAAACAGCAGTAGACTGGGAACCAGTACTCCTACCAGTACCCAACAAACAGCAGTTATACTGGGAACCAGTGCTGCTCCCAGTACCCCACAAACAGCAGTTATACTGGGAACCAGTGCTGCTCCCAGTGCCCCACAAACAGCAGCTATACTAGGAACCAGTACTGCTCCCAGTACCCCACAAACAGCAGTTATTACTGGGAACCAGTGCTGCTCCCAGTACCCCACAAACAGCAGTTATACTGGGAACCAGTACTGCTCCCAGTACCCCACGAACAGCAGTTATACTGGGAACCAATGCTGCTCCCAGTACCCCATAAACAGCAGTTATATTGCTCCCAGTACTGCTCCCAGTACCCCACAAACAGCAGTTATACTGGGAACCAGTGCTGCTCCCAGTACCCCACAAACAGCAGTTATACTAGGAACCAGTACTGCTCCCAGTACCCCACAAACAACAATATACTGGGAACCAGTACTCAGCAGTACCCCACAAACAGCAGTAGACTGGGAACCAGTACTCCTACCAGTACCCAACAAACAGCAGTTATACTGGGAACCAGTACTGCTCCCAGTACCCCACAAACAGCAGTTATACTGGGAACGAGTGCTGCTCCCAGTGCCCCACAAACAGCAGTTATACTAAAAACCAGTACTGCTCCCAGAACCCCACAAACAACAATATACTGGGAACCAGTGCTTCTCCAAGTATCCCACAAACAGCAGTAGACTGGGAACCAGTACTCCTCCCAGTACCCCACAAACAGCAGTTATACTGGAAACCAGTGCTGCTCTCAGTACCCCACAAACAGCAGTTATACTAGGAACCAGTACTGCTCCCAGTACCCCAAAAACAGCATTTATTGGGAACCAGTACTCCTCCTAGTACCCCACAAACAGCAGTTATACTGGGAACCAGTGCTGCTCCCAATACCCCACAAACAGCAGTTATACTGGGAACCAGTGCTGCTCCCAGTACCCCACAAAAAGCAGTTATACTGGGAACCAGTACTGCTCCCAGTACCCCACAAACAGCAGTTATACTGGGAACCAGTGCTGCTCCCAGTACCCCACAAACAGCAGTTATACTGGGAACCAGTACTGCTCCCAGTACCCCACAAACAGCAGTTATACTGACACAGCAGAACCCAGTGCTGCTCCCAGTACCCCACAAACAGCAGTTATACTGCTCCCAGTACTGCTCCCAGTACCCCACAAACAGCAGTTATACTGGGAACCAGTGCTGCTCCCAGTACCCCACAAACAGCAGTTATACTGGGAACCAGTACTGCTCCCAGTACCCCACAAACAGCTGTTATACTGCTCCCAGTACTGCTCCCAGTACCCCACAAACAGCAGGTATACTGGGAACCAGTGCTGCTCCCAGTACCCCACAAACAGCAGTTATACTAGGAACCAGTACTGCTCCCAGGACCCCACAAACAACAATATACTGGGAACCAGTACTCCCAGTACCCCACAAACAGCAGTAGACTGGGAACCAGTACTGCTCCCAGTACCCAACAAACAGCAGTTATACTGGGAACCAGTACTGCTCCCAGTACCCCACAAACAGCAGTTATACTGGGAACCAGTGCTGCGCCCAGTGCCCCACAAACAGCAGCTATACTAGGAACCAGTACTGCTCCCAGTACCCCACAAACAGCAGTTATACTAGAAACCAGTACTGCTCCCAGAACCCCATAAACAACAATATACTGGGAACCAGTATTTCTCCAAGTACCCCACAAATAGCAGTAGACTGGGAACCAGTACTCCTCCCAGTAACCCACAAACAGCAGTTATACTGGAAACCAGTGCTGCTCCCAGTACCCCACAAACAGCAGTTATACTAGGAACCAGTACTGCTCCCAGTACCCCACAAACAACATTTACTGGGAACCAGTACTCCTCCCATTACCCCACAAACAGCAGTTATACTGGGAACCAGTACTGCTCCCAGTTCCCCACAAACAGCAGTTGTACTAGAAACCAGTACTGCTCCCAGTACCCCACAAACAACAATATATTGGGAACCAGTACTCCTCCAAGTATCCCACAAACAGCAGTAAACTGGGAACCAGTACTCCTCTCAGTACCCCACAAACAGCAGTTATACTGGGAACCAGTGCTGCTCCCAGTACCCCACAAACAGCAGTTATACTGGGAACCAGTGCTGCTCCCAGTACCCCACAAACAGCAGTTATACTAGGAACTAGTACTGATCCC
The DNA here is from genome assembly GCA_023101725.1 of Atherinomorus stipes. Lineage (NCBI taxonomy): Eukaryota > Metazoa > Chordata > Actinopteri > Atheriniformes > Atherinidae > Atherinomorus > Atherinomorus stipes. The sequence goes on from JALJCO010004142.1 coordinate 196,246, forward strand.
AGTACCCGTCAAACAACAATATACTGGGAACCAGTACTCCATGCAGTACCCCACAAACAGCAGTTATACTGGGAACTAGTACTGCTACCAGTACCCCACAAACAACATTTACTGGGAACCAGTACTCCTCCCAGTACCCCACAAACAGCAGTTATACTGGAAACCAGTGCTGCTCCCAGTACCCCACAAACAGCAGTTATACTAGGAACCAGTACTGCTCCCAGTACCCCACAAACAACATTTACTGGGAACCAGTACTCCTCCCATACCCCCAAACAGCAGTTATACTGGGAACCAGTACTGCTCCCAGTTCCCCACAAACAGCAGTTGTACTAGAAACCAGTACTGCTCCCAGTACCCCACAAACAACAATATATTGGGAACCAGTACTCCTCCAAGTATCCCACAAACAGCAGTAAACTGGGAACCAGTACTCCTCTCAGTACCCCACAGACAGCAGTTATACTGGGAACCAGTGCTGCTCCCAGTACCCCACAAACAGCAGTTATACTGGGAACCAGTGCTGCTCCCAGTACCCCACAAACAGCAGTTATACTAGGAACCAGTACTGATCCCAGTACACGTCAAACAACAATATACTGGGAACCAGTACTCCCAGTGCCCCACAAACAGCAGTTATACTGGGAACTAGTACTGCTACCAGTACCCCACAAACAACATTTACTGGGAACCAGTACTCCTCCCAGTACCCCACAAACAGCAGTTATACTGGGAACCAGTACTGCTCCCAGTACCCCACAAACAGCAGTTATACTAGGAACCAGTACTGCTCCCAGTACCCCACAAGCAACAATATACTGGTAACCAGTACTCCCGCAGTACCCCACAAACAGCAGTAGACTGGGAACCAGTACTCCTCCCAGGACCCAACAAACAGCAGTTATACTGGGAACCAGTGTTGCTCCCAGTACCCCACAAACAGCAGTTATACTGGGAACCAGTACTGCTCCCAGTACCCCACAAACAGCAGTTATTACTGGGAACCAGTGCTGCTCCCAGTACCCCACAAACAGCAGTTATACTGGGAACCAGTACTGCTCCCAGTACCCCACAAACAGCAGTTATACTGGGAACCAATGCTGCTCCCAGTACCCCATAAACAGCAGTTATATTGCTCCCAGTACTGCTCCCAGTACCCCACAAACAGCAGTTATACTGGGAACGAGTGCTGCTCCCAGTGCCCCACAAACAACAGTTATACTAAAAACCAGTACTGCTCCCAGAACCCCACAAACAACAATATACTGGGAACCAGTACTCCGCAGTACCCCACAAACAGCAGTTATACTGGGAACCAGTACTGCTCCCAGTACCCAACAAACAGCAGTTATACTGGGAACCAGTGCTGCTCCCAGTGCCCCACAAACAGCAGTTATACTAGGAACCAGTACTGCTCCCAGTACCCAACAAACAGCAGTTATACTGGGAACCAGTGCTGCTCCCAGTGCCCCACAAACAGCAGTTATACTGGGAACCAGTGCTGCTCCCAGTACCCCACAAACAGCAGTTATACTGGGAACCAGTACTGCTCCCAGTACCCAACAAACAGCAGTTATACTGGGAACCAGTGCTGCTCCCAGTACCCAATAAACAACAATATACTTGGAACCAGTACTCCTCCAAGAATCCCACAAACAGCAGTAGACTGGGAACCAGTACTCCTCCCAGTACCCCACAAACAGCAGTTAGACTGGGAACCAGTGCTGCTCCCAGTACCCCACAAACGCAGTTATACTGGGAACCAGTACTCCCCAGTACGAAAAAAAAGAAAAACACCGCAGTACCCCACAAACAGCAGTTATACTAGGAACCAGTACTGCTCCCAGTACCCGACAAACAACATTTTACTGGGAACCAGTACTGCTCCCAGTACCCCACAAACAGCAGTTATACTGGGAACCAGTGCTGCTCCCAGTGCCCCACAAACAGCAGTTATACTAGGAACCAGTACTGCTCCCCGTACCCCACAACAGCAGTTATACTACAAACCAGTACTGCTCCCAGTACCCCATAAACAACAATATACTGGGAACCAGTACTCCTCCAAGAATCCCACAAAGAGCAGTAGACTGGGAACCAGTACTCCTCCCAGTACCCCACAAACAACAGTTATACTGGGAACCAGTGCTGTTCCCAGTACCCCACAAACAGCAGTTATACTAGGAACCAGTACTGATCCCAGTACACGTCAAACAACATATACTGGGAACCAGTACTCCCGCAGTACCCCACAAACAGCAGTTATACTGGGAACCAGTACTGCTCCCAGTACCCAACAAACAGCAGTTATACTGGGAACCAGTACTGCTCCCAGTGCCCCACAAACAGCAGTTATACTAGGAACCAGTACTGCTCCCAATACCCCACAAACAGCAGTTATACTAGAAACCAGTACTGCTCCCAGTACCCCATAAACAACAATATACTGGGAACCAGTACTCCTCCAAGAATCCCACAAACAGCAGTAGACTGGGAACCAGTACTCCTCCCAGTACCCCACAAACAGCAGTAGACTGGGAACCAGTGCTGCTCCCAGTACCCCACAAACAGCAGTTATACTAGGAACCAGTACTGATCCCAGTACACGTCAAACAACATATACTGGGAACCAGTACTCCTCCCAGTACCCCACAAACAGCAGTTATACTGGGAACCAGTGCTGCTCCCAGTACCCCACAAACAGCAGTTATACTAGGAACCAGTACTGCTCCCAGTACCGCACAAACAATATACTGGAAACCAGTACACCGCAGTACCCCACAAACAGCAGTTATACTGGGAACCAGTACTGCTCCCAGTACCCAACAAACAGCAATTTTACTGGGAACCAGTACTGCTCCCAGTACCCCACAAACAGCAGTTATACTGGGAACCAGTGCTGCTCCCAGTGCCCCACAAACAGCAGTTGTACTGGGAACCAATACTGCTCCCATTACGCCACTGGGACCTCTCCCAGTTCCCAGGGAACATCAGGATCAGGACCACCCAGCGGGGAAGAACTGAATCAGTACTGGGAACCAGTACTCCTCCCATAACCCACAAATAGCAGTTATACTGGGAACCAGTACTCCTCCCAGTACCCCACAAACAGCAGTTATACTGGGAACCAGTACTGCTCCCAGTACCCCACAAACAGCAGTTATACTAAGAACCAGTACTGCTCCCAGTACCGCACAAACAATATACTGGAAACCAGTACACCGCAGTACCCCACAAACAGCAGTTATACTGGGAACCAGTACTGCTCCCAGTATCCAACAAACAGCAGTTATACTGGGAACCAATACTGCTCCCAGTACGCCACTGGGGCCTCTCCCAATTCCCAGGGAACATCAGGATCAGGACCACCCAGCGGGGAAGAACTGAATCAGTACTGGGAACCAGTACTCCTCCCATCACCCACAAATAGCAGTTAGACTGGGAACCAGTACTGCTCAAAAAAAAAGGAACCCCCAGTATCCCACAAACAGCAGTAGACTCTGAACTAGTACTCCTCCCAGTATCCCACAAACAGCAGCTATACTGGGAACCAGTACTGCCTCCCAGTACCCAACAAACAGCAATTTTACTGGGAACCAGTACTGCTCCCAGTACCCCACAAACAGCAGTTATACTGGGAACCAGTGCTGCTCCCAGTGCCCCACAAACAGCAGTTGTACTGGGAACCAATACTGCTCCCATTACGCCACTGGGACCTCTCCCAGTTCCCAGGGAACATCAGGATCAGGACCACCCAGCGGGGAAGAACTGAATCAGTACTGGGAACCAGTACTCCTCCCATAACCCACAAATAGCAGTTATACTGGGAACCAGTACTCCTCCCAGTACCCCACAAACAGCAGTTATACTGGGAACCAGTACTGCTCCCAGTACCCCACAAACAGCAGTTATACTAGGAACCAGTACTGCTCCCAGTACCGCACAAACAATATACTGGAAACCAGTACACCGCAGTACCCCACAAACAGCAGTTATACTGGGAACCAGTACTGCTCCCAGTATCCAACAAACAGCAGTTATACTGGGAACCAATACTGCTCCCAGTACGCCACTGGGGCCTCTCCCAGTTCCCAGGGAACATCAGGATCAGGACCACCCAGCGGGGAAGAACTGAATCAGTACTGGGAACCAGTACTCCTCCCATCACCCACAAATAGCAGTTAGACTGGGAACCAGTACTGCTCCCAGTATCCCACAAACAGCAATAAACTGGGTACCAGTACTGTTCCCAGTACCCCACAAATAGCAGTTGTACTGGAAACCAATACTGCTCCCAGTACCCCAAAACCAGCAGTTACACTGGGAAACAGCACTCCTCCCAGTATCCCAATAACAGCTGTTATACTAGGAACCAGTACTGCACCCAGAATCCCACAAACACCAGTTATACTGGGAACCAGTACTCCTCCCAGTACCCTACAGACAGCAGTAGACTGGGAACCAGTACTGCTCCCAGCACTGCACAAACAACAGTTATACTGGGAACCAGTCCTGCCCCCAGTACCCCACAAACAGCAGTAGACTCTGAACTAGTACTCCTCCCAGTATCCCACAAACTAGCAGTTATACTGGAAACCAGTACTCCTACCAGTATCCCACTAGGGATGTAATGATAACCGGTATAATGGTTAACCGTGATAAATTTCCCAATGATTAGTAATACCGTTTCAAATTTTAATTATCGTTAAAACCGTCACTGATTACCGCACTTTGAAAAACTCCCAGTGATGCTGCTCATTGGCTGAAAGATTAGTTGTAGTCACAATTTGCAATATTTAATTTATGAAAACATGGCGAACGGCAACGAAGGCACCCACATAAACAGTTCTCTTCAGATTCCCCCCTTTAAAAAGGGCAAAGTAGACATTTAGACCCATTTTGGATATTTTTAAAGATGCTGGGGGGATTTCTATAACACCGCGATAAAAATAATAACCGTGATCATTTTGGTCACAATAACCGTGACATGAAATTTTCATATCGTTGCATCTCTATATCCCACAAACAGCAGTTTCACTGGGAAACAGTACTCCTCCCAGTCCCCCACAAACAGCAGTTATACTGGAAACCAGTACTCCTCCCAGTACCCCACAAACAGCAGTAAGACAGGGAACCAGTACTCCTCCCAGTACCCCACAAACAGCAATAGACTGGGTACCAGTACTGCTCCCAGTACCCCACAAACAGCAGTTATACTGGGAACCAATACTGCTCCCAGTACACCACTGGGACCTCTCCCAGTTCCCAGTGAACATCAGGATCAGGACCCACCCAGCAAGGAGTTATTCTGATCTTAGATCAGAGAACTTTAATGAGTCTCTGTTCCAGGATCTCGTTTCCATGACGACATGAAAAAAGGCTGGATGTGTTGCTACTTTCATGTTTTACTGTAAAATCATTTTCTAGTCTTGATGTTTATGGCCCAAAAGTTTCATAGATCCACCATGTCTCAGGTATGGAACCGGTCCGGTCCATGCAAAGATCTGTTCCATGCTGGTCTCTGCATGTCTGGGGGGGACCTGCTTCCTTTGTTGTATTTCAGGCTGTGGTGACGGCGGCTCAGAGGATCAATCAGCTTATCCAGATTTAGGCCCAGCGTGTCGCAGCCAGTGTCTCAGCCTCCAGATCCAGCTTTTCCAGGTAAGAGTCCCCAGAGATTACCTCCTCCTGACATCAGTGGAGACATGCCAGCTGTGGGAAATCCTTCAGCTGGCACGCCACACAAAGTTTCTGCCCCTGGAAAGTCTAATCCAGGGTTCCAGAAAGGGATCCAACTGAGTCTGATCTGGGTTAACTGAGTCCGAGTCCGGTCAGGAACTCTTAGTTAACTCAGTCCAAGTCCATTCAGGAACGCTGGGATAACTCAGTCCAAGTCTGGTCAGGAACTCTTAGTTAACTCAGTCCAAGTCCATTCAGGAACGCTGGGATAACTCAGTCCAAGTCCAGTCAGTAACTGGGATAATTTAGTCCAAGTCCAGTCAGGAACTCTGGCTTAACTTAGTCCAAGTCCGTTCAGGAACGCTGGGATAACTCATTCCAAGTCTGGTCAGGAACTCTTAGTTAACTGAGTCCGAGTCCGGTCAGGAACTGGGATAATTTAGTCCGAGTCCAGTCAGGAACTCTGGGTTAACTTAGTCCGAGTCCGGTCAGGAACTCTGGGCCAACTTAGTCCAAGTCCGGTCAGGATGTGGGTTAACTTAGTCCAAATCTAGTCAGGAACTCTGGGTTAACTTAGTCAAAGTCCGGTCAGGATGTGGGTTAACTTAGTCCAAATCTAGTCAGGAACTGGGTTAACTTAGTCCAAGTCTGGTCAGGATGTGGGTTAACTTAGTCCGAGTCCGGTGAGGATGTGGGTTAACTTAGTCCAAATCTAGTCAGGAACTGGGTTAACTTAGTCCAAGTCTGGTCAGGATGTGGGTTAACTTAGTCCGAGTCCATTCAAGAACGCTGGGATAACTCAGTCCAAGTCCAGTCAGTAACTGGGATAATTTAGTCCAAGTCCATTCAGGAACGCTGGGATAACTCATTCCAAGTCTGGTCAGGAACTCTTAGTTAACTCAGTCCAAGTCCGTTCAGGAACTCTGGGTTAACTTAGTCCAAGTCTGGTCAGGATGTGGGTTAACTTAGTCCGAGTCTAGTCAGGAACTCTGGGTTAACTTAGTCCGAGTCCGGTCAGGAACTCTGGGCCAACTTTGTCCAAGTCCGGTCAGGATGTGGGTTAACTTTGTCCGAGTCTGGTCAGGAACTCTGGGTTAACTTAGTCCAAGTCCGGTCAGGATGTGGGTTAACTTAGTCCAAATCTAGTCAGGAACTGGGTTAACTTAGTCCTAGTCTGGTCAGGAACTCTGGGTTAACTTAGTCCAAGTCTGGTCAGGATGTGGGTTAACTTAGTCTGAGTCCATTCAGGAACTCTGGGATAACTCAGTCCAAGTCCAGTCAGTAACTGGGATAATTTAGTCCAAGTCCATTCAGGAACGCTGGGATAACTCATTCCAAGTCTGGTCAGGAACTCTTAGTTAACTCAGTTCAAGTCCGTTCAGGAACTCTGGGTTAACTTAGTCCAAGTCTGGTCAGGATGTGGGTTAACTTAGTCCGAGTATAGTCAGGAACTCTGGGTTAACTTAGTCCGAGTCCGGTCAGGAACTCTGGGCCAACTTTGTCCAAGTCCGGTCAGGATGTGGGTTAACTTAGTCCAAGTCCGGTCAGGATGTGGGTTAACTTAGTCCAAATCCGGTCAGGAACTGGGTTAACTTAGTCCTAGTCTGGTCAGGAACTCTGGGTTAACTTAGTCCAAGTCTGGTCAGGATGTGGGTTAACTTAGTCCGAGTCCATTCAGGAACGCTGGGATAACTCAGTCCAAGTCCAGTCAGTAACTGGGATAATTTAGTCCAAGTCCATTCAGGAACGCTGGGATAACTCATTCCAAGTCTGGTCAGGAACTCTTAGTTAACTCAGTCCAAGTCCGTTCAGGAACTCTGGGTTAACTTAGTCCAAGTCTGGTCAGGATGTGGGTTAACTTAGTCCGAGTATAGTCAGGAACTCTGGGTTAACTTAGTCCGAGTCCGGTCAGGAACTCTGGGCCAACTTTGTCCAAGTCCGGTCAGGATGTGGGTTAACTTAGTCCAAGTCCGGTCAGGATGTGGGTTAACTTAGTCCAAATCCGGTCAGGAACTGGGTTAACTTAGTCCTAGTCTGGTCAGGAACTCTGGGTTAACTTAGTCCAAGTCTGGTCAGGATGTGGGTTAACTTAGTCCGAGTCCATTCAGGAACGCTGGGATAACTCAGTCCAAGTCCAGTCAGTAACTGGGATAATTTAGTCCAAGTCCATTCAGGAACGCTGGGATAACTCATTCCAAGTCTGGTCAGGAACTCTTAGTTAACTCAGTCCAAGTCCGTTCAGGAACTCTGGGTTAACTTAGTCCAAGTCTGGTCAGGATGTGGGTTAACTTAGTCCAAATCTAGTCAGGAACTCTGGGTTAACTAAGTCCGAGTCTGATCAGGAACTCTGGGTTAACTTAGTCCTGTCAAGCTCTTGAATAATGTTTTATACAATTGTTAAAGGCAGGGTAGGGGATATTGGAAAAATGGTTCGAGCAAGCCAGATTTGAAAAAATATACAACCCGCGAAACCACGCCTCCAGAGCTCAGGAACGCGTTCGCTCACAGTTGTCAGCAAACCTAGCAGAGAACAGATGAGTGGCTAGCTTGTTAGCTTCCCAGTAAACAACAGAAGAACTACGTTTCCTTAAGGTGATAATTATCTCACCTCCAACTTCCTCTGTGGCGTAAAACATCCTCACTGCAAACATCAACACCTCCATGAATTGATCCACATCCGTTTTTTTCTTTTCAAGGGGAAACAGCGGCATAGTTAAGAGCAGCGAGCAGCCATGTTCCTCGCGGTTCGTGAGAGACACTCACGGCGATTTGCGAATGCGCGCACGCAAGGAGGGGTGGGTGCGGCTAACAGCAGTCGAGTTTGATGGACAAAATAATCATTCAATCAATCAGTACGGGCTGTTCACAACCCCTTCCAATGAAATTAATTTCATTGGAAGGGGTTTTTCCAGTCCTGAACGCTCCACGGGTGATTAATTTTATAATTTTTGTGTCAGAACATTTAATTAATTGTCTGCATTCGGAGTGTGAAGAAGACTTTAAGCAAATTAGTAAGAAATGCTCCTGGAAAACATCATCCACTCTGCCTTAATAAATACATTCAGGGGTAATACTGTTTAGAAAACTGATACATAAACTTTTATCAATATTATTGCTATTAGAATGTTTTCACAATAAACAGAGTTTTTCAGAAGTTGAAATTTTATTTAGTCAATCACTTTGAAATGAAAACAGGCATAAAAAAGAAAACTGAAGTTTTCCAGCTGAAGTCAAGCAGATAAAAAAACGGGTCAATCTTTATTTTCAGGAAACAAACGTCTCGGAGTTCAGTCCCTTCTGTAGAAAGTCAACGCAGAAATACTCACAGTTGATTTGATAAAAAAATAAGCTTCAGGTTTTCCCTCACAGTGAACATCATAATCATCAGCTATAAAGAAAACAAACTGTTAGAAAAGTTCACATAAATCAGCATCAGGACTGGTTAAAAACCAAAGTTCCAGCACCGCAGGTGTAAAAGCTTCCTCTTCAGCTACTCAGGTGATTCTGGACCTTCGTCCAACCTACTCACTATGTTGTCGTGGCGACAAATGTCAGCTCAGAGTCTCTCAGACATTCTTCTCCTTCAGTGTTCACAGCCACTATCCCCCCCAGACTCTGCCGCTGCAGGGTTTACCTCCCAGATCTCCAGGGGCTCATCATCATCATCATGGTGGCCATTACTCTGTTGACTCTTCATCAGGAAGAACTCTGAAGAGGAAACATCACATGGGATATTAACATGTTTTATTCCCAGTAGAACATAAACAATATATTTTATTCCCAGTAGAACTTAAACAACGTCTCAGATGATGAAACATTTGATGAAAAATCTTCTCTGATTGTGAATCTGATGCAGCAACACGTCTGTAAAAAGTTGGAACAGGAGCAACAAAAGGTGGAAAATAATAATAGGGGGAGACTTTAATATCTAATCAGGTTAACTAGAAACAGGTCAGTAATTTGACTGGTTTAACTGGGAACAGGTCAGGTGGAAAGATGGACAGACGTTCACCAATCTGAGACAAACTGGTTCTAAAAGGTGAGGAAACAGACGTAAACGTCACCCTGAAACTACTTTTACACGTGTTCCTTCGGTTTTACACGGGATCACTTCTTGTATCTGGGTTTGTATCAAACGTGTCTCTGTGTTATAGTTCCTGGTGGTCTCTAATCTGTGTTGTAGTATTTATTTGTGATACTTCATTTTTGTCTTTTTAGTTGTGAAATAAACTCAGGCCATATAATAGCTTTGGTCCCAGGGCCCCCACAACATTAGGGCCCCCATAACCCTCAGGCCCCTACAACCTTAGGACTCCAGCAATCCTTGGCCCCCTGCAACTTAAGGGCTCCTGCAACCCTCAGGCCCCCACAACCTTCGGAGCCTTGCAACCCTCGGGGCCTGAAACCCACAGGCCCACACAACACTTGGGCCCCTGCAACTCTAGGTCCCTTGCAACCCTCAGGCCCCTGCAACCATCAGACCCCTGCAACCCTCAGGCCCGTGCAACACTTGGGCTCCTGCAACCCTCGGGCCCCCGCAACCCTTGGGACCCTGCAGCACTCAGGCCCCCACAACTCTAGGTCCCCCACAACCCTCAGGCCCATGCAACCCTCGGGCCCCTGCAACCCTTGGGACCCTGCAGCACTCAGTTCCCCACAACTCTAGGTCCCCTGCAATCCTCAGGCCCCCGCAACCCTCAGGCCCCTGCAACCCTAGGGCCCCCACAACCCTCATATCCCACAACCCTCAGGCCCCTGCAACCCTCGGGCCCCCGCAACCCCCAGGCCCCTGCAGCCCTCAGGACCCCATAACCCTCAGGCCCCTGCAACCCTCGGGCCCCCGCCATCCCCGGGCCCCTGCAGCCCTCAGGAGCCCACAACCCTTGGACCCCGGCAACCCTCAGGCCCCTAATGTGTTCATTTACATCTCAAACAAACCTTGTTCTTGTCGTCTTCTTCTCTGTCCTTCATCCCTCCCTCGGCTGAATCTTCTCTCTGTTTGTCTGCAGACGTTTGCTTTTCCTCTTCCTCCACATGTGATGAAGACGAGTCTCCCTCCTCATCTTCCTCCTTCACATCACTGCTGCTCTTTAACTTTTCTTCTTCATGGGCTTCATCTTTCTGAAGAGGTGGTGAAGCTTCAGTCTTGCTTTCCTTCCTAAACACCTCCTCTCCTCCCTCTTCCTCAGCCCCTCCTCCCTCAGCTCCTCCTCCGTCTTCCTCAGTTCCTCCTCCTCCTCCTGGTGTTTTATCCCCTCCCTCTGTTGGGGAGCTCAGGTTTGTGTCGGAGGAAAGAGCGACCTCGTCTCCACTGCTGGACTTCCTGTGACGGCGGGACGGAGGACGGCGGCGGATGGAAACTCGAGCTCGGCTCTGAAACCAAAATTTATTACTAACAGGACTTTGTAGAAATAACACAGATCAACAGTGACCAAACCTTTTCTCATCTGCATATCAGTCTCAAGTCTTTCAGTAGAAAAAATGATGGCACTGTAACAGGAATAGGCGTAGAGATACCCTGGAGTTGATACTTCGATACCAGCCAGACAAAATATGGGATAGCCTATCAGATTCTAGCTTCTGCATCACATGATGGTGATAGCCTATCAGATTCTAGCTTCTGCATCACATGATGGTGGTAGCCTATCAGATTCTAGCTTCTGCATCACCTGATGGTGGTAGCCTATCAGATTCTAACTTCTGCATCACATGAGGGCAGTAGCCTATCAGATTTTAGCTTCCGTATCACATGATGGTGGTAGCCTATCAGATTCTAACTTCCGCATCACATGATGGTGGTAGCCTATCAGATTCTAACTTCTGCATCACATGATGGCAGTAGCCTATCAGATTCTAACCTCTGCATCACATGATGGTGGTAGCCTGATGGGGTCTCACCTTGTTAATGCTTGTTAAGATGATTCCCTCCACAGCAGAGGGCGGGGCTTCAAAGGAGGCGGGGCCCTCAGTTAGTGGGGACGTGGAGACGGGGCTAGTGGGAGTCCCTGAAGATGAAGTGGTTGCCACAGTAACCGGTGCGGAGCCGGGGGACGGCAGGTTGAAGGCTGGGGGCAGCATCCGCAGCCCTGGACTCTTCAGAGGGGGCCCCGTGGGAGACAGAGCAAGGTTGGCCTGCACAGAGGTAGTGATGTCACTGTGATGTCAGAGCATGGAGCTCCGCCCACACCAGCAGCAGAGAGGAAGCAGCTGGACTCACCTGCAGCTTCTCGATCAGAGCGGAGTTCCTCTTGGCTTTGGAAGGTTGAGGTGAGATGACGCCTGAAGGAGCCTGAAACACAACCCAGATGTCCTGTTCATGAGAAAGTTTAAATAAAGTTCCACATGGGGCAGAGTTCTCACCTGTTCACATGGATGTTTCAATAAAGTTTCACACAGGGCAGAGTTCTCACCTGTTCATGGGGAAGTTTAAATAAAGTTACACACGGGACAAAGTTCTCACCTGAATAGGTATAAGGTCACCTAGAACTGCGCTTATAGTCCATATATGGATCTAAAGATCTCAGACTTCCAAGTTTCCCAACAGAGCGTCACTCAGACTGCGGGTTCATGACCTCCATGAACCCGGCTCCCGGTCTGGATTCAGGAAGCAGAACCGGCACCTTAATGCTAGGGACACACTACACGACTGTCACAGTTGTTGCTGATTTTGAAAAGGCTGAGGTGTTCACACTAACCGACTAGATTCTGTAGATTCATTCAGGATTGGGGATAACACATTTAACGACTGTATCCTCCACAATCACAGACAACTGTGATCCCTGTGAACTCGCACCGAGTCCACCGAGCGGCCCTGGTGTGGACTTGTACCGAGTCTGTGAACTCGTACCGAGTCTGTGAACCTGGACCGAGTCTGTGATCCCATACCGAGTCCAGCAAGCGGTCCTGGAGTGAACTCATACCGAGTCTCAGTGAATAGGCCTGGTTTTAATGCACCCTAAAGGGGCTTGAGATGGCTGTTGTAAACTGGTCCTGTGTAAATAAAGCTGAATTGAACAGAAATCGTCATATTTGGGGGAACATAATTGTCCTCTAACGTCTTATTGAAGGTTCGTTTATGCAGATTCAGTTTTATGTTGCTCCCTGTCATCTGGACGTCTCACCTCTTGCTCTTCTCCGTGGGTTTTGGGAAGCTGTAAAGTTCGAGGTGGTCGTCGCCTCACTGGTTTATCCTGGTAAACAAGACAACAAGAAAACATGGATTAGAACAGCAACTGAACTGAGGGCCGCTGGGCTAAACTCTGGGTTATCTGTCAGGCCGTGACAACTGCAAAGCTCTTCTCTCAGGAGCGATACATTTATTCCTCATCCTCCTCACCTGGTTCCATAGTCTCCGCAATCAGTTAAAGAATAACGTGGTTCTCCTAACTGGGACACTAAACAAGAAAGAAAAACACGCGACAAGCAGTTGACAGAAAATATGACCTCCACCTTCCTCACACCACTTCTGCATCCATCATTCTCAACATCTGAGAACCAGTACGTGCACCGTTCACTGCTTTGTAAAACACTCCCATGGCAACACTCCCACAACAACACCCACATGGCAACTCTCCTATGCTGTAGCAGAGTGTGCGGGAGGTGGCCGGCCCGGGCTCACAGTTAGGTGTGTGTGTGTGTGTGTGGACGTGTAATTGCAACATTGAGGGGACCATGTTCTGGATTTTTACCATCACTGTGGGGACGTCTTGCCCTCATGGGGACATTTTCCCGGTCCCCACGGGGATGAACCCCGTTTTGAGGGTCAAGATTAGGTTTTAGAGATTAAGTTACAATTAGGTTTAGGTTAGGATTAGGACAAGGGTTAGGTTTAGGCAATCAGTTATGGGTGTTAGGTTTAGGGTAGGGGGCTAGGGAATGCATTATGTCAATGGATGTACCCCACGAGGAATGAAAACTGTGTGTGTGTGTGTGTGTGTGGGGGGGAGGGAGGGGGGGGGGGGGGGGGGGGGGGCAGGTCTGTGGTCCCAAACCCAGGGTGGGGGAGTAGAAGTGGGCCCTTATTTAACTATTTTTCCGAACTCTTCCGTTTTATCCCTGTGTAATGGTCTCAATAATGCAAGTTTTCAGTAATCTTGTTATCCTGTTGAATTCAGTGTGATTATTGACAGTACTCGCCACATCACTGTGATAATGCGTCACCAGGAGAATGTCAAGGGATCATGTACACTACACTCACAGCAGACACAGGGAAAGCCACAAAGCATGATGGGCAATATTCGAACGAAGCCCTGCCCACTACAGCCACCGCTACAACAGGCTAATTAAAAACATTAAAAAATGTTGACAAGGTGCAGTGGCTGAATAATGGATCTAAACATTTTTCCCTCTTTTCTTTTTTTTTCTTTAGAGAATTGTCTGTTCTGAATGAGACAGTCAGCGAGTCTAACATACAATGTTAATAATTTATTTCCTGATATATGAATACCTACAGCTAATGTGAAGTTGTTTTCTTACTGCTGTATTTGTAAATTATGAGTAACGTGAAAATTGGACTAGGTCAGAGCGTTTTTTTAAATAAGAGACAATGTGACATCGTTGCCATGTCAACCTGTCTTGGCCGTCTGTAATTCATTCTCTCTCGCTGTGCGTACGTGCATTTGACAGAAAGTGATATCTGTTTAAAGTGCGCAGGAGTGGGTGGTCTTTTTTTTCCCAGTGGTCTGAGTGTACAGTTAATTACTCGCTAATTAATGTGTATGTTGGCTTACGATATGAAGTATAATTATGAAAAAACACAAGACGGGTGCACTCAAACGAAAGGAGCAAGAGCAGAGGAAGAGTCTTATGTCCTCCTGTGTTCCACTGAGAGACTTTTTCCCATCAACTCAACCCTTCTTGCCAGGCAGTCTTGCTGCTAGCTCCCGCTAAGCTGGGGGAAATGTTAGCGAAGAGCGCGCAGCTAGCTCTGTTCAGAGAAGCAACTCTGACGAAGAGGAAGAGAGAGAGGATGGCGATGATAGTGGCGAGGATGAGATTAATAAGACAACTGTAGTTACTGATGTAAGTGGAAATAATAAATGTGACGATGATCGTGATGATAATGACACAACTGCTGCCCCTGATCCTGAACTAAGGATGGAAACAACCCTCCTCTTTGTCAGTTTTCCCTCTCATCTGATCAATGTGCCTCAGCCTTGGGTAGCACTTCAGAGGGACACCCAACCTCTGTTGATTTCAGACTTTAAACTGAAGAGCAGTACCCAATGGACCCCTACTTTTTCATGGAGAAACCCCTGACACCTGAGCTGATCAGAGCGCTGATAGAACACGGCCCATGTCAGCCAAGGTTGAAAGACAGCTACAACTTCCCATGTGATGAGGATAAAAGACGCTTCGGTCCTCTGTGGTATGAGCACACTATAGGTCAGTCATGCACAATGGACAGGCAGTGGTTGATATATTCTCCAAAATAAGATCGCCTCTTTTGCTTTTGCTGCTGGTTGGTTGAAGCAAAAGATGAAGGTTCAGGGCGGCAGTGGGCGGATCCTAAACTCGGTGTTTCAAACTTTGAAAAGGGGATAGAAAATATCGAGCAACCAGAGAGATCTGTTGCACATCAACAGGCAGAGAAAATAGTTTTGATGACCAAGTTTCGGGTCAGCCAGGACAACACCGTGGTTGCGGAGCTAATCAGAGCTGAGAGGGAGCAGATTGAGAGAAACAGGAAGATTTTACATGGACGTCAGGGTTTGGCATTTCCGGGGCACAGGGAATATGCAGGATTGGGTGCCCCTTCCTCAAATGAGGTAAACGTTTTGGAGCTATTGAAGCTGCTGGCCCAGTGTGATGCTCTTCCAGAAGAACACATGAGAAACCCAGTGAGGCGTACGGTGTTACCGACCTGAGGCACAAGTCTCAGAATGAGTTAATTTCATTCCTTGCCAGCGAGACACTGAACCAAATCACAACAGAAGTTAAAGCAGCAAAGTTTTACTCTGTCATTGTTTCAGTCACATGACCCGAACACCGCGCGAAATGCAGACGGAGGGCAAGAAGTGTTTTCCTCCGGTTCAAAACACAGCGAAATGAATGACAGCGGGTATGCTGAGGCTTTGAATGGGCTGGTCCAGACACCATTCTGCCAAAAAATATATTTATACATAAGATATGACCCATGAAGTCTAAATAAACCAGACTGGTCTTATAATCTTGTAGATTTACCGGCCGTGAGGCGATGACATCACAAACTATCTCACTGCTGACAAAGCAACGCTCATAACTTTACTTCTGGGCATCCGATCTCAAAAAATTACAACTGTAGGGGGGTCAGGTGTCCAAAATAAATAAGTTAACGTGGTTTGGACACGTCGGTCTCCCCCATGAGGCTGAGCTTCCTTTCCAATATCGCTTTCTCTCCCTAAGAGGGATTTTCCACACTGTAGCGGTGTTAACGTGTGTGTGAGCAGTGGAGGATGTGTGAGGCTCTGCCACCATCACACACGAGGACGATCAGCTGTTTGTTTTTTTTAAAACCATAAAATGGACTGTACTTATATCTATAGCATAATTTGCTTCATCAGGAGACACATGTGCTGCAAAGCCCAGAATGAGGCTGCAAGCGGGGCAGAGATCCACCCGAGGTCTGCAAAAAAAAAAAAAAAAAGAAAGAAAGAAAGAAAGGCTCGTGACTTTACTGTCTGTCTGATGAATGAATCCTTCAGCAGCCGAGAATCCGACAGTTATTCTGTTTCATGTCCAACCAGGATCCAAATAAGCTTTAAATGGCTGTCACCTGTTTCTGCGGTTTCTGACTTATGCTATTTTAAATAAATAACCTAGCTCATAATATTGCTAACGCTGAGTGTTTTTATGTGCTCGGATCTTGTATATTATATTATTATATATATTTCTTGTATATTTACTTGTTTTCCCAAATTCCAAATCGAATTTGAGGCTGTGCATAAGTCAAACCGCATTTCTCCAAACTAGGTCTATTGTTCACAGAGATCCACAGAAACCCCCCTAAAAACTGGTTTGCTGCCAGAGACAGTGGGGAAATATCCTTACCAATAATAATAAAATAATAATAAATTATCTTACGTTTTAGAAAGTGGTCGCTGTAACCTTTGGCATTGTTAGACTCTGCTCCTCCCAACCGAAGGCGGAGGTTTAAAATCCACATTTTACAGCATTGTTTTGTCAGTTTTTGACATTTTTCAACTTTGTTAACAACAGTTTTAGGTACTCCCCAAAAAAAGTATCATTTTCTCTGATAGCGTTATTGGAGCAGCCATAAACTACAGACACGGAGGTCTTTTCCACACAGATATTATAGGCGACTTTCCTTCTGGCCCTCCGTCTGCATTTCGCGCGCTAACGTCTTATGAACGTGACGTATGGTGCAAGCAACCTATTGACGTTACCAGAATAGATCAGTTCTCTGTGTCCCTCAGGTACGTCACTGAAACTGGCAACAGCACTAAGTGCTTTATTCAGTTTGAGGGACTTCCAAACAGCAGCGCTGACACGTTTTATGATGTAAAACGTGTCAACAATAGCAACAATAGCAACAATTCCATGGCAACTCACCTATGGTAACATTCCGATGGCACCTCGCCTATGGCAACACTCCCATAGCAACACTCCCCTGGTAACTCGTCTATGGCAACACTCCCATGGCAACACTCATGTCAACTCGCCGATGGCAACACTCCAACAACTACACCCCCATTGCAAGTCTCCTATGGCAACACTCCCATAGCAACAACCCCATGGCAACTTGCCTATAGCAACACTCCCATAGCAGCACTCCCATGGCAACTCATCCATGGGAACACTCCCATGGCAACTAGCCTATGGCAACCCTCCCATGGAAATTCGCCCATGGCAACACTCCCAAAGCAACACTCCCATGGCAACACTCCCATAGCAACACTCCGATGGCAACTCGCCCACGGCAACACTCCCATGGCAACTCTTCTATGGGAACACTCCCATAGCAACACTCCTATGGCAACTCGCCAATGGCAACACTCCAATGGCACCTCGCCTATGGCAACACTCCCATAGCAACAATCCCATGGTGACTCGCCTATGGTAAAACTTCCATGGCAACTCTCCTATGGCAACACTCCCATGGCAACTCGCCTATGGTAATACTCCCATGGCAATTCCCCATTGCAACACCCCTATGGCAAATCTCCTTTGGCAACACTCCCATAGCAACACTCTCTTGTGGCAACACTCCAACAACTACACCCCCATGGCAAGTCTCCTATGGCAACACTCCCATAGCAACAACCCCATGGCAACTTGCCTATAGCAACACTCCCATAGCAGCACTCCCATGGCAACTCATCCATGGGAACTCTCCCACGGCAACTCTCTTATGGCAAAACTCCCACACTAACACCCCCATGGGATCTCTCCTATGGCAACACTCCCATAGCAACACTTCCATGGCAACTCGCCTATGGCAACTCTCCGATGGCAACACTCCCATAGCAACACCCCCATGGCAACTTTCCTATGGCAACAGTCCCATAGCAACACCCCCATGGTAACCCTCCTATGGCAACAGTCCCATGGCAACTCTCCCATAGAAAATTTCCCATGGCAATTTACCTATGGCAACACCCCCATGGCAACTCACCTATGGCAACACTCCCATAGTAACATTCCCATGGCAACTCACCTATGGTAACACGCCCATGGCAACTCTCCTATGGCAACACCCCCTTAGCATTGAAAGCTCAGAGTCGGCTGGGGCCGTCTATAGTTCTCAGAAACTTGTGGAACCTTCTGGAACATTTTATTGCTCATGGTGTTTATGACGTTCAGACCAAACATGAAGTAAGCTGCTTTATGGCAACGACACGTACGCCCCTGATAGATTCATGTTAACATGCATCCATGTTTGGATGTCTTTTCACTTGAGGGGAAAATAAACATGATCAGTTCATCATAAACCAGTTTAAAAACTTACATCTTTGTTTTTCTGTGGAGTTGTGTCTTTAAATTTTCCCGCGAGTTCAGCCACGGAGCGGCGGGCTGGAGTTTCCTCCTGAGGAGCAGAGGCAGGAGACCAAGATCAACAACAACAACAGGTGTAAGAGCAGAAATGAGCAGAAAAAGTTGCAGCAAAGAACACAAAGTCACAAAGTTGACAAGACCAGGTTTGCCTGAAATAGCGTCAGTCACTAGAAATGGTGAAGTCTGAGCATGAAGACGATGTTATTCACTGGCAGGTTGTTACAAGTAGCTAGCATTACCTGCTTAGATGACACACAGCTATATATCACAGTATCACCAGGAGACCGGGGCCCTGTACAGGCTCTTGGTAAATGTATTGATGAGATTAATGACTGGATGTGCCTCAACTTTCTTCAGCTGAACAAAAACAAAACTGAGCTGATTGTTTTTGGAGCCAAAGAGAAACGACAGCAGGTCACCACAGAACTTCAGTCCATCCACCTAAAAACCACCAATCAGGCCAGAAATCTGGGTGTAGTGATGGACTCAGACCTAAACTTTGAAAAACAAAAAATCACAAATCACCCCCCACATCTCAAGGATAAAAGATCTGATGTCTCAGGAAAATCTGGAAAAACTAGTCCATGCATTCATCTTCAGTCGGCTTGACTACTGTAACAGCGTCTTTACTGGTCTACCTAAAAAATCAGTTAAACAGCTGCAGCTCATTCAGAATTCTGCTGCCCGAGTTCTCACAAAGACCAGAAAAGTGGACCACATCAGTCCAGTTCTGAGGTCTTTACACTGGCTGCCGGTCCATCAGAGAATAGACTTTAAAGTTCTGCTGCTGGTCTATAAAGCTCTGAATGGTTTAGGCCCAAAATACATCAGTGACCTCTTGACCCAGTATGAACCTACTAGACCCCTCAGGTCATCTGGATCCGGCCTTTTATCAGTTCCCAGAGTCAGAACCAGACATGGAGAAGCTGCGTTCAGCTTCTATGCTCCACATGTCTGGAACAAACTCCCAGAACGTCTCAGATCAGCTGAAACACTTAGTTTATTTAAATCCAGGTTGAAGACCCACCTGTTCTCAGCTGCATTTACGTAGATTTTATTCAAAAGTTAAAATCCGCACGTCTCTATATTCTCTCTTTTTAATCCTAAATGCTTTTAATTTTGAATCATGCTTCTAATTGTTTTTTTCTCTCCCTTTTGCTTATAATGTTTTATGTAAAGCACTTTGAATTGTTCTGTACATGAAATGTGCTATACAAATAAACTTGCCTTGCCTTACGCGAGCTAGGGATGGGTATATCCGCTACCCTGGAGTCGATACTTCAATATCAGCCAGTCAAGGTGTCAGATTCAATACTTTTTTTTAAGGTATGGAGATACCACTGTACAGATACAAAACATGAAATATGTTTCCACGTCTGAGAGTTTTAGAAAATTAAATGATGAAAGCAGCCAGATTCTAGCTTCCATATCACATGATGGTGGTAGCCTATCAGATTCTAGCTTCTGTATCACATGATGGCGGTAGCCTATCAGATTCTAGCTTCCGTATCACATGATGGTGGTAGCCTATCAGATTCTAGCTTCTGTATCACATGATGGCGGTAGCCTATCAGATTCTAGCTTCTGTATCACATGATGGCGGTAGCCTATCAGATTCTAGCTCCTGTATCACATTACGGTGGTAGGTAGCCTATCAGATTCTAGCTTCTGCATCACATTACGGTGGTAGGTAGCCTATTAGATTCTATCTTTTGCATCACATGATGGTGGTAGCCTATCAGATTCTAGCTTCTGCATCACATTACGGTGGTAGGTAGCCTATCAGATTCTAGCTTCTGCGTCACATGATGGTGGTAGCCTATTAGATTCTAGCTTCTGTATCACATGATGGTGGTAGCCTATCAGATTCTAGCTTCTGTATCACATGATGGCAGTAGCCTATCAGATTCTAGCTTCTGTATCACATGATGGCGGTAGCCTATCAGATTCTAGCTTCCGTATCACATGATGGCAGTAGCCTATCAGATTCTAGCTTCCGTATCACATGATAGCGGTAGCCTATCAGATTCTAGCTTCCATATCACATGATGGAGGTAGCCTATCAGAATCTAGCTTCTGTATCACATGATGGCGGTAGCCTATCAGATACTAGCTCCTGTATCACATTACGGTGGTAGGTAGCCTATCAGATTCTAGCTTCTGCATCACATTACGGTGGTAGGTAGCCTATTAGATTCTATCTTCTGCATCACATGATGGTGGTAGCCTATCAGATTCTAGCTCCTGTATCACATTACGGTGGTAGGTAGCCTATCAGATTCTAGCTTCTGCGTCACATGGTGGTGGTAGCCTATTAGATTCTAGCTTCTGTATCACATGATGGTGGTAGCCTATCAGATTCTAGCTTCTGTATCACATGATGGCAGTAGCCTATCAGATTCTAGCTTCTGTATCACATGATGGCGGTAGCCTATCAGATTCTAGCTTCCGTATCACATGATGGCAGTAGCCTATCAGATTCTAGCTTCCGTATCACATGATGGCGGTAGCCTATCAGATTCTAGCTTCCATATCACATGATGGTGGTAGCCTATTAGATTCTAGCTTCTGTATCACATGATGGTGGTAGCCTATCAGATTCTGGCTCCTGTATCACATTACGGTGGTAGGTAGCCTATCAGATTCTAGCTTCCATATCACATGATGGTGGTAGCCTATCAGATTCTAGCTTATGTATCACATGATAGTGGTAGCCTATTAGATTCTAGCTTCTGTATCACATGATGGTGGTAGCCTATCAGATTCTAGCTCCTGTATCACATTACGGTGGTAAGTAGCCTATCAGATTCTAGCTTCTGGGTCACATGATGGTGGTAAATAATCTGATTTTAACCTGTAGTTGAATTATTTGATCAACCTCCTAAAACCCCAATGGTCCTGCTCTAACCTGCTTGTTTATGTTCCCATGACAACTGGAAACAGCTGCAGAGATTTACCGACACGTGTTTAAACATAAACGTGTTTCTGAGGAGCCGGAAAGTGAAAGTTGGATCTGAACATGTCGACCAAGTCATGAAATAAAAATATGCTTGAAACACACATACACACACACACACACACACAGCTGTTGATGTGCAGGCTGATCCATGTCCATTCCAGTTAAAGGTCTCACATAGCTGACATTCAGCAGATAATGAAGTTAAACACACACACACACACACGCACACATGCTCTCGTAGAGGGTGATGACAGAAACAACCGTTAAACCACTTCCTCATCCTGAGAGCAGCTATCCTTGTGGGGACCTGTTTCTATGCTGTGCTCCTGATTAGCTACAACAGGCCATGATTAGGCCATTTTAAAGGCCTAAAATTTAACATATTCATATATATGTTTTAACACCATGTGCTTTACTTAAACAAAATCGAAAAGTGTAAAAAGTGTAATTTGTTTAAATGTAATATTATCACAACAAAAATATATCTACTACTGCCCCCTCCCAAAATAAAAAAAAAATCTGTTCACCCGCCCACCTGGTATATTCCAGATAGCAGCAGCAACATCCTAACTCACACGGCTCCGTTCAGTTTCATTTACAGACACCTGAACTCACCACGACTTGCTTCAGTTTGAGTAACAGACACCTGAACTCACCACCACTAATTTCAATTTGATCTACAGACCACTGAACTCACCACGGCTTGGTTTAGCTTGATTTATAGACACCTGAACTCCCCATGGCTCGGTTTGGCTTAATTTACAGACACCTGAACTCACCACAGCCCGGTTAAGTTTGATTTACAGACACCTGAAGTCACCACGGCTTAGTGCAGTTTGATTTACAGACACCTGAACTCACCGTGGCTCGGTTTGGCTTAATTTACTGATACCTGAACTCACCACGGCTCGGTTAAGTTTGATTTACAGACACCTGAACTCAGCACGACTTAGGTCAGTTTGATTTACAGACACTTGGACTCACCACAGCTTGGTTTGGCTACAGTTACAGACACCTGAACTCACCACGGCTTGGTTCAGTTTGATTTACAGACACCTGAATGCACCACTGTTCAATTTGATTTACAGACACCTGAACTCACCACTGCTCGGTTTGGCTTAATTTACAGACACCTGAACTCACCACGGCTCGGTTTAGTTTGATTTACAGACACCTCAACTCAGCACGGCTTAGATCAGTTTGATTCACAGACACCTGAACTCACCATGGCTCGGTTTAGTTTGATTTACAGACACCTGAACTCACCACCGCTCAGTTTAGTTTGATTGACAGACACCTGAACTCACCATTGCTCAGTTCAGTTTTATTTACAGACACCTGAACTCACCATAGCTCGGTTTGGCTTAATTTACAGACACCTGAACTCACCACAGCCCGGTTAAGTTTGATTTACAGACACCTGAACTCACCACGGCTTACTGCAGTTTGATTTACAGACCCCTGAACTCACAACAGCTTGGTTCAGTTTGAATTACAGACACCTGAACTCACCATCAGTCATTTCAATTTGATTTACAGACACCTGAACTCACCACACCTTGGCTCAGTTTGATTTACAGACACCTGAACTCCCCATGGCTTGGTTCAGTTTGATTTACAGACACCTGAATGCATCACTGCTCGGTTAAATTTGATATACGGACACCTGTCCATGGAGAACATCTGTGTCCATGAATGACATCTGTGTCCATGGAGGACATTTGTGTTTACGGGGGACATCTGTATCAATGGATGACATCTTTGTCTATGGAGGACACCTGCATCCTTAAAGGACATCTTTGACCATGGAGGACAACTGTGTCCATAAATGACATCTGAGTCCATGAAGGACATTTGTATCCATGGATGACATCTGTGTCCACGGAGGACACCTGTGTCCTTAGAGGACATTTGTGTCCATAAGGGACATATGCTTCCACAGAGGACATCTGTGTCTCTGGAAGACATCCGTGTCCATTAACGACATCTGTGTCCATAAACAACATCTGTGTCCATGTGGGACACACGTGTCCATGTATGACATCTGTGTCCACGGAAGACATCTGTGTCCATGTGCGACATCTGTGTCCACGGAAGACATCTGTGTCCATGGAGGACATGTGTCCACTGAGGACGTTTGTGTCCACAGAGGACGTCTGTCTCCATGATCAGTGTAAAGGAATCAGGTGGACGTCCTGGGGGACATGCGTCTATCACAGGGATGTCTTCTTTTGAAGGTTTGTGGTTTATCCAGAACAATGTCGGACCAGAACCAGGAAGTCTGGATTCAGCAGGAACGGACTCGGTTTCCTCTGGAAAACGGAGGCAATCAGGACACTAAACGAACTCTGTTCAACGGGACTCTGTTCAACAGGACTCTTTGTCCAGCCGCAGCAGGTCTTAGACGAGACGTTGGTCTCTGGAGGTCCTCCTGCAGACCTGGTGTTCAGCAGGAAACTGTTTCTCCTGGAAGTCCTGATGAGGATCAGAGCAGGTTTTCGTCCTCAGGAGGACGAAGATAAAACTTTCCCATGCAGAATCCCAGCGGGACGAGGACGCAGCCCTGAGGCGCTCCGCCTCCTCAGAAACTACCAGAGCAAAGACACGTGTCAAGGTTTCCAGCAGAGACGAGTCGCTTTTCTGAGGAAACCTGAAACATCTGGAGCCGGTCCAGACCCATTCGTCCTCCCATCCACGTCCACCTTTGTCCTCACGCACCTGAAAACACACAAACACACCACCAGGCCGGCGGTGAAAGCAACTTTTACCTCCATCCTGCTTGTCGTCTTTCAGCCGCCTCGATATGTCGAGTATGTGAGAGAGAGGGCAGGCGAGGTTAAATATAGCAGCCGAGTCATGCGGGGAAAGAGACCTCCACTCACAGCGAGAGAGAGAGAGAGAGGCATGTTATGTCACATGCTCATCGTTTCTGTTTGTTGGTTTGTTTGTTTGTTTGTTTATGCTGCAGCCGCCTCATTAGAGCAGAGTTCATATTAATGATCTGAAAAACCCACAAACAGTAAATAAAGTTTATCTGCATCTCACAACGTTATAGAACATCAGACATCAAAACTTCAAAAGATCAACACAAAGTCAGAAAAACTGTCATGTGACTAAAAACCTGCAGCTGGAATAAAAAACTGCTAATTTCTCCAAACTCCTGCGTTTATCTGCGGGTATATGAAATAAACCAACAATGCAATAAAATTTTTAAAAGCTGTTAAATTTGAATGTGCTGAGTTATTTCCTGAAATAAATTATAAAATTGTATCTAAAAAATTACCTGTATAATTTAGATTAATAAATCTATATTTTATATTTTATTAAATAATAAATTGACAGAAAAAAATGTTTGTTATTAAAACTTCACTTATTTTCTCCAGAAGTTATCAATTTTTCATGTTTTTTGAGATAACTTATTAGAGGACTGGACAAAATGTCCTCACGTTGTTGGTTAAAAGAGCAAAATTGTTCTCACAATGCACCAAGTACACACACACACAGATGGAGGGTTGTTTACGGCAACAATCTGCTCATTACACCAATAAAAAGGTTTTGTTTTTTTTGTGTTTGTTTACTTTGACCGTTTCTGTCTTTTTTCTGTGTGTAAATGTGAAATATTTCCAGTTAAAAGGAGAGTTTGTGGTTTTTCATGCGCTGCGATAAAGATGAAGCTTCAGCCAATCACTGCTTGGCAGGAAGTGGCTGACAGGAAGTTGAGTCACTCGAGCGGAGAGAATTTCATTTCTCTTTTTTGGTTTCATCACTTCCGACTGAACGGACGAGTTTTCACCAGACGGCTCTGGTGGTGAAAGTGTTTCGGTTGTTTACTCACAAATGAAAACGGCTGCACAGTCACAACGAGACAACAACAAATGTTGTAGGTGACTCTGCTGCTGGACCAATCAGAGGAGAGACAGACAGGTGGAGAGAGGAGAGACACAGACAGGAAGATGGAGACAGAGGAGGTGACCTTATAAGGCGAAACAAGTGCTCCCGGAAATGTGACGTTTCCACAGAGATAAACATCCTTGTCGCTGCATGATCTGTTCAGGAAGCACGACCTGTAACTTCAGCTCATCTGCACATGTGCGGAAAGGAATACTTCCAGGTCGCCGTTAAATCTGCTGGATCTAGGAAAACAATGTCCTGAATATAATAACTTCCATCCTTAATAATATTAATAATAATAATAATAAAAGTAACAGATGGGGGAATGAACATTATTCATTTTGAGGTGGTGAATGCTGTGCTGAAATTCAAATGGCTGCAGATGTATATATATATATATATATATATGTTTATATATATATATATATATATATATGTTTATATATATATATATATATATATATGTATAGCCACAGTTACTGTGGCTATGTTAAATCTGGTTAAAGGAATATTACATTACCATAGACTATTTTCTCTCTCTCTCTCTCTCTCTCTCTCTCTCTCTCTATCTATATATATATATATATATATATAGATATATATACAGTTTATATATATATATAGGCATCTGCAGCCATTTGAATTTCAGCACAGCATTCACCACCAAACTGCCCCCCACACAGCCCCTCCCCCTTTCTGCTCGTTGATCCCTCCCACCGAGTATACGGCCCTCCTCCTCAACCACAGCCAGCCTTATCACAACAGCTCCACAGTGTAAAGGCCCATTTATACCCTATGATACGGGTACAAACACTGTCATCTGCATCTGGAGGTCGTTTCGTTCGTCAGTATGTCCGTTGTGAGAGAGCTTACAAATCTGGAGTGCACCAGACAAACCAAAGCAATACCACCGGAAACCGTGGCAGCAAAATAGTCAGAGTTTACAGTTTACCCATTCGTAAAAATCAAAGTAGGAGAGTAAGAAGTGGACATTTAAAAATGTCAAAAGTTTAAATTACCTTGACAACTTTGAAGTGGTCAGACATGCCACCGCTAAGTACACTTATCTTTTTTCCGCCTTTTCTGAAGTAGACGCAGCAAAACTACCTCCTCTACTGACGCCATGCTAGCGATGGTCGATGGCGGTAACTTTCAATGCAACACTGCCCCCTAGAGGATGTACGGAGCAACATTCATAACAACGCTGAAACTGGACAAGTACCTGCGGCTTGCAGGAGACAGATATTAGGCGATACCGGACATCCGATGGGCGTGACCAGATAGTGAGGTTAGGGTTAGGGCTTAGGGAGAGGGGGAAAGGTTAAAATACACGACTGTATCAAATCAAGTTTATTTATATAGCCCTTTACAGTACCCATTGGACACACAAAGTGCTTTACAGTAGGGGTGACAGAATTGTCATTGTACCGGCGTCCCAGTGCAATGAACATAGTGAAAAAGATATACATTGGGACAGGTGGGGGAGAGGAGAAAAAAAAAGAAACCACTGTCCCGCCCTCTGCAGAGGACGTGATAATGGGTTGAAAAAAAAAAAAAAAATCTACATATTACTGTAGATGGCAATATGGGGGGAGTCAGTCGTCCGACCCCAATATCTGTCTCTGCCTCATCCTGCAAGCCGCAGGCGGGACCCTCTCAAACTGGACGGAGGTATGTAGGCCAGTAACGAAGACAACGTTTGGTACAGACGAGCCAATTTCGTCCGTATCCGGAGGTATGAAGAAAGCTTAATATTTGTCCCACATAAATGAACAACAAGAACATCTGGTCACATGTATAATATTCATCTTTCACAACCACCGGGAAGTTTACGGTGTGTTTTAGCTGGAATTTCTGCATCAGTAAGAGACCGCAACGTTCCAGCTACTTCATGAATTCATTAATGCATTCAGGACGACACTGATGACAACGCTAGTTCACAATACTGAAAATAAACAGCTGACGTTTCGACGCCGTTTGTCCACACAGAGAAAACCACCAGCAGCGTTTCCAGTCATCAGCAGCATCGTCATAGACTTACAAATTTATGTACAACTCACACATAAAAGTAAAAACACAAACTGCCTACTGTACCTGTTCTACTAAAAGTCTGGCATATCAGCATCAGTTTCACTCCCAAATCCTCCCGGAGCTTCCTCCAGCTGGTGACCCGATGTTTATACCCCGCTTTCAGTCCGTCCTGGTCTCTGCTTCTGCAGATTTTCTCTCCTTGAGCTTCATCCGCATCACCCGATAATTACCCAGCCTTCCATCCAGCATTGCTCATGTTTTCTTCTTCGTCTGCCTTTCTTTCACAGACTTTATCCACCTGTAGTTTCCTCCAGCAGAGAACGCGACACCCGCGGTCTTCCCTCCGTCCTGTTGCTCACATTCCATCTGCCTTTTTCTCTCTCCAAACTTCTGCCGGTGAGCAGAAGCGCTTCCTGCTGCTGCAGCCTTCTGTTCCTCTTGTTAAGCTGCTACTCAGCTAGTTATTTATTGCAGAAAGTTTCGGACGCAAAAGAAAAATAAACAAATATATGAATAAAATGGTTAAACACAGAAGAGGGCGGGATGAGGCGGAATGCGGAACAAGGGGAGTCAGCTGTCGGGTAAGTGTCAGCTTGAGCAGGGGACTGGATCGAGAGCAGAGAGAAGCGAGACGAACAGCTCCGCTGACCAATGTAAGCCATGCGGCCCGATGGCTCCTATTGGTTAACACCTTTGCAGCCCAGCAGCCACTAGAGTGGATGGATTTTTTTTTATATTTTTTTTTCGCTCTTCATATTATGTAGCTTGTACTATACGACCATAACCACCATCTACTTGAGGTTATTAATACTAAACTTTCAAATAGTAGACCATAGCTTTAAGTCATAAATTTACAAAAAAAAGTCGTAAATTTATGAGAAAAAAGTCATAAGTTTATGGAAGTAAAGTCATAAATTTACAAAAATTAAGTCTTAATTATTATAACATGGTTTGGGTGAATACTCGATTCTGATTGGCTGCAATGTGTCCGCTAAAAAGTGATATGGGGATGGCTAGTGTGACGTGACATCACTTTCATGTCCAACGCATTGCTGCAGCTTCAAGCGCAATGGCTGTTGCCAAGGAACCAGTTACGTTTTTCACAATGACATCGTATTTTGCCGATTGTTAGCAATGTTTGAATACTTATGGTTTGCTGACAACTTAACTGACTCTGGAAATGACTTACAAGCCCATTATTGGTTAGACAGTTTAGGATATTACCTAGTCAGTTATTAACACCACCTAGTGTAACACAGCGCTGCAATCTGTCAGGCAGCATGGAAGCTGCAGTTGTGCATGAAAGTTTACACATCAAATTCACAAGAGTAGGAATTAATGTTGAGTGCGTATGGAAGAGGCCCGCGACTCCTAAAACGGAGGAAATCACAGCGAAGAAAGTATCTGTGATCGCACCTTCCACATCACAAGGTTAGTAATAGGGGTGGGCGAAATGGGAAAAAAAATATATCACGATATTTTCTTTGCAAAATCATGATCTCGATTTTATCACGATTTTTTTTTCCATGTAGATCATTCAGACTATTTTGCAAGTTATTAAAAGTAACACAAACCAATTTACCCATTCAAAATCAGTCCCCTGAAAAGGACAAAAGGTCCTTTAAAACAGGTGCTATTCAAGCACTTTTTATTTAGCTGAGCAAAAATGTTATAGAGTTAGAAAGCAGCCCCAGTCTAGTGACTTCAATTGATTTTTTGAGAAAGTTCACATTATTAAAATCATTAAAATCTAATCAATACTAAAATACAATAAAATAAAGCCAAATATCAACAACAGCTTTGAAGAAAAGTCACATCAAATACAAATGTCACTTCTTGTGAAACACTAAAGCCACCATGTAAACTTGACAACTTTCCCACCACTTTTAATGAAGAGTATGTGAACTTTGACCTTGTTTGCCTCTGACCTTTCAGAGCTCAGCCAATCAGATGATAGCTCTATGTAACGTAGTCAGAAGCTACATACAGAGGAGGAACAGAAACTATATTAAAAACTAAATTAAAACCACCTAAAAGACAGATCATGATCTCTGTAGGAGGAGTAATACGTGGTGAAACCCCAGCAGTCAGATCAGAGTAGCAGGTTTGTGAACGGGCAGAGTTTACGAACAACCGTTAAGCTAAATGCAATGCTAACGCTAGCTTAGCTGTTTGTGTACGGTTCAAGCAGATGCTCTGAGCTCCGCCGCGTCGGTTTACTGTGTTGTATAAAGTACCTAAAAGCCATACTTGAGTAAAAGTAAAAGTAACTTACTGGAAAATTGCTCAAGTAAAAGTAAAAGTTGTCTGCTAGAATATTACTTGAATAAAAGTGAAAAAGTAGCTAGTATTAAACTCAATCAGAAATTTGAGTTTAAAATTTTCTTAATTCCTGTTTAATTTAGTTTTAAGGTTTTGTTTAATTTGCAAAGTGTAAAGGAGCTTCAACACCTCCTTACATAAACCCAACCATACACAAAAATATCTGAGACTCCTGACACCCTAATGTGACCATTAATTTGAAATTTACCCGCAGGCCGCCGTCTCCTCACCTTCTGTCTGCAGACCGGGTGATTAAAAACTCTGGTCGTATTTCCATCAGACGAACGAACCTCATCCTTACACACTTTGAAAATCCAAACCAGTTCCACATGACCGAAGTTGTACGTTTTTCGGAATCGGCACACTTTCGTATTCGTTGGCAGCCGTGCTCACTCTCACTCATGTGTTTGGGAAAGAGGGGAGGAGCTAAACAAAGCAACTCCATGCTGACACACTTTAGCTCGCTCTGATTGGTTCATCGGTGTCTGTCATGTCAACGTAAGGTGGAGAGAAAAAACGTGGTGAACACAGACAGTCGCATTCAGATGGTTTTACGATCTTTGTGTTTTGGCAGATCGTCAGCACGTTCAAAATCTTTACGATCTTATATCGTCATATCGCACAGCTCTAGTTAGTGGTATAATAAAAGAATGAATCATGATTTCTGTCTTGTCATTGAAAAGTCATCAGCCGAGGTTTTCTTTATGCTAAAATCTAAGCTTGGGTTGTAGGGTGTAATGAATGGTGCTACTGACAGTAGCTACGTGAGGTGGTATTTTACTTGAATCCGTATCAGTTACAGTCTTCCCATTTATTTCAGCCGGAATTAAACGACCTGTCACGCAGGAGGACAGAGAATGGGCGTTGTCATCTTTGACACAGCTTGACTGCTTTACAGGTCTGGCTTGGATTTTTGCTGCAAGTTCGACTTTTTTGTTTTATATTTTAATGTTTCATGTCCTGCTTTATCACACATCACATGAACACTAAAATTAATCAGTTACAAATGAGCTAAGGTTGAAGATACCCAGCACACCCCAGTTTCTATAGATGATTAAATCAGTTTGACATATCCTTAGTTATAAACCATTGCAATTCAGACATCAACCTGTCCACACTTGAATCCAAATGTCTTTCATACTGTGGGAACAAATATATATATGTCAGTGAACATTGTTGACTTTTATTAATCTAATTGTTTTTTTCTGATTCAGTGATATTTGGTTGGACAGACGAATGATCCATGTCATCACATCAAAATGTTTGATGGGATTTTGGCCAGCTCCAGTTATGGTGCTGCAGAAGACAAAGCTCTGCATAATGCTTTCATCCCGTTGCTGTGAGCCCACAACAGAAGGAAGCCATTGAGAGAGCCACGGTTGGGCAAACTAAGAATGCCTTATGGTAATAATACATACCGACTCCATTGATTTCAAGCGTACTAAAAGTCATTAGTGTCTAGCTCTATCTTTAATTGCTGTTTTGAGTGACATGAACTGTTTCGTGTTTCTTAACAGGATGGAATATCGCAAGAAGAAAGCAACTTTGGTTTTGTGTTGGTAGCAGTAAAGAGGAACTCTTACCCTCCTTCGTTATTCAAAACGCTGCTTGGTCAATACAATCTTTAAGAAGGAGCTCATGTAAGTGATTTTAACCTGTGGCTCTTTTAAAACATATCCTTTAGTTTTGTGTTGGGTATTGCTACTGTAAAAACTATATATATATATATATATATATATATATATATATAAAATTAGGGCTGTCAAAAGATTAATCCCATTGTAAAACAAGAGATTCGTTTATTCTTTAGTGCAGCTATATGCAGAAAATACATTAACTTTTGTTTTACAACTTAAAGGCTAAAACCAAGCCAGAAATCTGGGGAAAGTCCAGGATCTGAATTTCAGCTTCACATTAAGACAGTTGTGATGTCAATGCGTGAGGATCAGCAGCATTCTGGACTAAACTACTGCCGTCTGAACGACTTTAGGGAGACATGTAAGGACAAGGTTTCAGTCGTCTAGTCTACTAAAGATAAATGCAGAATTGAGACACCTTTAATACTAAATGTGTTCTAGAAATGATAGAAGTAATGTGATTAATCAGAATTAATCTTGTTGACAGCCCTAATATATATATACAGCTGTGTGAAAAAGTGTTTGCCCCCTTCCTAATTTCTTACTTTTTTGCATGTTTGTCACACTTAAATGTTTCAGATCATCAAACAAATTTTAATGTGAGTCAAAGATAACAGAAGTAAACAGAAAATGCAGTTTTTGAATGGAGATTTTTATTAGTAAGGGGGGGGGGGTTCCAAACCTCCATGGTCCTGTGCAAAAAAGTGATTGCCCCCCTGTTAAAACATAAATTAACTGTGCTTTATCACATCTCTGGAAAGCCGAGTTCAATATCTCTAGCCACACCAAGGCTGGATTACTGCCACACCTGTTCTCAATCAAGAAATCACTTAAATAGGACCTGCCTGACGAAGTATAGTAGACCAAAAAGATCCTCAAAAGCTAGACATCATGTTGCGATCCAAAAAAATTCAGTAAAAAATTTAAATTAAAGTAACTGAGATCTGTCAGTCTGGAAAAGGTTCCAAAGCCATTTCTAAAGCTTTGGGACTCCAGAGAACCACAGTGAGAGCCATTATCCACAAATGATGAAAACATGGAACAGTGGTGAACTTTTTCAGGAGTGGCCGACGGACCAAAATGACCCCAAGAGCACAGCAACGACTCATCCAAGAGGTCACAAAAGACCCCAGAACAACATCCAAGAACTGCAGGCTTCACTTGCCTCAATGAAGGTCAGTGTTCATGACTCCACCATCAGAAAGAGACTGGGGGGCAAAAATGGCTGCATGGCAGAGTTCCAAGACCAAAACCACTGCTGAGCAAAAAGAACATAAAGGCTCGTCTCAGTTTAGCCAGAAAGCATCTTGATGATCCCCAAGACTTTTGGGAAAATACTCTGTGGACCGAAGAGGCAAAAGTTGAACTTTTTGGAAGGTGTACGTCCCATTACATCTGGCGTAAAAGTAACACGGCATTTCAGAAAAGGAACATCATAGCAACAGTACAATATGGTGGTTTTAGTGTGATGGTCTGGGGCTGTTTTGCTGCTTCAGAACCTGGAAGACTTGCTGTGGTAAATGGAACCATGAATTCTGCTTCTACCAAAAAATCCTGAAGGAGAATGTCCGGCCATCTGTTGGTGACCTCAAGCTGAAGCACACTTGGGTTCTGCAGCAGAACAATGATCCAGAACACGCCAGCAAGTCCACCTCTGAATGGCTTAAGAACAACAAAATGAAGACTTTGGAGTGGCCTAGTCAAAGTCCCCACCTGAATCCCATTGAGATGCTTTGGCATGACCTTAAAAAGGCGGTTCATACTGGAAAACCCTCCAATGTGGCTGAATTACAACAATTCTGCAAAGATGAGTGGAACAAAATTCCTCTACAGCGCTGTAGAAGACTCACTGCCAGTTATCACAAACACTTGATTGCAGTTGTTGCTGCTAAAGGTGGCCCAACCAGTTATTAGGTTTAGTGGGCAATCACTTTTTCACACAGGGCCATTTAGGTTTGGATTTTTTTTTCCCCCTTAAAAATAAAAATCTTCATTTAAAAACAGCATTTTCTGTTTACTTGTGTTATCTTTGTCTCACATTTAAATTTGTTTGATGATCTGAAGCATTCAAGTGTGACTAACGCGCAAAAAAGTAAGAAATTAGGAAGGGGGCAAAAACTTTTTCACACAGCTGTACATATATATATATATACATATATATAAATGTATTCACATCATCAATCCTGGCCCTTTTCAAAACCATCAAGTTTTTCTTTAAATTACAGATTTTGTCCCTTTAAAAACCATATAGATACCCAAGAGTACATGAATTAATCAAACAAGTGTAAACAAGAATTTGTACTAGAAAGGTGGGGCCTAGATCTTCCTCCATACCTTTAAAGCCATCCACAACCTCTCCCCCCCCCCCCCCCCCCCCCCATCTGTCTGACCTCATCCAGATCGCCATTCCCTCCCGCTCTCTCAGGTCCTCCTCCTCCCCCCTCCACCTCACTGTTCCTTTCGCCCGCCTCAGAACCACGGGCAGCAGAGCTTTTTAGTTGCTCTGCTCCCCGACTCTGGAACTCACTCCCCCCTGATATCTGATATCAGGAGGACTGACAACTTCACCATTTACAAAACCAGACTCAAAACCCATCTGTTTTGTGCTGCATATAATCTGACAGTGATCACTAACCCGGGTCCTCGAGGGTCGGTATCCTGCAGGTTTTCCGAGGCTCCCTGCTGCAGCACACCAGAGCCAGAGTCAGCTAAGCTCTGCACAACTCTGCTAATTAGCCATTGATTTGACTCAGATGTGTTGCAGCAGTGAGACATGAGCTGTGATTCACGTTGCAGGCTGCACACTTTGAAGTGCGCAGACTACGTGGCTACGGAGTCTACGCACTTCTCCTGAAACGGTAGCTGCTGGAATGGGACGTCATAGCCGATGAGAATTTCCCATAGTGCTCCAGTCCCGTTGCCTAGCAACTGCAGACCTCCACATCCGTTTAGTGACAGCTTTCTTTCTGGATATTTCTTTAGCTACGTTGTAAAAAAAAAAGAAAGAAAAAGAACAACTAAAATGGAACCGAGCATTTTATTCCTTTTCATTTATCTGTCGTTACCTGAACGTGGACACCCCATTAACCCCTTGTTAACCCATGAATAATATCAAACAAAATGGATTTTTTGAGGTAAAAACTTTCTCTTTCTTTCTTTCTATGTTTGCCCGAATATTTTTAAGTTTTCCACAGATATTATCTGTTGTTTCTTACCAGTAAACATTAACACTAACAAATCTATGAATATATCCAAATATTACACTGGTAGCTCTGCAGCTTCCCTCCCATCTTCTGCAGGACGTAACAAAACGCCTTACTTTGCTGTTTTATAGCTACATGGATTTTAACAATATTTCTCATCAATTAAAAATGTCAAGTTGAATTGCAAAAAAGATCTGTAAAAAAGTCTCCTACCCTTCTGTTATAATGTTTCCCCGTTCTTTGAAAGTCCAGTCATGATGATTAACTTTGTGTTTACATCGCTTTGTAACTTTAATTTATTGTATATTGTGCGCTAAATATTTAATTTTCCTTTATTTTATTTAAACCCCTTTCTATGTTTATTGTTCAAACTTTTCAGTGCGTTTGTTCTTGATGTAACTGTGTACAGTATTGTATAAAACTCCTTGTTTCTCCCCTCATGAGTTTGTACATTCTGCTTATGTAAAAAAAATAAAAAATCTTTTTCTTAGTCTTGTGTGCAATGAATTCTGGGATAGGCGAGGCCATGAAGGATACCTGCGATGTGTCCTTCGTTTCAGGCCAAACGGAGTGCAGGTTTGGAGGCTGTATTCGGAGGATCTTTCAAACGCTTTTGAAACCGGACAGTATTTGACGTGTGCAGCCGATGAATCCACACTTCACAGTCTGCAGATGCACTGATCTTTAAAATTTTCTCACATTCCTACTGTCTGCTGTGTTCTTTTATTATAGCCTTTTAAATTGTATTCTGTGTTTTTATTACTGTAATGTGTCCTGAAAGACTATCAAATAAAATTATTATTTATATTTCTTTCCTTCCCTCCCTATGTAAAGTACTTTGGCCCTCATTTATCAAACGATCGTACGACGAAACTATGTGCATACGACCATTTCCATGCAAAACTCGGCATTTATCAATTTGAACGTGAGCGTAGGATACGATCAAATCTCACGACAGCTCTGAGTTCGTGTACGCAAGTTTGAGTCAGTGAGGGTTTGCAGCGCAGCAGAACATGAAAATATGTATTAACCAAACCGCAAACTGTCATTTAAACATAAGTATTCACATATCAGCACTAAGAATGAACCCATTTGCAAAGAAAAAAAAAGGGGGGGATGTAGAAAGTATTACCAAAATTAGAAAAAATAGCTGTAACTGAATTTATTTCTTTCATTTTTCTCAACAAATTATTAAAGTCATCAACATATAGTTCTAGGAGACAAGTGCTTTGCACATGCGCAGGTGCCCAGGTGAAGCGCTGCAGGAAGGCAGGTGGGTGTCGGACCAGCGGGATGAAACGCTGGTTTAGACTCTGAGAAAATCTACAACACTCCTGTCCTGTCCTGTGCTGCACATCGCTCGGACAGCTGATGGCAAGTTTTGATGTGCAGTCAGACGAGAAGATGCGCCGGGAGCCGCCCTGCAGCCCCCACTGGGCTATACGGAGGAGACCGGAGCTGATCCGTCATTTCTAATAAGTAATCTATACTTTAAAGTTGTATAAGTGCCCAATCAGTAGACTGTCCCTTAGCTTTGCTAATGCAAGTTATCTTTTTTCTGTCCCTGTCTGGGTCAGGCTCCACCTGTCAGTGCACAGCGGTCGGACTCATGACAGGTGGGGGCCAGTGAAACATTTTTAGGTGGTGAGTTTCATATTGGACCACTTTTTCTTGACCCATTGGCTAAAGAATTGTGACGTTGCCATCGGATGTGGGCTATTATTAAATTTCATAGCTAATAAAACGAATAAGCCATATCAGCCAGGCCTAGAATGAGACTTTTATTATTATCTCAGCCGGTCGTTCAACAGCGGTGAGGCTGACTGATCCTCTTCAATGCAGCATTTTTGTGCACGTCTCTGACTCCGGTTTTTAAGCTGCCAAACAGCACCTCTTTAATCTTTGTCACCTCACAAATGAGGAATTCTGTCTTGATCCCCCCAAAAGTTTTTTTTTTTGGCAGAATCTCTCCTCTCCACGGTTCAAGCTGTGGAATTTATCAAGACTCTTTTGTTCGTACGATGAGATTGGTCCGATACGAACGTTTTCATAAATCACACGTGGGTCCAATCGTACGACCATTTTTACGATCAGATTTGTGATCATTTCTATGCTGGTTTGATAAATGAGGGCCGTTGTGTTGCCACTGTGTATGAAATTCCTTTTCTGCCTCAGGTTTGTGATTTCGGGAATCATTCACAAGCAAAAGGCAAAAGAAGAATACATGAGGCGCAGTGATGTGACCATCCAGGAGAACGGAGTTTTCCTCTCTGACAGCGGCCTGTTTGGTGGCTTCCCAGATGAAATGGTGCCAGATGACTCGTTGAGGTAAAATGTCCTTATGCAGCCAGAAAGACCATAATTCAATAATTCAGGCAGCAGAGGCAAAGAAGTTTGGTCTCAAACTGGATGAAGTCACTGGCTACTTAAACTGAAAAGAGACCCACAACTACTGGCATCAGATTGAGGGCAACTTGTGACTGACCGGAGCTGGCATGTCATCTGCTGCGGTGGACTCCTCTGGATCTTGTAATCCTGCTCATCCTGAAAGATCCAGCTTTGGCTAACAACATTAATGTTTTAGAAACCTCTTATAAAGGTTGTCTCCTGCTCCACATTTTATCAGATGTTAAATCAATATTGTGTTTTTTTCCAGGTCTAGAGAAGGATTTTCATTGTGATTGTTGAAGCCTCCCCAAATGTTATGTGTTTGTAAAATATGTCAACATCTGTGCATTTGTATAAGTTAAACTGATATTTTATGTTATTTATTTGAAAGATTTGTAACAAATGTCCAAATAAATTGAGTGGGATCAACATAACCAGTATGAAGACTTGTTTTTATTTGCTAGTTCTGCTTCCTTTATATTCATTCAGGTGATTGTGGATTAAAATTGTTTTGAGAATGTAATGTTGTAACAGACAACATTAAAGAGAATCTCACATTTATTCTGAAACATTTTAGTTTAGGAACATTGACAAGGAAAAAACAGCAATATTAATGCATTTCACACAGACAAAAAACAGGAAATTCATGCTATTTCGCGGGGAATGGGTGTCTGTAAATTTGTGAGACAAACGCAAACTTTCAGTATCTTTGGCGTGCTTTTTATACTGGTCTGGGATGTAGGACAAAAATGTGAAATGTTTTCAGGCGCTGAATGGAACGTTCCTCATGAAATGTTGCACTGGCAATAATGTTGCGGTTACCCTCCTCCATTGTGAACTGTCCGTTGACAAGGAATGTGGGGATGTTCAGTAAAACATCAGCAGGCAGAATGTCCCGAATAGCGAAGCCCTTGTCAGCCATTACCATGTCACCTGCTTCTAGCTGTGGGAGTACTCCACCGTCTGCTGTTGCTGCTTTGTCTGATGTGCTTCCACCATATGGGTCACTGGTGAAGGTTATAACTCCATTGGGTGCCACGCCTATCAGCGTCTTCAGCGTAGTACATCCTTTGTAATGACTGTAAAGATGACTTTGGGTGTCCACGCTTTCAGTGTTGGAGACGGACACTTCAGCACAGTCTAGTACAATCCGACAGTTGGGAAATGGCTGGAAGCAGTGTGGCGGGGAGGTTTGGTTCTTGAATCTGGAGGGGATTTTGTTTTCCATCGTGCCAACATACAAAATGTCATACAGGACACTGGAAATGATGATGAAGACGTTGGTGACTGTGGCACAGCTGCAGTTAAATCTTGTAGAAAGGTCTAGGACACCACAATTTAGTCTGAGTTTCATCAAAGTCGAGAGCAACTGATCCATTAGGGTCATTTTTTGAACTTTCCAATCAAAATGATACTGGAGATCAGATCTAGAAAGAAGAAGACTGTGGCAGCATCTGGTAAGCCAGTATAATAGTTAATTTGACTAAATGAAAATGTTTCTTTTTGGTTCTCCAATTCTTTCTTCAGTTCATCATTTTCTTTTCTGAGCAACTCATTTTCAATTTCAAGCACCAAAACACTTGAAGTACCAGGGGCCTTTTGAACAGTGTCAAGGTGACTTGGGCCAGGTTCAGCTCTCACTTCGTCCTCTACAGTCACAGGGAGTGTTTTCTTTTTGCGCTTGGCTGGATGGCTGATGTGGTCAGGGAAAGCCTTTCCCTCGTTCCAAGCAAACCGTGTCGGGCCGGCTGCTTTGCCATGTGGAAAATCCCCTCCGCAGACCCTTGAGTGGTGGTTTGGGGTGAAATCTTTATGCCTGGAATAAAAAAACAAAATAATATGTGAGTGGCAACAAACAAACAAAAGTTGTAAAACTCATAGGTAACATTATCTAGGCTAACGTTTAGCCCAAATACTAGCTAGCCAATGATAGCTGCTGGCGCTAGCCTACGTGATTACAGATCCAACTTACTGAATCAGTTTAATCCATCTCCTCTTCTTATTTTTGAACAGAGGAAAGCTGTAGTAAGGTATTATT
This sequence comes from Atherinomorus stipes, assembly GCA_023101725.1. Classification (NCBI taxonomy): domain Eukaryota; kingdom Metazoa; phylum Chordata; class Actinopteri; order Atheriniformes; family Atherinidae; genus Atherinomorus; species Atherinomorus stipes. The sequence goes on from JALJCO010004142.1 coordinate 235,387, forward strand.
TTATTGACATAATTTCTGTTATTACATCACGGGACACAGCACTGCACCATTGTACCGTGATTTGGTTTGGACCCGAAAGTGATGTTTTCAGCTATGATGATGTAGCCACTAGCCAACACCACAGGACACCTAGAAAAGAGGTTCAGAATAAGCAGCCTGTTGTTCTAAATCAATGTGCTGACTCAAACCATGGCAACAGAACTTACTATTTTAACAGTAAAATAGTATTATTAACATATTAATAATTGTCTTAACATTTATTTATTTCTTAAGTGACCATGGTATAAGTGGGATAATGCCCAGGGATTAAAGCCAAAAAAAATGTTGTTTGACTGAATTTTTTTTCCCGGGCCAGCTGTTATTTCCCGGCTGTATGTGCCAGCTGCACCACACTTTAAAGGAGCTGTATCAGCTTTTCAAACATTCCAAAAGTCAAATAGCCTACAGGCATTTATAAGCTAAACATGTTCCCAACGCTACTATAGAAACTAATTTGGTGTTAATATTAGTTTTTTATGCGTCTAATTTCCAACACGGAAGTAAGATGGCTGACTGCACTGAACCACGAAGCTCTCGACCAATTGCAACATGTTTTTCGCCCATTTCATGACGTCGCCCCGGAAGAGACACTGATTCTGAAGGGTCACAGAATTGTTTTTATCACCGGCACCAGTAGCTTTGGCACTCATATGGACGTTATTTGTAAACATTGAATTGTAAACATGAAGATTTTTATGAGGAAATAACACAGTAAAATGCTGAAAAGCTCTTAAAAGTCTATTTTTCATGATAGGGCTCCTTTAAGCAAGACCCCGTCTGCCATTAGGTCACTTTCCAAAATTTCTAAGTAAAACAGTAAAATGCTGCATCAGCCCTTCGATTCCCCGATGCAACATTTAAAGGCAAGATTAAGAAATTAAACTCATTCATTCATTCACCGAAGCAGGTAACTGCAACCACAAACCAAGCCGTCACAGAAGTGTGCACAAACTGAAGCTACAATGTTGTTTGCTACGCTTTTCCTTTGTAGTTACACTTTTAAGTCTTTGATGTGGATCGTTTGCTGACGGCAGAGGAATCCATAACTATCGCTTACAGTGTTTGAATTTACCGCGATTGTCTTTTTCCTGCATCAAAACTGCGGCTGCAGCGTCATTTGACGTCACATCCGCAGGGCAGCGTGGGAAATTCGGACACCGAATTGCAGCACATTTTGCAGCAAAGCAACGGAGAGAAACATGAGTGGAAACGTTCTTTTTTGTATTTAGCGCTTCATCACACATTAGTATTAAAAAAAATGGACATGCATGTTTGTTTGTTGTTTAATTCCTGCCTCTAGTCCCTTTAAGTTGTAAGAAGGTTTTACTTTTCTACACTATCTAAATACCCAGGACTAACGTCATTTTAAAAGAAGAGTAAGATCTGACAGGTTTTGTCAGTTTGCTGTAAGATAATTCAGTACTGTCCTGTTTACTGGCTGGGCAAGTGACACACCTGAATTTTCTGCTAGGTATCAATAAAGAAGTCCTTTATCCTTTCCATCTATCGAAAATGTTTTTGAACTATTTCACTGACTTTTGTTTTTACTCAGTTTTTAACGTATTCTTGCAAATAAATGACCACCTATAAATCTTTTCAATGCAAGTTTTATTACTCTTAGAATACCTAATAAATCAGAAGAATAAGCGTAATTGTTCCAGCTGTGTCAGGAAAGAGGCCTCGATATATCATCACAGAACTTCTGTATATTTAGTCACATCCGGGTCTTTTCGGTGAAAACAAAGGTCACCAACATGTAAATCTAACGGACTATCGTGGATCCTCATCCGTTTGTCTTTCACTGTTGTAGATCTTCCTACAAATATTATTTACGTTTGGCTGCTATAAACATTATTATTCTACAGAGAAGTAGGGATGATTTTTTAAGCTACAGAAAAGACAATGAAACCAATAATTTACATGATAACTGGCTAGTGGTATTTTCATGGCTTGATGAGACCTCTGACAAGTAAATCAGTGACATGACTTTGTAATAGTAACAGCTGATATTATTCTGATATGATAAAGCATGTTAACTTTGAACATCCATGCAGATGAAACCGGATAGATGACAAGATCGGGAAATTTAACATCTGTATAGGGGATTATCACGCTTCTGCGTTTTGGTTTCCGGAAGTTGAAACATTTGAAGCTTCCTCTTCCGGGCCAGGAATGGCTCAATGTTGCTGCTCTGTTCCATTGTGTACATCTAATAAACAACGCCAGCCGTACCTAAGTTTTCATGGATTCCCGACTGAAAAGACACTAAGGAAGAAGTGGATGAAAGTGATTTGTCGGAGTGAAGGACCGAAATTTAAAATAAAACAAGGTTGCACTTTTGTCTGTAGTCGGCACTTCAATGATGCAGACTACACTTACAGCTAGCGTTAGCAAGCTCGCGTTAGCTGACGTTACCAACTTTTCGCTTGTGAAAACATACAAGCGTCTGAAAACTGGTTCTGTACCCCCCCGTTTCCAGTGGAACAACTGGGGACTGCCAAGAAAGGAGACGCTTTCAGATGCTTGTGTGTTTTCAGCCGCACAAAGTTAGGCACGTTATCGAGCTGGCTAATGCTAGCCTGCTAACACGACTGTATAGTCTGCCGGCTACAAACAAACGTGTGTCATTTTATCATAAAGTTCGTTCCTTCACCACGGCGAATCGGTCGTTTTGATCCACTTCTTCCTTAGCATCACTTCAGTCTGGAATGAAAACTTGGCATTGGCGTTTATCCGATTTACAAAGTTTAACAGAGTAGTAGCTGACGGACTACTGTTAGCAGGTTAGCATTAGCCAGCTTGATGACGTGCCTAACTTTGTGCGGCTGAAAACACACAATCATCTGAAAGCGTCTCCTTTCTTGGCAGTCCCCAGTTGTTCCACTGGAAACGGGGGGGTACAGACCCGATTTTCAGATGTTTGTGTGTTTTAAGACTCACAATGTTAAGCACGTCAGTAAACGCTAGCTGGCTAATGCTAGCATGCTGTGAAGTGCCGGTGTTGTGCCCCACCGGCGACAAACAAACGTGTGTTTTATTATAAAGTTCGGCCCTTCACCGCGGCGAATCGATCGCTTTGATCCACTTCTTTCTTGGTATCATTTCAGTCTAGAATGAAAACTTGAGTATGTTTGGAGTTTATCCGATTTAAACAGTATAACAGAGCAGGAACGGCTGTCGCTATCATGGCCCGGAAGAGGAAGTGTCCAAATACCGGGAACTTCCGGTAAGCGTGATAATCCCCTATTGATGACATCTTGTCAGAATAGCATCTTGTGGCTTTATCTGTCATTTAGGCTGCGGCTCTGATGAAAATACAGTTTATAAAGAAGCTGTTTTTACAGATGGGTTATTAAAGCGGTAAGCCCAGAGAAGCCGTGTGTTACAGCGGGTTTACAACGACGGTACCCGTTTTTATGATCATCAATATTCAATTCAGGTTCATAATCTTATATGATGCAGGGTTTGTTTTTACTGATAAGCCTGTTTTTAGTCTTGCAAATACCAGACAAGATGCAGGTCTGCACAGCTCGCTGCAACGAGGAGCTCCGCAAACGCTGCAACGTTACTGTAGTACACGCTTCTCTACCGCGGTGCCGAAGCCAGGAAAAGACGCACAGCGGTGACAGCTGTAGTAACACAGAGATGACGTTAAACTTTCATCCCATTCACATTAACTCTCACCTCAACAGTACATCATTTAATGGCGTTAATGAGCAGCAAACAGACACTCACCAATGCTGCTGTCTGACGACGTTACCAGCGATCTGTTTAGTTTGAAAAGTTCATCCACAGATAACATCTGGCCTGCAGCTTCATTAATTTCACCTACGCTAACATTCCTTCGTCTCAGGTGTTTTAAACAACAGGTCTCGTAGTCCAACGGTCCCCACTTCGTTTTACATGACCGGTGAAGACGCGCCATTCCATAGGTTGACCCGCCCTCTTCTGTTTCTGATTGGCTTAAGTTATCATTGGTTGAGAGCGGCATCATGTTAATAACACGAATGAAAATCAACAAAATCAAGCTGATCTATTTTTTTCCTCTCATTTACCAACTGACGGAAATCCGTCGCAGCAACGGAAAACTTAAATCCCTGTAATGCCCAACGAGGTGTCCATTATCAGAATTAATGGACTTCTTTGAGGCAATGGAGGATGGTTCACGCTGCCACGTCATCCATTAATTTCTGATAATGGACACCTCGTCGGGCTGTAACGGTACACAAAATTCACGGTTCAGTATGTACCTCAGTACGGTGACAGTTCGGTTTTTCCTCGGTACAGAAATGGAAGAAATACACAAATATTAACTCTCTTGTGTTTTATCAACAAGTTCACTAAAATTTTACATCACAGTCGAGATCATACTACATACCTGAACCAGTGTTTTCCCAACCAGACTCAGCACCGGCTTTAAAACCAGGTTAATTTATCCTGATCTGGTTTTCTATCCAGCACCAGCTCACAAACTGGTTTCAGGTCTCATTTCCTCTAGAACAGGTTTATATTGAGCTCTTGGATTAAAAACTAAACTGATGTTAGTTATCAGGTTTACATGACAGCATGTCACAGCTGTTCTGAGTTTGTCTGCGATGCCACCATCCACAGACAAGCGCACGTCCACGGGATGAGTGTGCACGGCGCCTCACACAGCGCGTGTGTCTGAAAACACGTCAGCTAAAACTCAGACACAGAAATCAGTTTTAAACTCTACCGTAAAGGTAAAAATAGCAATACTCGCTCTCCTCTTCACCTGCTGATGCGCTGCGAACGAGCACGTCACGGGAACGCGCACAGCTGATACCGCCATTAAAAATCACGTTCAATTAATGTCCGTACATCATCTTAGATCTGAACTTTAACAATATTTAGCACGGCTTCATGGAATGAAACGGTTTTTATCAGGACTTATGAAAAACTACGTTTTTCTGTCCTCTGTGTTTTCTCGTTTTTGTTTTTAAATCAGTTTGGAAACGCGACATGACTTAACAGTGTGTATCTGCTTATGATTATTTAATTATTATTAACTCTGGAATGCTGTAACTGGAAGGTCACCAGTTGCAGAGTTTATGAATAACACACCATTCAGCATACAACTGGATTCTTCTGGATTCTCACACACCTGAATCACACGGGGAGGCTTGTAAACACACTGCAAAGAACTTGATGAGGAAGTTCATCCATCTGAATTAGTAGGAACACACCGAAGCTATGCAGAGCAGTGGGTCCTGAGGACTGGAGTTGATAACCACTGATTTAGAGTGACCAATTAACCTAACATGCATGTGTTTGGATGGTAAAAAGAAGCTGGAGCACCCAGAGAGAACCCACGGGGACAACATGCAAACTCCACACAGGAAGGCGGCTGTTTGAATTGTTCCAACTCCCTCCCCAGCTGGGAGTCGAACTAGCAACCTTCTCACTGTGAGGCTGTGGTACTAACCACCATGCCACTATGCAGCTCATTCATTCATTCTTCTTTCATTCATTCATTCTTCATTCATTCTTAATTCACTCCTCAATCAATCGTTCATTTATTCACAAATTCACTCACTCATTCACTAATTCACTCATTCATTCATTCCATAATTCACTCATTCATTCATTTATTTATTCTTCATTTTTTTATTCTTCATTTATTCATTAATTGATCAGTCTCTCAATTCTTTATTCATTTATTCATTCTTCACTCATTCATTCATTCGGTCCATTCAGTCACCCATTCTTTTTTCATTCATTCCTCCTACTTACAATCATTCATCCACTCATTCACTTGTTTATTTATTCATTGATTCATTAATTCATCCATCACTCATTCATGCATTCATTTGTTTATTCATCCATTCACTCATTCTTCTATCACTCATTCATGCATTAATAAAATCATTAATCTTTCATTCATTCATTCATTCATCCGTTCATTTAGTCAATCAGTCACTGAGTCAGTCAGTCTGTCAGTCACTCACTCATTCATTCATTGATTTATTCATTCTTCAGTCGTTCATTCTTGCATTCATTTATTCATTCATTCTGCAGTCACTCATTCATGCATTGATTCATTTATACATTCATCCCTTCATGCATCCATTCATCTATCAATCCATTCTTCATTCATTCGTTCATTCATTCATATATTCATTCATTGAGTCACTTTTTCATTCATTCATTCATTCATTTAGTAATTCATGCATTCATTTATTCTTTAGTCTCTCATTCATGCATTCATTCGTTCATTCATCCATTTTACAGTCATTCATCCATTCATGCATCCATTCAGTCATCTATCCATCCATTCATTCTTCACTCATTCATTCATTCATTCATTCAATCATTCAATCTTCAGTCACTCATTCATTCATTCATTCATCTATTCTTCAGTCACTCATTCATGCATTCTTTCATTCATTCATCCATTCTTCAGTCACTCATTTATTCATTCATCCATTCCTTCATCCATTCATGCATCCATTCAGTCATCCATTCATTCTTCACTCATTCATTCATTCTTCAGCCACTCATTCGTGCATTCATTCATTCATTCATTCATTCATTCATCTATTCATCCATTTATTCATTCATTCATTCTTCAGTCACTCATTCATCCATTCATCCTTCACTCACTTACCTGCTGCAGAAGCTGCTGCGTGGTTACTGGTCAGATTACGTCCCTCATTAGAGCCACTCTGTCCAATCGTCTGATCAGCTGTTTGTCCTGCAGCTCCTGACACGTCCAACCTTATCGGCTCAGCGCCGTCCTCTTGAGACACGTCTTCCCACCAGGACTCCTCTGGAGGTCTTGGAGACATTTGAAGGAAGAGGAGGAGGAAGGAAGGTGATGAACAGATTTCACTCACGTTCTCAGGACTGAAACGGCTCGAAGACGAGGCCAGGACCTGAACTGGTCTGATCCGGTTTCTGTCAGACCTGGATCAGAAAACCGTTCAGGAAGGAGATATCTCTCATCTGATTGGAGAAATGATGATGATGATGATAGATGACTTCATCACTGGGTCACATGTGTGAACATATCAGACAAGGAAGAGGAAGAGACCTGACTCAGACTAGCTCAGCTCTTCATCAGTGAAGCATCTTCATCATCAGACCAGGAGAGAATGGCTCGTAAGTACCTCTTGAGACTCTTTATCATCCTGAACCGGGTCCAGCTGGTCTTCCTCTGGGTCCTGAACTTCCTCCAGGTCCAACTGGTCTTCCTCTGGATCCTGATCTTCCTCTGGGTTCAGCTGGTCTTCCTCCGGGTCCAGCTGGGGGTCAGGCTGTTTTCTGTCCAGGTCTCAGGACGGTGGGGATTAATTAAGCAGTAATCACAGCTTTATTAAAGAGCCACTTCTCTCCTCGAACCCTGAAAGCACTCCTTCTTGACAAACTCCAGTCAGAGTTTCAGGATGTTTGCTGGCTGAAATCATCGGATCCTTTACTGGAAACCTGCAGGAACCCAGCCAAACCAGTTCCACCAGACCAGCTCATCATACTTTCACACGTCGTCTTACATGCAGCTAGAATAACTTTCATGTTTGCAGGTGGCGTTTCAGAATAAATCTGAACCAGAAACAGGGAGGAAAAACTCCATCAGGACCAGAACCAGGAAGAAAAACCTCCATGAGGGAAAGGGAGGGCTTTTGTACGAAAGTTGAATGAAAATGGATTGACCATGTCCTTTTGGCAGGCTTATGGACTTGCGATGCAGTTTTTCGTAGAGGGGCAATCCATTTTCCGTACACCGGCCCTCCCTTGTACCATGGACAAATGACCACTTGGTGACATCAGCGCTCCACTGACGTCCACGAAACCTCCTTTCGTACACTGCATGTTCATCCCATTGCTATCTTTTGGAGCATACACAGGGTGGTCCCTGAACCCCAGGACCATTTTAAGGCATCCCAAAGGTCCCGAAGGTGCCCAGGGACACTAGGAGGGCCTTCTTTTCGAGCCCGATGCAGCTGGGTCCAAGGTCCCCGTCGACGCCTTTTTTGGCCGACTGAATCGGACTGGGCCCCCCTTCGGAGGGGTGAATGGCTGACCCCGTGCCGGCCACCCGCTCCGATCTTAGCTTGTTTTGACAACTTCTCCCAGGGATGGTCCGTGAAGGCTCAGGGATGTGTTCAGGAGTGTCTGTGCAGCGAGGAGATGGCCCCTTGACCCCATTTGGCTCCGCTTGTGCATGCCGGGACCCAACAGGGTGCACGTAGAGGGCTGAGCTTGAGCACAAGCGTAGCCACGTGCACAAAGATGCTCAAGCACTTTCCCAGAGCCGTGCACATGCTTCCTGGAGTGCACAGCTGAAGGGTAAAGGGAATGACCAAAAACAGCGAAAATGGATTTCCATTGGACACTTTAAAAGGTTGAGGGAACGTCTGAGGGATTGACGGTGTACGCTTTGCAATCCCTTTGAACTCAGCTAAAATAATTTACGTGGGCACTGAGTGTCCAGCGGCAGTCCCTTTGCTCACTTCGCTTGGTGGGCCCTCATTTGGAGAGGAGGGGCCCCAAGGTTCTGAGAATCGAGCCGCGGGCCCTGGAGGTCAGGGGAGTGTGCTTTGTAAATTTAGTGCAGAACCAAGAACATCAAAATTTTGACATTTTCCTAACCACAAGCTCAATCCTGTCGGGGATTCAAAAATTCAACGTTCTTGGATCGGGCTGAAACTCTGCAGTTGGGGGGGGGGGCACGAAAGTCAACAGGTTCCATTTTCAGCCCCCTACCACTTAGAGGCTAGCTACGGGAGCCCATGCAAAATGCCTCTCTGATCCAATGTAAATGGATTGACACTGTACGCTTTGTCCACTTCCAATCCATTTACATGGGGCTGAAACCCTAACCCTAGCTCCATGAACCCAGGGCCATAAAAGTCCCCATAGAGGGATGGCAGACCCAAAAATGGCACCTCTGTCTTTGGGGCGACACCCCAAATTGGTAGATGTCAGTCTTGTGTCCCTAGGACACTCTGGGGCCAAAATCCCTCTAGGACAGGGATAGAGCGGCAAAACTTTAGATGGTGAAAGTGGGCGTAGCCATAGTGACAGACAAAATTTGATCAAATTTGGCGCATTTTTGCAAAATATGGCCCTGTCCACTTCCAACCCCTTAACATGGCGTATTCCCTAGAACATCAACCCCTTTCATTGTGAATGGCCCCATGGACAGCCACCTGCAGTGTGCCCGAGGGCCAAGCCATCTTTGCGGGGCGGTGTGGGTGGGGCCCCCAAACAACATATATATATATATATATATATTTTTTTTTTTTTTCAAACAACATATTTAAAGGCAGGGGTGTAGCCCCTCTGGTTAAAAAAAAAAAAAATCCCAATGCAACGGGTCTGCAACTGTATGGACGTGCCAAAAAAAGTGTGTTTTTTTTGGCTCCCATGCGCTCACCAAATGTCTGATTCCGCCCACACAATTGTTGTTGGGAAGACCTTCTAATTAAGGGAGATAAAACTTTGTCCCAAAAGTCCATCAAATTTAAATGACAGCCAAAAAGACATTCTCAAGTAAACCCTACTGTCAAAAGGACTGCCATTGTACAAAAATTTGTGACAGGCAACTTTGGGGCATCATAGGTCACTCTAGGAAGGTGCTAGGAACACCAAAATCAGCTCAAGTGATGTGTTTCCAGCAAGTGGTCGCTCTCCGATTTCCAACATGAGTAATCTGTGTGAACTTCCTCCACAGATGCAGAGGAGCCCCACCTCAGGATCGTGCTCGTTGGGAAAACTGGAGTCGGGAAAAGTGCAACAGGAAACACTCTTCTACGAAAAAAGGTTTTCCGGTCTAAGCTGTCCACGTCCTCGCTGACGTCAGAGTGTAGGAAGGAGACAGCAGAGTTCGGAGGCCAGACGCTGGCCGTGGTGGACACCCCAGGTCTGTTTGACACCGGTAGAACCGAACAGGACGTGAGGAAGGAGATCGCCCGCTGCATGTCCTATGCCTCTCCAGGTCCTCACGTCTTCCTGGTCGTCCTCCAACCAGGACGCTTCACCAGGGAAGAGCAGGAAACGGTGAAGATCATCCAGCAGATGTTCGGAGACAAGGCGGCGTGTTACACCATGACGCTCTTCACCCACGGAGACGACCTCCAGGATGAGGAACGCCCCATCGAGGAGCTGATCCAGGAGAACCAGGCTCTCAGCCAGTTCGTGAGTCAGTGTCTGGGAGGGTATCACGTCTTCAACAACAGAGACGGGGGTCCGGAGCAAGTCAGCGAGCTGCTGAAGAAGATCAACACCATGGTCCAGAGGAACGGGGGGAGTTACTTCACCAACGAGATGTTCCAGGAGGCCGAGAGGGCCATCAGGGAGGAGATGGAGCGACTGCGCCGAGAAAACCCCAACATTGGACACCAGGAGGCCAGGAGACGGGCGGAAGAGGACAACTCCTTCAGCCGCGCCGTGAGACGGGGGGCTGCCATCGGGGCAGTGGCCGGGTTCCTGGGGGGGCCTTTGGCGGCCGCCGTGGGGGCGGCACTGGGGGCCATGTTCGGAGCGATAACCGGAGCTGTGAAGAGAAACGAATGCAGCGTTCAGTAACGATCAGTGGCTGATCATTGACCCCCTGCACCCTGGGTGATGATTACTCATCAGCTTCAAGCTGAGCTTCATTTCCAGGCTTCTGGAAACTTCTGGTGAACTTTCTGGGTTGTGGTGTTTTGTTGATGAGACATTATTGATTATTGATCAATGATTTGTTGTTTCCTCTTGTTTTCCATCTGTTCCTGAACTCTGAGAATTGCTGTCATGTAAAACTCTTCCTGATGGAAACTTCCTGAATAAACGCACCAGCAGAACCCCGTCTTTTGTTTTCAGTGTGAAATGATGAAATGTGGTTTTTCTCACGGACATTGGAGCTGGTCTGACGCTTCCCGATCCCCTGTGTCGTTTTCAGACCTCAGACTGGTCCTGGTGGGCCAGGAGCGAGTGGGGAAGAGCTCGGCTGGAAACACCATCCTGGGACGGCAGGAGTTCAGCTGCAGGTCCAGCTGCGTGCCTCTGACTCTGCGCAGCCAGAAGACGGAAGCCCACGTCCACGGTCGCAGAGTCTCGGTGGTGGACACCCCCGGACTTTTCAACACTCAGCTGTCGGCAGAGGAGGTGGAAGCAGAGCTGCAAGAAGGGGTCCGGTTCTGCTCTCCAGGTCCTCATATATTCCTCCTCACCATCCAGCTGGGAAGATTCACCCCCCAGGAACAGCGGGCTCTGCAGACCCTGCAGAAAATGCTGAGTCCCGAGGTCTCCGAACACACCATGCTGCTGTTCACCTACGGAGACCGCCTGGACGACACTGACCTGGAGCGGTTCATCCGAGAGCACGACGGCCTGCAGAGGCTCCTGGAGTGCTGCAGAGGACAGTATCATGTGTTCAACAACAAGATGATGGGAGACCGGAGCCAGGTCAGAGACCTGCTGGAGAAGATCGACTCCATCTCAGAGGAGGGACAGCGGATCTATCGGCAGTCCGCCAGGATGTGGATCAGCAGAGCCTGTAGGGTGGTTGGTCGGGGATGCTACAGGCTCATCAGCAACTTCTTCCACATCGTCAGGACTGGAGAGACCCCAAGAGAGCGGGTCAAAAGAAAGAGAGGAGAAAGAAAAGCAAGACGGTGAAAAGACAAAACATGGAGAGACTAAAGACTCCTCATTTCTCATCATCACTGTGCAGTCACAGGAAAATGGACAGTTCCTCGACCAGCACCAGTGGTTCTGATGTTCGGAGCTACAACCCCCCCAGATGACCTACGCTGGTGTTTGGAGCTAAAAAACGACAGAAACTTTGTCAATGTTTTCCAGTGGATTCGGTTCACTGCTGTGACAAATGACTTGCCCAAAATCAGCGTCTCTCGCTGAGATAATAATAAACTAGGATTTTAAACATGGTGTTAGTAATAACTTATATAATGATAATAATTAAGTAATGAATAAGAAATAATTAAGAAATGAACGCGTTTATTTCACAGATTAATCTCTTAATAATATGTTAACTTTAAAAACTCTAAGCCCCCAAATTTATCGTATAAATGTAGCCTCAACAATGATCTGGTGACCCCCCAGACATTATCGTGCAACCCCTGAAAACCTCTGCAATACACCATCAAAACTGGTGAAGGTGGGCCAGGTCTGAGTGTAAATGGATCGGAAAAATGGGTCCAAAAAATCTCAATAAAAAGGATGGAACCAGAGCAGCAGGCGGTTTGTTGAACTGTACAAGGCAAAGAAAACAGTTTTAGGTATCCAAGTGGACTTCATAGTCCTCAGACCCCAAATGTCAGAGCAACTGCTGGTTGAGGTGGAATAGCAGATGCAGCGAAAGCCTGGTAGGTTACCAGTGACCGACCTCCATTATCTGACCTCATTTAGTTTATTCCGATTGGCATCCGATTTATCAATAAATACACAAGAGTAGAAGAACATAAGATATGGCTAGTGTTGTATCGCAACAAAGTAAAAATACTTAGTTATTTTACTCAAGTAGTATTTTTTTATATTTGTACTGTACTTTACTACTTCTATTTCTGACGACCTTTGATTTTACTTCACTAAATTTTCTGAAAAAAAAATCAATACTTTTACTCTGTTACATTTACCTGAGCATCCTCGTTAGTCGTTACAAAATAAGGAGGAACGTGATAGCAAATGTACCTTTATTTTGTTGTAGTGGGACTAGTAGCCAATGATGTTGGAGATACAGACCACAAGACGTTATCATTGGTTTACCACATTGTGCGGCGGATGAAAGCAGCAGCCAGCGGGTAAGTTTCAAATTAATGGTGGCATTATGGTATCAGGAGTCACAGATATTTTTTTACAGTATATGGTTGGGTTTATGTAAGGAGGTATTGAAGCACCTTTACACTTTGCAAATTAAACAAAACTTAAAAACTAAATTAAACAGGAATAAATAAAATGTTAAACTCAAATTTCTGATTGCGTTTTATTAACAGTACTTAAGTACAGTAAATACTAGCTACTTTTTTACTTTTACTCAAGTAATATTCTAGCAGGCGATTTTTACTTTTACTCAAGTGTGGCTTTTGGGTACTTTATACAACAGGAAATGGCTAATCAAAAGGGGTTGGCTGAAGCCAACTTATTGCTTATTACGCCAACCCTTTTTACACAAACACATCTTCAGCAAGACACTCAGTTACGGCATAGACTTTCAAGTGAATAAAGAAAAATAACAACAAAAAAAACTTTCATCTCAAAAGAATCAATAAATACATAGGAGAAAGTTTCATAGTACAAATTCTGAGCAAATGTAACTGAAGAATTCAATATTTTCATAGTTGATTTTTATATTTATCCAATACTTTAGTTTGAAACATGATTTTGAATGAAGACAGTGAGCTAAATAATCCGTGTATGGTTCAGTCTTTGGTTTTCCGGTTTCAAAATAAAATAGCAAAAACAGAATAACTATGTTGATCTTTTATTTTTCTGTTTTTAAACCCTAAATGAAAAAACAAAAAAACTAAATAATTAAAAATCCACAGTGTTTGATTTTTACTTCATCCATTTAAATCCAAAATAAAGCACAGATTCTTCAAGACTTCTGGGCTCTGGATTTTTTTTTTTTTTTTTTTTTTTGCTAAATTATAGCCAATACAGTATGTACAGAGAATTTATTAAATTTGTTTGCTATATACTTAATTTTATCAAACACAATGTTTTTGTCTTTTGAACCTTTTTTAATACCAATTCTACTATTCAATACTATTAATACTATTCAAAATTCTCCAAGTTTCTTGTGTATTACTCTGTTTTGCTAAAGAAATTTATGGTAATATTCTTTCTTACTTGTTCTCATAATATTTACCAATTTATTTTTATATGACTTGTACCTTATTTCAGCATCTTTTGTTCTCTGTTTCATGAATCTCTTATAATTTTTCTGCCTACATGCATTCTCTATCCCCTTTGTAATCCACGGTTTAATTAAACTATGGTGCTTTCTAATGATTTTCACTAAGGGGCAGTGTTTCTCATATAATGGAAGTAAAATTAATGAAAATGCATCACATGCTTTACTTGGGTCTTCAATAAATCCTTCATTCCAACTTTGTTTTCCTAGGTCCATCTTAAGGGCAGCAATTGTTCTTGGTGTTCTGCATCTTATCACATCAGTTGTATATGTTTTTTTTAGGCTTTATCTTAAAAATAATTTAGAAAAAATGCAAAAACTGGAAGATGATCACTTATGTATAAGAAGTCCACTTACAATTTCATGATCAATTTTATTTCTAAATATATTATCTGTCAGTGTTGCTGTGTCCACTTGGTTTTATGATTACAGGAAAAAGGTAGTTGCTATACATTGCATGGATGAAATCAGTCGTTTTCTGATGTCCATTTGGATTTAACAAGTCACTATTAAAGTCACCACAAATCATTTGCACTTTTTTTTTTTTTTTTTACCATTTAAGCTGTTAAACACAACTGCTAGTTTTTCATTAAATGTGTCATGGCATGATCCTGGTGGTCTATAAATACAACTTATAATTACATTGTTAGCTTTGTCATCATGAATTTCAATAGTCACACATTCCAATACATTATCTACAGTGTTTGACATACCTTCAATCATGCTACATCTCAAGGATTTCTCAACATATAAGGCAACCCCCCCCCCTTTTACTCACCCTGTTCACTGTAAATAGCTCATATCCATCTGTTAGGTTGATTATCAACCCTGAAGGAATGAGACAGACAAGAACGAGTCAACACCCACGTTAGGGTTTTAACTTGCATGGGGAGACGGCGCGCCAGACGAGCTGATACCGTCTCAAAGTTTTCTTCCTTCCTTGCAGCTTTTATTCACTCAAGATAATCAGACAAAACTATTTTGTGTCAGCAGTACTTTTCCACAGCAGTGATCTGCCGTTCTGGACAGACAGCATGTCACACTAAAATACTGCAGTAACATATATAATTGACAACATAACGATAACGTGCGTGAGTATATAATTATTCTCACACCATCTAATCCCATTTCACTGGTTTTATTATCGAGCCATGTTTCTGATGTTGCAATTATATTGAACTTTTTGAGTTTATTCACATTCTATAATTCTAGGAATATTTTTGCAAGACTTCTGCTAAAGACCCGCGATAGTTGACCTCAGATAGTCGACCACTGATAACCGATCTCCGTTAGTGACCCCCGATAGTTGACCTCCAAGGCCCGACCTCTCTAATTCAGATTCCATTCGTGTCTTTACTGATTTCACAATCACATTTACAAACAGAAAATCAGTCTGCATTCTGTGATCTAGATTTTTATTCTTCATCTTACATTTACATTCGTTTGTCCTCCGTGGGACACCGTTGTTTACAGAATCAGTCATGTGCCAGAACAGAAGCCGATTTTAAACCCAAACATGAAGGAATGAAACATCAGCTTAAATCAAAGACTTTGCAGAAAATAATAAACATTTACATTCAGAATCCAGTCATTCCAGTTTCCATGGAAACAAGACAGTGTAGACACAACTCGGGGCCCAGTGACATCTGACACGCATAAGTTTGGGCACCCTCAGAGAAACAGTCTGTGAATGATCAATTAAACAACAAAATGCTGAAAAGAACCGTGATGTAACGTTGATCAAACTCTCAGGTCGGATCAGCTGATTCAAAGTTCACAATTATTAACATTCAAACTGGGAAAGAAAAAAATAATGTTTTAAATACTAAAGTGTGTCCTACACCTGTCCACCTGTCCGTCTCAGTGAAAGACGGTCTGTCGCCAACGTTTGTCAGGCGTGAACGGCCAGAGACAGTCGGTGATGGCGGATGTGAACGGTTGTGGTTCGATGCTCAGGTTCAGCAGCTCCAGGCGGGAACAGTTTAACTGACTGTTGATTGGACGAGCAGCTGATCCTGCCGGCTGCTCCGTCAGCTGCAGGGAAAAGACGGTACATTTAGTCGAGTGTGTCAACAATCCTAATCTAAGAGCTTTTATAGTGGTCTGGATCAGCAGACCGCCAACTTTCTGCCAAAAGCTTTTCTTTCCTCGCATACCAGTCCGGCCCTGGTACCCGACCAGTCCCAGTCCGGCCCTGGTACCCGACCAGTCCCAGTCCGGCCCTGGTACCCGACCAGTTCCAGTCCGGCCCTGGTACCCGACCAGTTCCAGTCCGGCCCTGGTACCCGACCAGTTCCAGTACGGCCCTGGTACCCGACCAGTCCCAGTTTGGCCCTGGAACCGACCAGTTCCAGTTCAGTCCTTGTACCCTTTGGCAGGAAGGCTGGGATATGGAGTACGGACTGGGACTGTTGGACAGAACTGGAGTGAGACTGTTGGACAGAACTAGACTGGGACTGTTGGACATAACTAGGCCAGGACCATTGGATGGAACTGGACCAGGACAGTTAGACAAAACTGGACAGGAACTGTTGGACAGAACTATACCAGCACCATTTGACAGAACTGGACTGGGACTCTTGGCCAGATCTAGACCGGGGCTGTTGGTCAGAACCAGACTGGAACTGTTGGGCAAAACTGGACTGGAACTGTTGGACAGAACTGGACTGGAACTGTTGGACAGAACTTGAAGTCTTCATTAAAACCCTCCAAGCGGATGTTTCTGAGGTGTCTGGCGGAGGCTTACCGGTATGAGATGATTGGACGGCAGGTTGAAGGCCTGCGCCATGGCAACGGCCATCTCATATTTGGTCATCTGTTCTTTACCAGAGAAATGGAAGACTCCTTTGATGGATGGGTCCTGCAGACAGACAGACAGACAGACAGCAGCTGAGACAGGTGATTGGACAGACGGACGTGAGACGGACGGAACTCACCTGTCTGGCCCTCTCTGCCAGCTTCCTGCAGACGGCGGCCACGTCTCGGGTGTTGGTGGGAAACCTCTGCATGCAGTGGTCCAGCGCGCAGCTCTCCTCCGTCGCCTCCTGAACCTTCAGCCACAGTGATGTCACGGCGCTCTCCGTCACCGACTCCACTTCCCCGAACAGAACTGGGACTCGCAGAATCACAGCGCCTGAGAACCGACACAGACGAGACCAAAGCCATCAGAAACAAGTGTCCAAAGCAGCAGAGACCAGCTGGGACGGGGCAGAAAAACACTCAACCAGTCTGCAACTAGGGTGTGTAGGGCAAGAATCTGGGGATACGACATGCATCACAACACCGGGCAGCAATTCGATATATGGCGATATCGTATATGATCCAGTCAAAGACACGGATGTCATCTAAATGAGCTGCATACGTCGTATTAAAGCAGGTGACAGGTCATAGGTAGCGGGTAGCAGGTAGCAGGTAACGTTTGACAGGTTACAGGTGACAGGTAGCCGTTACCTGGACAGTGTCTGAGGATCTCTCTCTCTCCCTCCAGTTTGCTGCGTCCGTACATGTTCAGCGGGTTCGGAGCGTCATCTTCTCCGTACGGAGGATTCCTTCCATCAAACACGTAGTCGGTGCTGATGTAGAGCAGCAACGCTCCACACGCAGCTGCAGAGGAACACGTTACATACATGATCACACTCATCATACAACACATACAGGTTAAACATGGGGCCGTGCGATACACAGTTTTAATGCATGACGCTGCCGTGGTTCGTCCGTGAACCTGTAGCGGTCTGCAGAGCAGTCAGTGTTTGTATTTGTTGAGGAGGAAAATAACATTTTAGTTCAGGAGGTTGTGATTATTTCTTTTATGCTTGTTTTCTATATTTCTGTTAAACTACAATTCAAAAGTGTATAAAAACACTTAACACAAACTTTTATTTATTATTTAGTCAGTTTCAGCTCATGTCACTGACGGCTTATTTTTCCTTACTAAATGACGGGATGAATCACGTTGACGACTGGAAACCATGAAGGCAAATATTTGGTTATTTCTGCATTTCTGTGAATCGTGGGAACGTTCGGTTCTGTAACGTTGGACAGCAAATAAAGCAGCACGGTAGATCTGAGATAAACGGTGGAAGCGCAGATACGTAATGTGTGCTTGGGTTTGTGATGTAACAGCAAACCAACTTTTATCTGTCAGCCACGGCCGTTCATTCTGCAGTCACGTCGTACAGCTGCAGCCCCCGTCCAGAACCCGAACGGGTCACGCACGGGAGCAGGAACAGAAAACCAGCACATCATCATCCTCACATGTTTGGTTTATTATCATACGGTTTCACCGCCTGTCTGAACTCTGCTCAGCGCTGCAGCTCTGAGTTTAACTGCAGAAGAAGTTCATGTGAGGATGTTCCTGCTCCGCACGAGCACGACGTCAGCTGAGCAGGAAGGTCCCCTCACCGCTCAGCTGCACCCTACCACTACCACGTCCTCGTAGTACTTTTATAAGTACCACCAATGCCCCACCACTCCTCATCGCCCAGCCCCTCCCCCACGCTGCATCCTACCACTACCACGTCCTCGTAGTACTTTTATAAGTACCACCAATGCCCCATTACTCCTCATCGCCCAGCCCCTCCCCCACGCTGCATCCTACCACTACCACGTCCTCGTAGTACTTATATAAGTACCACCAATGCCCCATCACTCCTCATCGCCCAGCCCCTCCCCCACGCTGCATCCTACCACTACCACGTCCTCAGTACTTTCAGAAGTACCTTCCATCAGTACTGACCTGCCTCCTCGTAGTACTTTCAGAAGTACCTTCCATCAGTACTGACCTGCCTCCTCGTAGTACTTTCAGAAGTACCTTCCATCAGTACTGAGCTGCCTCCTCGTAGTACTTTCAGAAGTACCTTCCATCAGTACTAACCTGCCTCCTCGTAGTACTTTCATAAGTACCTTCCATCAGTACTGACCTGCCTCCTCGTAGTACTTTCAGAAGTACCTTCCATCAGTACTGAGCTGCCTCCTCGTAGTACTTTCAGAAGTACCTTCCATCAGTACTGAGCTGCCTCCTCGTAGTACTTTCAGAAGTACCTTCCATCAGTACTGAGCTGCCTCCTCGTAGTACTTTCAGAAGTACCTTCCATCAGTACTAACCTGCCTCCTCGTAGTACTTTCAGAAGTACCTTCCATCAGTACTAACCTGCCTCCTCGTAGTACTTTCAGAAGTACCTTCCATCAGTACTGACCTGCCTCCTCGTAGTACTTTCAGAAGTACCTTCCATCAGTACTGACCTGCCTCCTCGTAGTACTTTCAGAAGTACCTTCCATCAGTACTGACCTGCCTCCTCGTAGTACTTTCATAAGTACCTTCCATTAGTACTGAGCTGCCTCCTCGTAGTACTTTCATAAGTACCTTCCATTAGTACTGAGCTGCCTCCTCGTAGTACTTTCATAAGTACCTTCCATCAGTACTGACCTGCCTCCTCGTAGTACTTTCAGAAGTACCTTCCATCAGTACTGACCTGCCTCCTCGTAGTACTTTCAGAAGTACCTTCCATCAGTACTGAGCTGCCTCCTCGTAGTACTTTCAGAAGTACCTTCCATCAGTACTAACCTGCCTCCTCGTAGTACTTTCATAAGTACCTTCAATCAGTACTGACCTGCCTCCTCGTAGTACTTTCAGAAGTACCTTCCATCAGTACTGACCTGCCTCCTCGTAGTACTTTCATAAGTACCTTCCATCAGTACTGACCTGCCTCCTCGTAGTACTTTCATAAGTACCTTCCATTAGTACTGAGCTGCCTCCTCGTAGTACTTTCATAAGTACCTTCCATTAGTACTGAGCTGCCTCCTCGTAGTACTTTCATAAGTACCTTCCATCAGTACTGACCTGCCTCCTCGTAGTACTTTCATAAGTACCTTCCATCAGTACTGACCTGCCTCCTCGTAGTACTTTCAGAAGTACCTTCCATCAGTACTGACCTGCCTCCTTGGCCAGCGTGCTGGTGGCGTGAACGTTCAGGTTGATGGTTTCCTCCGCGAGTCGTTCCACAACGTCCGGACGTCGCTCCGCCGCACAGTGGACGATGACATCAGGCTGGAGACAGAGGTCATCTTCATCACCATCATCATCATCACTGCATTTACACTGCAGCACAGCTCAGAGCTACGCACTACAGTGTAGTATGGCATGGTGCTGTGCAGTACAGCATAGTACAGTGTGGTACAGTGTACTACTGTGCAGTACCGTGTAGTACAGCGTGTAGTCCAGTGTGTAATATTATTACAGTGTAGTTCAGTATTGCGTGCAGTATTAGTACTGTGTGTAGTGCAGTGTAGTACAGCATGGTACCATGCAGTACGGCGTGGTACAGTACAGTGCAGTACCGCTGCGTGTAGTACAGTGTAGTACTGCATGCAGTACCTTGTACTCGTGCAGCAGCCTCTTGACGGCGTCCTCGTCCGTCAGGTCGCAGCGCAGGAACCGGGGCCGGGCTCTCCGGTATCCGGTCCCGACCACCATCCAGCCTCCAGTCTGGAACTCCCTGTAGACGGCCCGGCCCAGGAGACCGGTCGCCCCGGTAACCAGAACCCTCGGACCCTGGGCCAGAACCTCTTCCTGGACGACAGGTGGACACAGAACTTTGTTTTTATTTACTCCTCGGTCCATAAAACAACAAACAGTTCACAACGCAGTCGACCTGCCTCATGACATTATTTGATCCTGATGACATCATTGGATCCTCATGACATCATCCAGTCACTATCTGAAGACATGATGTCATCATTACTAGAACATACAGTTGTGTGAAAAGTGTTTGCCTCCTTCCTGATTTCTTATGTTTTTGCATGTTTGTCACACTTAAATGTTTCAGATCATCAAACAAATTTAAATATTAGACAAAGATAACAAGTGAACAGAAAAAGCAGTTTTTAAATGGAGATTTTTATTAGTATGGGGTGGGGGCAAAATTCCAGACCTCCATTTTATGGTTTATGGTGATGGACATTTCATGGGGTTTTTTTTTGAGTCAGGGCTTTTAAATATTGTAAATTGCTCTCTTCAGACGGGTGTCTTCCCATCTGCCTGTAAAACGGCGGTGGTGAGGCCCCTTCTGAAGAAGAGCAGTTTAGATCTTTGATAATTACAGACCTGCATCCAACTTTATATTTTTAAGTAAATTTATAGAAAAAGTTGTTTTTATTCAATTACACAAGTTTTAAATAAACAACATTTTATAAAAGTATGAATCTGGTTTTAGGACGAACCGCAGCACTGAGACGGCCCTGTTAAAGATTGTCAACGACCTTAGATGCAACTTGGACTCTAAAAAAAACTTTCTGTCCTCATTCTACTGGATCTTAGTACTGCATTTGATACAGTAGACCACCAGATTTTATTAAAACAGACTCAGAAGTCTGGTGGGCCTCTCAGGTACTGTTTTTTAATGGTTTTATTCCTACCTCACAGATCGACAGTTTTAGTGAGCATGGATACATGCTCCTCAGAAATCCATAAAATGAAGTGTGGGGTTCCCCAAGGTTCAGTTTTAGGCCCAGTACTTTTTAACCTGTACATGTTGCCACTTGGAGACGTCATCAGGAGACATGGCATTGACTTTCACAGCTATGCTGATGATACCCAGCTTTACATCGCGTGTCTCCTGATGACCTGGAGCCAGTTAACACCCTTTTAAACTTTTAGATATAAAGTCATGGGTGGCAGAGAACTTCCTACAACTCAACCAGGACAAGACTGAAGTTTTAATCATCGGTCCTGAAGACAAGAGAGAGATCATTTTACCAAAATTACAGAATTTTAATCCTTCTTAGTGTGTGAGAAACTTGGGTGCCCTTTTTGATTCTGAGCTGAATTTTATTCCACATAGCAGAAATGTCACAAAGACAGAATTTTATCATCTTAAAAATATCGCCAGAGTCGCCCATTTCTCTCTCTCGCCAGCCGGAGGTGCTGATTCATGCTTTTATTTCCAGTAGAATAGATTATTGTAATGCCCTGCTCTCTGGTCTTCCTAAAAAGTCTGTTTCTAGCTTACCGTTACTGCAGAACTCAGCGGCACGAGTTCTGACCAGAGGGCGGGAACACATGACACCAGTCACCAGTGCTTTTCAGGACTGGTTTCAAGGTTCTTAAATTTGTTTGATGATATGAAACATTTAAGTGACCAACATGCAAAAAAGTAAATAAAAAAAAGGAAGAGGGGTAAACACTTTTTCACACAACTGTAGGCACACTGGACCAGATTAGACCAGTCCACCTGGACCAGATTAGACCAGTCCACCTGGACCAGATTAGACAAGTCCATCTAGACCAGTCCACCTGGACCAGACTAGACCAGTCTACCTGGACCAGATTAGACAAGTCCATCTAGACCAGTCCACCTGGACCAGATTAGACCAGTGCACCTGGACCAGACTAGACCGTAGGGCTGGACGATAATTCAATATCAATATATATCGATCGATAGAGGTTTTTTCAATATGAAAAAAAAAGAGGGTCAATAAAAGTTCAATATAGAAGCAAAGTTTTCTGCTGTAGCCTATCGGGTAGCATGATACTACAGTCACTCCTTCCCCCAAACCAATCACAAACGCAGACCAGGCAAAGGCTGAACTGGAATTGTGTTATGTGCCTTTCAGACTTGCACTGGAAAGCGGTAATATTGGGGACTCTGTCCTTTATAACGCTGCATTCAGACATGCGTACATGTCCAATGCAAGTCTGAAAATGGTTTTAGTGTGAACTATTTTATAAGTAGGTCAACTAGCAAAAGCTTAAATGGCCAGGGCTGCACCTAAAATAGCTCTGAATTTGATAATGGCTTTTTTTTTTTTTTTTGATAAATATCGATATTGATCGAAACAGATTGTTTTTTATCTATAATCGTTTTTTCTATATCGTCCAGCCCTACTAGACCGGTCCACCTGGACCAGTTTAGACCAGTGCACCTGGACAAGATTAGACCAGTGCACCTGGACCAGACTAGACCGGTCCACCTGAACCAGATTAGACCAGTGCACCTGGACCAGATTAGACCGGTCCACCTGGACCAGTTTAGACCAGTGCACCTGGACAAGATTAGACCAGTGCACCTGGACCAGACTAGACCGGTCCACCTGAACCAGATTAGACCAGTGCACCTGGACCAGATTAGACCGGTCCACCTGGACCAGACTAGACCGGTCCACCTGGACCAGTTTAGACCAGTGCACCTGGACAAGATTAGACCAGTGCACCTGGACCAAACTAAACCAGTCCACCTGGACCAGACTAGACCAGTCCACCTGGACCAGACTAGACCGGTCCACCTGGACCAGTCCATCTGGACCAGACTAGACCAGTGCACCTGTACAAAACTAAACCAGTCCACCTGGACCAGACTAGACCAGTCCACCTGGACCAGACTAGACCGCTCCACCTGGACCAGACTAGACCGCTCCACCTGGACCAGACTAGACCAGTCCACCTGGACCAGTCCATCTGGACCAGACTAGACCAGTGCACCTGTACAAAACTAAACCAGTCCACCTGGACCAGACTAGACCTGTCCACCTGGACCAAACTAAACCAGTCCACCCAGACCACACTTGACCAGGCCACCTGGACCAAACTAGACCAGTCCACCTGGACCAGACTAGACCAGTGCACCTGAACCAGACTAGGCCAGTGCACCTGTACAAAACTAAACCAGACCACCTGGACCAAACAAAACCAGTCCACCTGAACCAGACTGGACCAGTCCACCTGGACCACACTAGACCAGTCCATCTGGACCAGACTGGACCAGTGCACCTGGACAAGATTAGACCAGTGCACCTGGACCAGACTAGACCGGTCCACCTGAACCAGATTAGACCAGTGCACCTGGACCAGACTAGACCGGTCCACCTGGACCAGTTTAGACCAGTGCACCTGGACAAGATTAGACCAGTGCACCTGGACCAAACTAAACCAGTGCACCTGGACCAGACTAGACCAGTCCACCTGGACCAGACCAGTCCACCTGGACCAGACTAGACCAGTCCACCTGGACCAGACTAGACCAGTCCACCTGGACCAGTCCATCTGGACCAGACTAGACCAGTGCACCTGTACAAAACTAAACCGCTCCACCTGGACCAGACTAGACCGCTCCACCTGGACCAGACTAGACCAGTCCACCTGGACCAGTCCATCTGGACCAGACTAGACCAGTGCACCTGTACAAAACTAAACCAGTGCACCTGGACCAGACTAGACCGGTCCACCTGAACCAGATTAGACCAGTGCACCTGGACCAGACTAGACCGGTCCACCTGGACCAGACTAGACCGGTCCATCTGGACCAGACTAGACCAGTGCACCTGTACAAAACTAAACCAGTCCACCTGGACCAGACTAGACCTGTCCACCTGGACCAAACTAAACCAGTCCACCCAGACCACACTTGACCAGGCCACCTGGACCAGACTAGACCAGTGCACCTGGACCAGACTAGACCAGTGCACCTGGACCAGACTAGACCAGTGCACCTGTACAAAACTAAACCAGTCCACCTGAACCAGACTGGACCAGTCCACCTGGACCACACTAGACCAGTCCATCTGGACCAGACTGGACCAGTCCACCTGGACCACACTAGACTAGTCCATCTGGACCAGACTAGAACGGTGCACCTGGACCAGACTAGACCGGTCCACCTGGACCAGTCCATCTGGACCAGACTAGACCAGGATACCAAATGATTGGACATTCAGAATATGTTTTTAAAAAAAAAAAACTTTGAAGGAGTTTGAAGAACCTGGACCAGGACTCCTGGATGAGTCGGGATGTGGATCAGGACGGGGACCTGGTTCCAGACCGACCCAGGACCCGCTGCTTACCTGGAGCAGCTGCACGCGCCCGGGACTGAACAGGATCCTCGTCTCTGCGGCTGCGCGGCTCATCTCCGTCCTCTATAACGTCTCAGATATCACCGACCAGCGCTCGCGCGTCTCTGATATTTCTCTGATGCGTAGCAGCTTCTCCTTCCGCTTCCGGTCACATCAGCTGTTTGCCGTAAAGAGGCTGTTTGTCGTAGTGAGGCTGCGGCCGTGATGCTAGCTGCTAGCACGTGGCTAACAGCATTCACAAAAGAAACCCGGAACTAAACCGGAACAAAAAATAACTTTTAAAAACGGTGTTTAGTTGATCACGCGCGCGGAAACTGGAACGACACCTGGTTAGTGAAAAGCCTGGTCTGAGACCAGATTCAGAGCCGACTGGTTTCACTGTCCCCCATAAACCTGCAGACAGCCTAACCGGGAACTCACCTCCGAACCGGAGTCGTCAAAGCCCGGCATCACAGACCGTACCAGCTCCCAGAACCAGAACAGAACCTGAGAAGCCCAAAGAAACCCAAACAAACTTAAATAGACCTCCTATCCCTCTTCCTCCTCCTCCTCTCTCTTCTTCTCCCTCTCCTCCGTAAACCGGGAATTAGCGCCCTCAGCTGGTCAGGAGTTTGTGAGGAATAAATGATCATTTCTAACTAGTGAAAGTGTCTGAAAACCGCTTTTTTGCGGTCTTGGTCTTGTCAGCGGCCTCGGCAGTCTTTGGTCTCGGTCTCGCAATGTCTCGGACTGGCCGAGCGGTTTGAAGGTATTTGCAACCTATAATTTCCAGGCAGGTACTATGTTTTGTTTTTGTTTGCTTTGTTTTTTGTTTTTTTGTTTTTAAACATTTCATTATACACCCCTTCAAGTACCAGTCAAGTACCAAATAATAACATCTTATTTTTATACTAACCCAGCATGGTGCTTAGGTGCTACAGCTCATGAAAAATGGCAACAACAAAAAAATGTGTTTGTTTGTTTTTTTGTCTTGGTCTAACAAAAGTAGTCCAATAATTTTGTGCTGCTTTATGCAAAAAAAAATCATCATTACCATAAATAAATAAATCTGGATTTTGATCGAGATAAATCAGGACGTGGATCGGGATAAATCAGGATGTAGATCGGGATAAATCAGGATGTGAATTGGGATAAATCAGGACATGGGTTGGAGTAAATCAGGATGTGGATTGGTCTTTGATCTTTTAATCCAGTTCTGTTCCTTTCTTCCACCACTTCTGTTGTGATCAGCTTTTTGCTGTAAAGGAGCTGATGCTGTGATGTTCAATGTTAGCAAGTGGCTTACAGCTAACAGCAGCATGTGGCTAACAGTTAGCATGTGGCTAACAGTTAGCATGTGGCCAACAGCTGGCAGTTATCTTCAGTCTTCAGAGAAGAAATCTGGAACTAAACGGGAACAGAGTGAATCCTCACTGTTGGCGGGAACAACTCGTTCAGTGAGTCACGCTGAAGTAACCTCTGACTGAACACGCTATCGTCCATGTTGGTAGATCTGGACTTCCTGGAAGTGAAGTGGTCTGTCCCTAGCAACCAGTGTGTTGTTATGATACTGATAACAGGGACGTGCACAGCCTGTGCTGGTTAGTGTCAGAGGGCGAGTGAGGTTCAGATAAACAGGGAGAGAGAGCTGCAGCCTCGTCTGTCAGTCACCTCCAGAAATAGAAAGCTGCAGTCCGATACCGCCTCTCTCTCTCCCTGTTTATCTGCATGTCCCTCGACCATCCTGCAGTCTGTCAGCCCCCCTCTCCCCCTGCAGCCTGGTGGCGTTGATCGCCCTGGATCTGCATACTCTGGCTACTCTGGGACTAGAACTTTCCCCGGACCTGACAGAAAAACTTTTAAATACTTTCTCTAGTAGATTTGACCTGAAGCCTCCACCTGGACCTGGTCCTGGACTGTGCTGCATCCGGGCCACCTGGACTTGGTCCTGGACTGTGGTGGATCCTGACCACCACCCCAAGCTTAAACCAAGACCGGGGTCTCCTTACGAGGTCTGAATAAGTCATTAACAGCTGTTCCAGGTCCGGTTCCGATCCACCCGCCCTGCAGAGTGGACCTGAGGTGAGTTGCTGGAATCCCAGACCCCTGGTCATCTGACCTGGTGATTGTTTATTTATTTTACTGTAAATAAGATAATAAACATAGAAAAAATTGGGAGAATGAGATGAAAACTTATTTCCTCCGCAGATAAAAACATTCCCAACAAACAAAAACAACAAGCAGCCGGATGGACAGAGGAAGAGGAGGAGGAAGGAGGGAGGTCTTCCTCAGCGCGCACCGCTGCCCTGAAGCTGACCTGCTGCCTCCGTACGATGCTGCTGCTCGGTCAGAGAAGAGCCCTGAACTCACCTGCCCAGGTGAGGCGGCTTACCTGGACATCCTGTCCAAGGAGGAAGAGGACGATGATGAAGGCAGCATCAGCGACTGGTCCGAGGAGGATCTCTCCCTCCACTTCTCTCCCTCCGTCATCCTCCAATCTGACGACGAAGAGCCCGACCACGGCTTCGAGTGTGTCGATGTTACCGTGGAAACACAGGTGAGCTTCACCACCTGGTCCTGTCTCGTGCCTCTGGTTCTGTCTTGTGGTTCTGGTTCTGTGTCATGGTTCTGGTTTTAGTTCTGTGTCATGGTTATGGTTTTGGTTCTGTCTTCTGGTTCTGTCTTATGGTTCTGGTTCTGTCTTATGGTTCTGGTAAACTGACTGACTGGGCTCAGTCAACCTGGTTCTGTGTGTTTACTGTTAGTTGTTTATTGTTTGTTTATGTGAATCATGTGACCTCAGCTATTTTACGTTTACCTGTTCTCCAGGTGAAGCCTCAGAAGGGGGAGGGGCTAAGGATGGTTCCTAAAAGACAGATTCAGTTACGGAAGAAAGAAGAGGACGACATGATTGGCCAAGTAATTACCTGTCCACCTGTCTCTGTCCACCTGTCTCTCTGTTCACCTGTCTCTCTGTCCACCTGTCTCTCTGTTCACCTGTCTCTCTGCTCACCTGCCTCCACCTGCACCTTCCAGGTAATGCCCAACAATGGATCCTCTCAGAGGGCAGAAGTCAGCAACAGGCATTACCGCCAAGATCTGTTGCTAAGGCAACACAGTATGCCCATCTTCCAGGCCAGCTCCAGGACTGACGCTGAGGTCGACAACTACAGGGTCTACAAGGGTCTGGTTTCAGGGGCCAGTCAAGGTAACAACACATGTACCTGTATACCTGTCAGTGAACCATAATTGAACGGAACTAAATGTAATTTAATTGAATTGAACTAAATATAACTGAATTGAATTTATCTGAGTAGAATTAAAATGAGTTGAGTTGAATTGAATTGAACTGAACTGAATTGATTGTTTCTTGTAGTACAGGTCTGTTTTCAGACTGAGGTCTAATCTGGTTTCTTCTGGTTTTAGGACCACCACAAGGAGGAAATGTCCGACGTCTTCAGAAATCGGTGTCTCTGGACGAGACAAAGACGATGATAGCGTCCTGCATCATCAAGAACGTCCTGACAAAGAAGATGCAGGTGGAGCAGAGCGGCAACGAGCTGGAGAAAAAAACGGCCCCGCCCCCACCCACAGTGGCGGGGGGCGGGGCCAAAGCACCGGTTCATGTGGTGCGAGACATGAGGAGTTTAGTCAAGCACACGTACAACCTGCCGTTTCCCACGGCAACCACAAAGCCTGGCAACAAAAAGCCAACAAGCTACAAGGTGATTGGCCCAAAGGAAAGCCCTCCCCCCACCTACCAGCAGGCCATGGGGGTCAGAGGTCGTGTTGCAGCGATTGCTGGATCAGTCAGCCAATCACAGGCAAGGAAAGAGAGCGACGCTGTCCATCGGCCAATCAGAGACTCTGTCATCAGCAGGACTAAAGGTGGTGATGTCACCTGTCCGGTCCTGGTGGTGGGTCGACCCAGCCAATCAGAAATCAGCCAGTCAGAGAGCACCATGACACCATCCCCCCACTCTGTGTTCCTGCAGCCTCCTCCCCCCAGGGAGACTCAGGACCAGAACCCGGTCCTGGGTGTGGCCCAGCGGGTCCTGCACCCCTGTTTCTACACCCCCCACCTGGGTGGGGTCAGCCTCGTCTCTGCCCCCCTGAGCTACCAGCCAGCCCCATTGCACCCGACCCCCCAGGCTCCAAACCCCCACCTGCCAATCAGTCCGGAAGACAACCAGAACCAGTCCACAGAAACCAGTTCTACCCAGCAGGCCTGGACCAGAGGATCCAGAGACCAGGATGGATGGGGGGCATCGGGAAAACCTGGAGCTCCGGTGCAGCGTCCTGGTTTCTCTTCTACGCAGGTGTCCGCCGACCTCAGCGGCTCTGCTGCTGCACCTGGAGTCTTCCTCACTCTTCCTCCTGCCTGTCACCTGATGTTTGACCCCAAAAGTGGGCGGAGCTTCTATGTGGACACGCCCCCACCGCCTCAGAGGAAAATGCTGTTAGATCCAGAGACCGGTCAGTTTTTCCAGGTGTTCCTACCTGCAGTTGGCTCCGCCCCCTCTGTGGTCCCAGTGCGGCGCGCTAACCCCGCCCCTTCTGTGCTCCACGTGGGCGGAGCTTCCCCTGCCGTCTTCTCCATGATGCCGTTCCCGCCGCTGGTGGCGGTGCCCTCGCTGTACGGGTCCCCATGCCTGCCCATCACCATGGTGACGCCTGCAGCGCCATGACGTCACTCCGGTGGATGTTGACGTCAACAACATGTCACCAATTTTCTGACAGTTTACAGAACCTGGAGCAAACAGTTCATCAATATGTTGATTGTTTGATTGAAGGCAGATAAACTACAACACACTGTTCTGTTTATCAATAAAAACCTGATCGTTATGATCGGATCATCGCAGGAATCAGCTGATTCATTCACGCCACAGAAATCTGGTTTCAATTATATAATTATATAATTATATATCATCATTAGTGATGGAACTTTCCAATAAATAAATAAAAATTGTTTTTAAAAAAAGTTCGGACAGTCTGAATTCTCCGAGGACGTTGATCAATAATTCTTCATCATCAGGATCATCAGCATCATCATCACCATCATCATCATCAGTATCATCATCATCATCATCATTATTGGTATCATCATCATCACCATTATCATCACCATCGTTATCATTATCATCATCGTCACGTCATCACTATCAACATCATCATCAACATCATCATCATCACCATCATTATCTTCTTCATCATATCACCATCATCACATCACCATCATCATCACTGTCACCATCATCATCATCGTTATCATCATCATCCTCACCACCATTATCATCGTTTTCATCATCTCCATTATCGTAATTGTGGTTGAATTCCCTATTGATCAATCATCATTACCATAATCATCATCATTATCGTCATCGCCAGCACCATCATCATCATCATCATCATCATCATCACTATCATCATTATCACCACCATAATCACTATCTTTATCATCGTCATCACTATCATCATCATCATCGTCACCAAGTCTCGTGACTGATGACATCATTCCTGTTGAACTTTCCTTTGGAGGTGATGACCTTTGTCTCCTGCTTCCTCGCTGATGGAAGGAATCATCTTGTCCTCATCCTCACCTCTTTGTCCCCCACTGGACCAGAATAGCTGCGTGTTCATGGGTTTATGGCTGATTTTTGTCAAATCCAAATCATTCACAAGACACGAAAAATTGCAACTTTTTGCAAATTGCGTAAATACTGTTTGAGTTTTGTACAGCGAAACTGAATTTCCCCTCCTGGGGATAAATAAAGGGCTCTGGGTCCAGCATCATATTATCATCCTTCATCACTTCATTATCTTCTCCTCATCCTCACCTTTCTGTACTCCACTGGACCAGAACCAGACAGATAGATAGACAGACAGACAGACCGATAGACAGATACGATATTTACTGTATCCCCACACGGGGGAAATTCAGTTTTGCTGTACAATACTCAAACGGTGTTTACGCAATTTCCAAAAAGCTACAATTTTTTGTCTCATGAATGAATTGGATTTGACAAAAATCAATCATAAACCCATGTAAACGCAGCTTTTGTCTCGTATTTAACTTACACACACAGTAAGGAGAAGTTTGTGTTGCCTAGCAACACTTAACTAGGCAGCCAGCAGCTGTGTGTGTTACGCGTACACATTTCCTCATACTGTAATATCTCAGAGGAACTGGATAAACTGTTCTACTGGTTTTACTGGTTTATAACAGATTTGAGGGATTCTGGGTTGCCAGTGACTATATACAAACGCTCGCGACAGCACACCTCTTCATCTCTCTATTTTCTGTCTGCCTGTCTCACTGTCTGTTAGTCTCTCCTACTCTATCATTTGGGCTGGAAGACACTAACCAGTTAGCGACAGCTGCTTGGCTGTGACGTCTGTCCTCATACATGTACGTCTGTCTGAGCTGCAGCTGGTTTGGCAACACTGAAAATTTCTAGTTTTAATTCATCATCCAATCAGAGGCGAAGTCACGTGGAAACTAAACTCTGACGTTTTTCTACCTGCATGTTTGTTGTCTGGCTACAGGATCAACATCGCAACAGTCATGTCATAAACATGATGAAGGTCACGTGATGAAGATGAATCAAACAGGAAATGACGAAGATCAGCAGGAATTTTCCATCTTTCATATTTTGTTGTTTTTGACGAATAAAAACAAGCGAGGAGTAAAAATGTTTTTATTTTCCTGTTTATAAACAGTGATCTCAGGTTTCCATGGTAACACATGCAGGGTTGAAGATGCAGCCAGGCGGTGACATCACACATAAGGACAGCTGTGATTGGGTCTCTGAGGGTCCAATCAGAGACAGAACCAGCGGCGAGGACGGGGACATGGTCTGGAATAGTAAGTCCGCCTGGACCAGACGTCTCAGACCAGACCAGGAACAAAGCGGTTCTGGTTCTACTTGGACAGATTCAGCAAACATGTTAAAGCAGAGGCCTCGTCACACCTGAGCAGGTGACGTCGCTGAGGAAGAGGAGGCTGAAGACCATCACAGCTGATCAATAACCAATCACAACACGTTACGTTAGCAAGACGATAGCAGCGTCCGGGTTTCCATGGCAACGTCACAGTCACACTTTTGTGCTGGGCAGGTGGGGGTCGGCTGCTTCCTCTCCTTCTCCCTCCTCCTCCTCAGGAGGCGGAGCTTCCGCGGTGGCCCTGAAGCCGGTAAAGGAGGGGCAGATGGGAAACCAGCGGAGCCAGCGGGTCCGCCGGACCACCCCCATCCCCACGGGGAAGTCGTATGTGGAGGAGGAAGAGGACGAGGAGGGGTTGCTCCACTCAACGAGCCCCCGCTCCTTCTGGGTTCCTGAAGAGGAGGAGGAAGAGGAAGGAGAAGAAGAAGCTTAGATTCTAGACCCCAATAGAGTGTGTGTGTGTGTGTGTGTGTCCCCGTGTGTGTCCTACCTGGTATTGTGTTGTCCAGACAAAAAGCTAGAAAACCTCCAACAAACATCTCAGTGGACAAAAGAACCGTCAAGATTTGATCCAGTTCTGCAAGACCTGAACACAGAGACATCATCATCATCAGTATCATCATCATCATCAGTATATTTATCATCATCAGCATCATCATTATTATCATCATCAGTATCATTATCAGCATAAGTATCTTCATCATCAGTATCATCATCACCATTATCATCATCATCATCATCATCAGTATATTTATCATCATCAGCTTCATCATCATTATCATCATCATCAGTATCATCATCAGCATCATCGGTATCATCATCATCTCCATCATCATCAGTATCATTATCATCATCAGTATCTTCATCAGTATCATCATCACCATTATCATCATCATCAGTATCATCATCATCATCACTAACATTATATCATTGTTATCATCATCAGTATCATCATCATCGTCATCAGTATCTTCATCAGTATCAGTATCTTCATCATCATCAGTATCATCATCATCATCACTAACATTATATCATTATTATCATCATCAGTATCATCATCATCGTCATCAGTATATTCATCATCATCAGTATCATCATCATCCTAATCAGTATCTTCATCATCATCAGTATCATCATCATCACTATTATTATCATTATCATCATCATCATCATACTCTTGATCTCGTCCTGACACATATCATTGACTGTGGAAATAATACATGGAGTGCAGAATAATAAAGCAAATGAGTATTTTGACCACATCATCCTATTTATGCACGTTGTCTTACTCCAAGCTGTATAGGCCGAAAGCCTACTACCAATTAAGCATATCAGGTGATGTGCATCTCTGTAATGAGAAGGGGTGTGGTCTAATCACATCAACACCCTATATCAGGTTTATTAGGCAAACAGAATTATTAGGCAATTTCCTTTCCTTTGACAAAATGGGTCAGAAGAAGGACTTGACAGGCTCCGAAAAGTCAAAAATAGTGAGATATCCTGCAGAGGGATGCAGCACTCTTAAAACTGCCAAGCTTCTGAAGCGTGATCATCCAACAATTAAGCGTTTCATTCAAAATAGTCAACAGGGTCGCAAGAAACCTTGGAAAAACCAAGGCGCAAAATAACTGCCCATGAACTGAAAAAAGTCAAGCGTGCAGCTGCCAAGATGCCACTTGCCAGCAGTTTTGCCATATTTCAGAGCTACAACATCACTGGAGTGCCCAAAAGCACAAGGTGAGCAATACTCAGAGACATGGCCAAGGTAAGAAAGGCTGAAAAACCACCACCACTGAACAAGACACACAAGCTGAAACGTCAAGACTGGGCCAAGAAATATCTCAAGACTGATTTTTCTAAGGTTTTATGGACTGATGACATGAGAGTGAGTCTTGATGGGCCAGATGGATGGGCCCGTGGCTGGATCGGTAAAGGGCAGAGAGCTCCAGTCCCACTCAGACGCCAGCAAGGTGGAGGTAGGGTACTGGTATGGGCTGGTATCATCAAAGATGAGCTTGTGGGGCCTTTTCAGGTTGAGGATGGAGTCAAGCTCAACTCCCAGTCCCACTGCCAGTTTCTGGAAGACACCTTCTTCAAGCAGTGGTACAGGAAGAAATCTGCATCCTTCAAGAAAAACATGATTTTCATGCAGGACAATGCTCCATCACACGCATCCAAGTACTCCACAGCGTGGCTGCAAGAAAGAGTCTAAAAGAAGAAAAATTAATGACATGACCTCCTTGTTCACCTGATCTGAACCCCATAGAGAACCTGTGGTCCCTCATCAAATGTGAGATTTACAAGGAGGGAAAACAGTCCGCCTCTCTGAACAGTGTCTGGGAGGCTGTGGTTGCTGCTGCACGCAATGTTGATGCTGAACAGATCAAAACTCTAGCTGCGTTTACATGGACCCAAATAGACCGATTGCTTTCGGTTTAAAAGCTCTTTCGGAATGAAAATGATCCATGTAAACGCCTCTTTCCGAATGAAAAGCGCAGAACCGAATGAATTTTCTTTCGGTTTCACAGGGGTAGAATATTCCTTTCCCCAAACCGAACGGGGTATCATGTAAACGCTGAATCGGAAAGTTGTGAGGATGCGCTCTTACAGCGCATGCTTCGACGAGACGTCCACGTGAAACAAGTGACGTTTCCTCACTTTGACAGATGGCTGTGGACGACGTAATTCCCTGGACAGCGAGAAAGTTTGTTTTTTACTCAAACTCTGTCGCTACAACTTTTCCTCTTGGTTGTTTCCAGTAGGAGCGCATGAGGATCAGCTGCTGCTTCATTAACGTCCTGCAGAAACCACAACGACTGTGACGATCAGCTGTTTGTAGACCTCCGTCTTTAATAAATAACGTGATTTACATCATTCTGCGCATGTCAGGCAGGATTATTCTGAATGAATATTGGCGCATGTACACGCCAGATCAGAATGTATTAGTTCCCATGTAAACAGCTGCCCTGAAATCCTCAATCAGAATGATTTCAATCCGAAAGGGAAAAAAGTCTCCATGTAAACGTGGCCACTGACAGGATCCATGGATGGCAGCTTTTGAGTGTCCTTGCAAACAAAGGTGGCTATAATGGTCACTGATTTGCTTTTGTTTTGTTTTTGAATGTCAGAAATGTATATTTGTGAATGTTGAGCTGTTATGTTGGTTTCCCTGGTGAAAATAAATAATTGAAATGGGTATATATTTATTTTTTGTTAAGTTGCCTAAAATTCAGTTTGCCTAATACACCTGATATAGGGTGTTGATGTCATTAGACCACACCCCTTCTCATTACAGAGATGCCCATCACCTGATATGCTAAATTGGTAGTAGGCTTTGGGCCTATACAACTTGGAGTAAGACAACATGCATAAAGAGGATGATGTGGTCAAAATACTCATTTGCCTAATAATTCTGCACTCCCTGTAATGATTCTGTTTCATGATTTCTTAATAACTTTCAGTTTATTTTACTTGACAAAGTTTAGTTTTGGATCAAAGGACAAACTCCACTGAAGAAAATTGAAGCTGCTTCCAGGTTGCAGTTCACACTTCATCCACCAGAGGCTCCAAAACTCCCCATAGACTCTGACGTTAAAGGTTGAATATGGAACACGGACAGAACAGCGACATCACGTGTGTCTAGGTTGTAGTTGCAACGGCAGAAAAACAACTCCAGCCGCTGGGATGCCAGGCTCAATGCCGATACGCAAGTGACCAACAGTCTGCAGCATGTCCAACAAGTAACGCAGAGGAGTTTATAACTGACAGCTAACGTTAGCCATGTTAGCAAACAAGCTAGCTTACCGATCCAGGAGGAAAGTCGCCATTTCCGTGTTTTGACGCCGTGGAAAACCTTTATGTTGGTCCATTTAGTGAAGTCTTCACCTAAATTTACTCCAGGTTTTGCTCTTCTCAGGTCACTCCTCCTCAGAAACAGATAACAACATCTCCAGGGCTCTGAAGCAGCTGCTTCACTTGCCGTCTCCACTGTTTCCCTGTAGCAGCCTAACTGTGCCCAAAATACTAATGCCACACAGAGATCGTATTTGGCAACCCGCAATGGCGGCGTGTACCGGCTTATAGGCGTAAATATAATGCCATTATCAAACCCGTAAAAATGTATTTTATAATTATTTTTAGGCGAAATATAATTTTTCTAGGAAATGTTGTACTTTCATTCTGTTCTGTACTCCAACTTCACATCAGAAATAAACATGTTTACAGCAGAAATAAACATGTTTACAGCAGGAATAAACACGTTTACAGCAGAAATAAACATGTTTACAGCAGGACTAAACACGTTTACAGCAGAAATAAACACGTTTACTGCAGAAATAAACACGTTTACAGCAGAAATAAACACGTTTACTGCAGAAATAAACATGTTTACAGCAGAAATAAACACGTTTACTGCAGAAATAAACATGTTTACAGCAGGACTAAACACGTTTACAGCAGAAATAAACACGTTTACTGCAGAAATAAACACGTTTACAGCAGAAATAAACACGTTTACTGCAGAAATAAACATGTTTACAGCAGAAATAAACACGTTTACTGCAGAAATAAACATGTTTACAGCAGGACTAAACACGTTTACAGCAGAAATAAACACGTTTACTGCAGAAATAAACACGTTTACAGCAGAAATAAACACGTTTACTGCAGAAATAAACATGTTTACAGAAGAAATAAACACGTTTACTTCAGAAATAAACACGTTTACAGCAGGAATAAACATATTTACATTCTGCTTTGTTTTTATGAAGGTTCATGCGAGAAGTGACTTGTTTTCAGCGAATCACCAGATTGCAGCGTGCTACGCTCACCTGTGCTGATGGAGTTGGGGTGCGTGTCCAGATACGTGGGCAGCGTCAGACCGAAGAACATGGAGAAGCCCAGAACAAACAGGTTCCTGGAGGAGTTGAGGTCCACCAGCTGCAGGCTGGACAGCCCCACGGCCGTGATCATACCTGCAAACACACCTGCATGAGCGTCACGTCCGAGCCTGGAGGGTTCGGGTTCGCCGGCGACTCACCGAACAGCGTGCAGAACATCCCTCCCAGGATGGGGTCCGGCAGCGAGGCGAACAGAGCTGTGAACTTCCCGACGGACCCCAGCAGGAACATGATCCCAGCTCCGTACTGCACCACCCGCCTGCTGCCCACCTGCACACAGGTCCAGTGCGTCAAACAGACCCGGTTCGGTTCGGTTCTGGGCTCGGTCTACGGGGAGCGGGCCGGCGCCGTTACCTTGGTGATGCCCAGGACGCCGATGTTCGGACTGGAGGAGGTGGAGCCGTTCCCGGTCCCCAGCAGACCAGCGATGATGCAGCAGACGCCCTCCGTGAAGATGCCCCTGAAACAAACAAACAAATAAATAAACAAACAAACACACCCGCAGGGCAGAGTTCACCTGGTGATATCACTTCCTGTCCTACCTGTTGATTGCATGGACCGGAGGGGGCGTGGCCCCAGAGAGACGCGCGCAGGCGTAGTAATCTCCGATGGACTCCACGATGCCGGCCATGGTGGCGCTAAACATCCCCAACACCCCGGCAACCGTTACCACCGGCAACCCCCACTGGCCTGCAGGCAACAGCCAGCTTCATCACCCTTCATCATCATGCTCTTCATCAGATCATGACTGTTCATCTTCATCATCACTTTTATCATCATTATATCGTGACTGTTGGTCCTTATCATCATCATCATCATCATCATTATCATCATTATCATCGTTGCTGTTAATTATCATCATCGCTGCTCATCATCATTGTTCATCATCTTCATTGGTGCTCATCATCATCGCTGTTCATTGTCTTCATCATCATCATCATAATCAACATTATCATTAGAATCAGAATCTTCTTAATCCTTTATCACCATCATCATCATTATCGCTATCATCATCATCATCATCATCATTACTGTTCATCATCATCATCATAATCACTATCATCATCACCATCATCATCATCTCAATCACTATGATCATCATCATCATCATCACTGTTCATCATTATCATCGCTGTTCATCGTCGTCTTCATCATCATCATCATAATCAACATTATCATTAGAATCATCATCTTCCTTATCCTTTATCAACATCATCATCATCACTATCATCATCATTGCTGTTCATCATCATCAATATCATCGCTGCTCTTCATCATCATCATCATCATCATCATCTTCATCTTATTGAAGTAACTGTACTTTAGTACCTTTACTTCCCACCTCGTTAAAACCTTTATTTTTCATCGTATCTGGATATTAACTCTTTCCAGACCGGCTACTCTTCATCCCCGTTTGTTGTTTTTAACTACGACTTGTAAATATTTCTTAAATATCTTAAATATTTCGTCACACCGAAAACGTCATTCCTCATGTAATCCCAACTTCACTGGTGTTCTCGCAGGCAGGCGGCAAAACTACGTCTGCAGGTGATCATCATCAGACACCGAGACATTTATGTCTGCTGGATTCTTCCACATCTTCCATGTATGAAATAAAACAACAGTTAAAGGTGGAATACCCGGAATGAACAGGAAATAGCTGTGTGTGCGCGTGTGTGCGTGTGTGTGTGTGTGTGTGTGTGTTTCAGTATATTTGGTGATGTGTGTTATTGTGTGACATCACTTCTGCTTCTCTTCCCGTTTATAATTATTTTTCCACCGTTTTTTCTGCACGTCATAACTTCAGCATATTCGACCGATTTCAGCCGTTCAAACTTCAAAACGTTCAGCTCGTTCGAGCTTGACTGCTCCGATTCAAATCTTCAATATCTGTAATAGATTTCAACTTATCGATCATTTTATTGATCTATTTTGCCTTTCAAATCAATGGAGAGACTTTTCAGCCTCTGATGTTGTTGGCTTTGTTGTTGCTAAGCAACAGGGACTGTGACATCATTCCACTGCTTATCAACAACATCAACGCCCTTTCAGCATCACAGCTCAGCGTCCTCAGCGATCTCATGTGCCGTTTGGAAGGTAAAGCAAATTTCTGGTATTATG
Organism: Atherinomorus stipes; assembly: GCA_023101725.1. NCBI lineage: Eukaryota > Metazoa > Chordata > Actinopteri > Atheriniformes > Atherinidae > Atherinomorus > Atherinomorus stipes. The sequence continues at coordinate 274,084 of JALJCO010004142.1, forward strand.
ATGTAATTGTTCAGTTTTTCCTGGCGGGGGGCTTTTGTAAGCCTGCCTGGTGTCTGCCTCCCCCACACAAGTTACGCGTTATAACATAATATTTCAAAGCCTATAATTTTGTCCTTGCTGTTGTTTGTTTTCTAAGTATTTTAGTTAATCTGAAATTGTTATTTTTACGTGCTGAATAAAAAACCTGTAAATGTCTCGCCACACGATTAAAGATGACTGATCAAAAACTATGTAAAATGACGTACGAGTGCGTTTACCATCTTCACATCTGGGCTTTTCGTTCACTGATTGGCTAGCAAAAGCGAGCCTTCCTCCAATCTGATTGGTCAGCCCTTCACCATCTGAACAACTGCCAGCACTGATTATACAATTGTCTAAAAAGAACAGAGGTGACGTGGAACGCACCGAACCGACTCATGTTCTGACCTCAGAAGACTCTCCGGCGATCGACATGGACCCGCTGCAACCCTCCTCCCCCAGACAGTCCAATGCTGCAACTTACAAGGATAAGGCATCCTGAACCAGGGTGATGACATCATGATGTTGCCCCGGGCGTCGGTTCGGCCTCGGTGCCCGTAGCGATCCGGGTCAGTGGGCAGCAGGTCCGTCAGAGTGAGGATGTAACAGACAAACCACACCAGCATGATGGCCAGGATGATCTGGGAGGTCAGAGAACGACATCACTGTGACATCACTGTGACATCACCGTGACATCATGGACGCCTCCACCTGTCTGCCCATTCTTACAGGAAACATCTTGAAGATCTGAACTTTGCTGTATGTCAGTCCTTTCTCTCTACTGAAGACCGGAACAGGAACGGATGTCGTTCTCAGGTACTGAGCAAACAACACGATCAGCAAGATACACCTGAGGAGACAGAAACACACCTGTCTCACTGACGGAGACACCAGAGTCAACAGTTTATCCATACACAGACAGATATCAGACAGACAGGTGATCAGACAGGTGATCAAACAGACAGGTGATCAGACAAACAGGTGTTCAGACAGACAGACAGGTGTTCAGACAGACAGGTGATCAGATAGGTGTTCAGACAGACAGGTGTTCAGACAGACAGATGTTCAGACAGACAGATGTTCAGACAGGTGTTCAGACAGACAGATGTTCAGACAGACAAGTGATCAGACAAACAGGTATTCAGACAGACAGGTGATCAGACAGGTGACCAAACAGACAGGTGTTCAGACGAACAGGTGTTCAGACAGACAGATGTTCAGACAGGTGTTCAGACAGACAGATGTTCAGACAGACAAGTGATCAGACAAACAGGTATTCAGACAGACAGGTGATCAGACAGACAGATGTTCAGACAGATGTTCAGACAGACAAGTGATCAGACAAACACGTGTTCAGACAGGTATTCAGACAGACAGGTGATCAGACAGACAGATGTTCAGACAGACAAGTGATCAGACAGACAGATGTTCAGACAGACAGGTATTCAGACAGACAGATGTTCAGACAGACAGGTATTGAGACAGACAGGTGTTCAGACAGACAGGTGATCAGACAGACAGGTGATCAGACAGACAGGTACTCAGACAGACAGATGTTCGGACAGACAGGTGATCAGACAGACAGGCATTCAGACAGACAGGTATTCAGACAGACAGGTGTTCAGACAGACAGGTGTCTCACAGTCCCGACAGGCCCCAGTGGGCCCCGGCTCTGTCCCCAGCTGTGGTGAAGACTGACAGGCCAATCAGGGAGATGGTTGGTGTGATGGTCAGAGGACCGATGTAGTTCAGCAGCAGACCTGGTAAGCCACACAGACCAATCACAACCTCCACCAGACTGGACACGATGATGGCCCCCTGGATCTGTAAACAAACAGGAGTATAAACAACAATAAAAACAACAAGGATCCTGAGAGACACCTGATTCTGTGATGTAATACAAAGGTCCCCCGATTTCCAGAGGAACACCATCAGGTCCCGTAGGTCCAGCTCCAGAGATCCTGAACCCCCGTCCAGAGCCCCCATTCACCTTCACACTCTGAACATGAAACCACAAACTAGAACTGTAAAAACCGTCTCGCTGAGTCCAGCATCTGATCTGAGGAGGACCAGTCAGAGCTCCTGCTGAGATCTCGCTTCTGATGGAACTGAAGGCTATGGTCCAGTTCCAGGCGGTTCAGGGCCACAGAACATGGGACCGACTGAAACATGATTCCTAAGGAATCGCTACAAGCGTAAAGAACTTGTCCACTGCTCCATGACCAGGAAAGAGTCCAGACCAGCCTTGAATCTGGTTCAGCAACTGGAATGGTCTTATGTCCAACCTGGTTACACCCCAGGCGGACCCAGACCCCACCGGACCCCACCCAGACCCCACCAAGATCCCACCCATACCCCACCCCCGACCCTACCAAGATCCCACCCAGACCCCACCAAGATTCCATCCATACCCAAATGGACCCCACCCAGCCCCACCAGACAGTCGTACCTCTCTAATCCGAGGCTGCCAGATGTGTGATGTGTTCAGGGGAATACTCCAGTTGCCATAAATCTCCTCTGGAAAAGAGAAATCATCGAGTAACCTTTTGAAAGGGGCAGTCTTGCTGTGTTGTTATTTAGAAAACAAAAATGTTAAACAACCAGTAAACAGACGCACCCTCACTGGGACACCTCCACCTGTCCAGGCGGAGGATTGCCTGTGCAGGAATCAAGAAGGCAAAGGCGCTGGCCTGAAACAGAGGAAGTCTGGACACAAACATGATACTTAGGCTCACCTCACTCCATTATGGTCTCCTCAGGTATCGCATCATTCAGTATAGTTTCATAATGTATTGTATCACATTGTCTCGCATCGTTATTGCATGTATCGAGTCATATTGTGTTGTAGCGTATTATATCGTCACACTGTATTGCATCATATCACATCGTATGGCATCGCAACCTATCATATCGCGTCTTATTGTATCGCATCGTATCACATCATATCACATCCTATCGCATCCTATTATATTATATATTGTATTGCATCGTATCGTATTGTATCACATTGTGTCGCATCATATCCTATCACATTGTATCGTATCGCATCGTATCACATCATTCAGGATAGTTTCATAATGTATTGAATCCTGTTGTATCGCATTGTATCGTCATGTTGTGTTGTAGCGTATTATATCATATGTCGCATTGTATCGCATCGCATTGTATCGCATCGCATTGTATAACATTGTATCATATCGTATCGTCATATTGTATCGCTTCGTATCGTACTGCATCCTTTCCTATCATATCACACCTTATTGTATTTCATTGCATCGTACGGTATCACATTGTATTGTATCGCATCGTATTGCATCCTATCATAGTGCATTGTATTGTATGGGATTGTATCGTATTGCATTGTATCATATTGCATCGCATCGCATTGCATCCTATCATATTTGCATCTTATTGTATCGCATCGCATCATTTTGTATCACATCATATCGTATTATCGCATTGTATTGTATTGCATTGTATAGAATTGGATTGTATCGTGTTGCATCCTGTCATATTGCATCGTATCGGATCGTACCTATCATATCGAATCTTATCATATAGTGTCGGATCGTATTGCATCATATTGTATCGCATCATATCATGTTACATTGTAATGTATTGTATCGCATTATATATAATTCATACACACTGTACCTTTAATAAAGCTACAAATCCTGAGCTGAACCTGAAGTAACCATGTTAAAAAGAACCTGGTGTATGGTTCAGACTCTAAGTTTCAGGTCTGATCCAGTTTCTCACCTGACTCCCACAGTGGTCTGGATGAGAGTTGTAATTCCCACCGTGGTGAAAATGGTCCCAATCAGCTGACTTACGGTGTGCTGGTCCTGACCGACGCACATGGCCTCGGCCAGGAGAAACGGCACAGCGACGGTGCCGCTGAAACATGTCAGGTAATGCTGTGGACACATCAGAGGGCAGGTGAGAGCAGGCAGAGGAAGACTCCAGATATTCAGATTCCTGAAGCCACCAGAAAAGGTGTAACTATTTAATCAGAATAAAAATCTGAGAAAACAACAGTGAGTGTTTAATGGAGTGATGCGTGAACCTTCTTTCCTCTGTTAGCACCGAGGAACATGCAGACAGCTGACAGTCAGATAACCAGACTGTTAACTAGATTACTAACCACCCTAAAACCAGACGAATAAGAACACATTTAACCAAACTGGAAACCAATCTGGTTGAGTGAGTCAATATCTCTATGAAACATTAAAACCCTCCAGTAGAATATTTATCTATATTCAGGAAGAAGTCAGTGTGAAGGTGGACTGTCTAAACCAGGAGGATCCAGTGTAAATAGCTCATTGTAGTCTGTAGTTAGAACATCTTTCCAACCAGTCTAATCCCAGTATAACCACAGTATATCTCCAGTATAACCCCAGTCTATCTCCAGTATAACCCCAGTCTATCTCCAGTATAACCCCAAGCTAATCCAAGTATAACACCAGTCTATCTGCAGTATAACCCCAGTCTGATCCCAGTATAACCCCAGTCTAATCCCAGTATAACCCCAGTCTATACCAAGTATAATCTCAGTTTAACGCCAGTCAAAGCCTAGTAAAACCCCAGTCTGATCCCAGTATAGCCCCAGTCTAATCATAGTATAACCCCAGTCTAATCATAGTATAACCCCAGTCTAATCCCAGTATAACCTCAGTCTATCTCCAGCATAACCCCAGTCCAATCCTGGTATAACCCCAGTCCATCTCCAGTATAACCCCAGTCTATCTGTAGTATAACCCCGGTCTAATCCCAGTATAACCTCAGTCTATCTCCAGCATAACCCCAGTCTAATCCTGGTATAACCCCAGTCCATCTCCAGTATAACCCCAGTCTATCTCTAGTATAACCCCAGTCTAATCCCAGTATAACCCCAGTCTAATCACAGTATAACCCCAGTCAAATCTCAGTATAAACACAGTCTAATCCCAATATGACCCCAGTCTATCTCCAATATTACCCCATTCTAACTCCAGTATAACCGTCTAATCCCAGTATAGCCCCAGTCTAATCCTAGTATAACCCCAGTCTAATCCCAGTAAAACCCCAGTCTATCTCAGCATAACCCCAGTCTAATCCCAGTATAACCCCAGTCCATCTCTCGTATAACTCCAGTCTAATCCCAGTATAACCCCAGTGTATCTCCAGTATAATCCCAGTCTAATCGGAGAATAACCCCAGTATAATCCCAGTCTATCTCCAGTATAACCCCAATCTTATCTCAGTATAACCCCAGTCTATCTCCAGTATAACCCCTGTCTGATCCTATTATAACCACAGTCTATCTCTAGTATAACCTCAATCCCACTTTAACCCCAGTGTATCTCCAGTATAATCCCACTTTAATCCCAGTATAACCCCAGTCTATCTCCAGTCTAACCCCAGTCTATCTCAAGTATACCCCCAGCCTAATCCCATTATAACCCCTGTCTATCTTAGTATAACCCCAGTCTATCTCAAGTATAACCGTGTCTAATCCCAGTCTGTCTCCAGTATAACCCCAGTCTATCTCCAGTATAACCCCAGTCCATCTCCAGTATAACCCCAGTCTATCTCCGGTATAACCCCAGTCTAATCCCAGTATAACCCCATTGTATCTCCAGTCTAATCCCAGTCTAATCCCAGTATAACCCCAGTATAATCCCAGTTTATCTCCAGTATAACCCCAGTATAATCCCAGTTTATCTCCAGTATAACCCTAGTCTAATCGGAGAATAACCCCAGTATAATCCCAGTCTATCTCCAGTATAACCCCAATCTTATCTCAGTATAACCCCAGTCTATCTCCAGTACAACCCCAGTCTATGTTCAGTACAACCCCAGTCTATCTCCAGTATAACCTCTGTCTGATCCTATTATAACCACAGTCTATCTCTAGTATAACCTCAATCTAATCCCACTTTAACCCCAGTGTATCTCCAGTATAATCCCACTTTAATCCCAGTATAACCCCAGTCTATCTCCAGTCTAACCCCAGTCTATCTCAGGTATACCCCCAGTCTAATCCCATTATAACCCCTGTCTATCTTAGTATAACCCCAGTCTATCTCAAGTATAACCCAGTCTAATCCCAGTCTATCTCCGGTATAACCCCAGTCTAATCCCAGTATAACCCCATTGTATCTCCAGTCTAATCCCAGTCTAATCCCAGTATAACCCCAGTATAATCCCAGTTTATCTCCAGTATAACCCCAGTATAATCCCAGTTTATCTCCAGTATAACCCTAGTCTTGTCTCAGTATAACCCCAGGCTATCTCTAGTACAATCCCAGTCTATTTCCAGTTTAACCCCAATCTAATCCTAGTATAACCCCAGTCTAATCCAAGTATAACCCCAGTGTATTTCCATCACAACCCCAGTCGGTCTCTAATATAACCCCAGTCTAATGCCAGTATAACCCCAGTCTATCTGCAGTATAACCCCAGTCCAACCCCAGTCTATCTCAAGTATAACCCCAGTCTGTCTCCAGTATAACCCCAGTCTGTCTCCAGTATAACCCCAATCTAATCCCAGTAATACCCCGGTCTATCTCCAGTATAATCCCAGTCTAATCCCAGTATAACCCCAGTCTATCTGCAGTATAACCCCAGTCTAACCCCAGTCTATCTCAAGTATAACCCCAGTCTAACTCCAGTATAACCCCAGTCTGTCTCCAGTATAACCCAGTCTGTCTCCAGTATAACCCCAATCTAATCCCAGTATAACCCCAGTGTATCTCCAGTATAATCCCACTTTAATCCCAGTATAACCCCAGTCTATCTCCAGTCTAACCTCAGTCTAACCCCAGTCTATCTCAAGTATACCCCCAGTCTAATCCCTGTCTATCTCCAGTCTAACCCCAGACTATCTCAAGTATAACCCAGTCTAATCCCAGTCTGTCTCCAGTATAACCCCAGTCTATCTCCAGTATAACCCCTGTCCATCTCCAGTATAACCCCAGTCTATCTCCGGTATAACCCCAGTATAATCCCAGTCTAATCCCAGTGTAACCCCAGTATAATCCCAGTTTATCTCCAGTATAACCCTAGTCTTGTCTCAGTATAACCCCAGTCTATCTCTAGTACAACCCCAGTCTATTTCCAGTAAAACCCCAGTGTATTTCTATCACAACCCCAGTCTATCTCTAGTATAACCTCAGTCTAATCCCAGTATAACCCCAGTCTATCTGCAGTATTACCCCAGTCTAACCCCAGTCTATCTCAAGTATAACCCCAGTCTATCTCCAGTATAACCCCAGTCTGTCTCCAGTATAACCCCAGTCTGTCTCCAGTATAACCCCAGTCTAATCCCAGTATAACTCCAGTCTATCTCCGGTATGACCCCAGCCTAATCCCAGTATAACCCCAGTCTATTTCCAGTATAACCCCGGTCTATATTCAGTACAACCCCAGTCTATCTCCAGTATAACCCCTGTCTGATCCTATTATAACCACAGTCTATCTCTAGTATAACCTCAATCTAATCCCACTTTAACCCCAGTGTATCTCCAGTATAATCCCACTTTAATCCCAGTATAACCCCAGTCTATCTCCAGTCTAACCCCAGTCTATCTCAAGTATACCCCCAGTCTAATCCCATTATAACCCCTGTCTATCTTAGTATAACCCCAGTCTATCTCAAGTATAACCCAGTCTAATCCCAGTCTATCTCCGGTATAACCCCAGTCTAATCCCAGTATAACCCCATTGTATCTCCAGTCTAATGACAGTCTAATCCCAGTATAACCCCAGTATAATCCCAGTTTATCTCCAGTATAACCCCAGTATAATCCCAGTTTATCTCCAGTATAACCCTAGTCTTGTCTCAGTATAACCCCAGTCTCTCTCTAGTACAATCCCAGTCTATTTCCAGTTTAACCCCAATCTAATCCTAGTATAACCCCAGTCTAATCCAAGTATAACCCCAGTGTATTTCCATCACAACCCCAGTCGGTCTCTAATATAACCCCAGTCTAATGCCAGTATAACCCCAGTCTATCTGCAGTATAACCCCAGTCCAACCCCAGTCTATCTCAAGTATAACCCCAGTCTGTCTCCAGTATAACCCCAGTCTGTCTCCAGTATAACCCCAATCTAATCCCAGTAATACCCCGGTCTATCTCCAGTATAATCCCACTTTAATCCCAGTATAACCCCAGTCTAACCCCAGTCTATCTTAAGTATACCCCCAGTCTAATCCCATTATAACCCCTGTCTATCTCCAGTATAACCCCAGTCTTTCTCAAGTATAACCCAGTCTAATCCCAGTCTGTCTCCAGTATAACCCCAGTCTATCTCCAGTATAACCCCAGTCTATCTCCAGTATAACCCCAGTCTATCTCCGGTATAACCCCAGTCTATCTCCGGTATAACCCCAGTCTAATCCCAGTATAACCCCATTGTATCTCCTGTATAATCCCAGTCTAATCCCAGTATAACCCCAGTATAATCCCAGTTTATCTCCAGTATAACCCTAGTCTTGTCTCAGTATAACCCCAGTCTATCTCTAGTACAACCCCAGTCTATTTCCAGTTTAACCCCAATCTAATCCCAGTATAACCCCAGTGTATTTCCATCACAACCCCAGTCTATCTCTAGTATAACCCCAGTCTAATCCCAGTATAACCCCAGTCTATCTGCAGTATAACCCCAGTTTAACCCCAGTCTATCTCAAGTATAACCCCAGTCTAACTCCAGTATAACCCCAGTCTGTCTCCAGTATAACCCAGTCTGTCTCCAGTATAACCCCAATCTAATCCCAGTATAACCCCAGTGTATCTCCAGTATAATCCCACTTTAATCCCAGTATAACCCCAGTCTATCTCCAGTCTAACCTCAGTCTAACCCCAGTCTATCTCAAGTATACCCCCAGTCTAATCCCATTATAACCCCTGTCTATCTTCAGTCTAACCCCAGACTATCTCAAGTATAACCCAGTCTAATCCCAGTCTGTCTCCAGTATTACCCCAGTCTATCTCCAGTATAACCCCTGTCCATCTCCAGTATAACCCCAGTCTATCTCCGGTATAACCCCAGTATAATCCCAGTCTAATCCCAGTGTAACCCCAGTATAATCCCAGTTTATCTCCAGTATAACCCTAGTCTTGTCTCAGTATAACCCCAGTCTATCTCTAGTACAACCCCAGTCTATTTCCAGTTTAACCCCAATCTAATCCTAGTATAACCCCAGTCTAATCCCAGTAAAACCCCAGTGTATTTCCATCACAACCCCAGTCGGTCTCTAATATAACCCCAGTCTAATGCCAGTATAACCCCAGTCTGTCTCCAGTATAACCCCAGTCTGTCTCCAGTATAACCCCAATCTAATCCCAGTAATACCCCGGTCTATCTCCAGTATAATCCCACTTTAATCCCAGTATAACCCCAGTCTAACCCCAGTCTATCTTAAGTATACCCCCAGTCTAATCCCATTATAACCCCTGTCTATCTCCAGTATAACCCCAGTCTTTCTCAAGTATAACCCAGTCTAATCCCAGTCTGTCTCCAGTATAACCCCAGTCTATCTCCAGTATAACCCCAGTCTATCTCCAGTATAACCCCAGTCTATCTCCGGTATAACCCCAGTCTATCTCCGGTATAACCCCAGTCTAATCCCAGTATAACCCCATTGTATCTCCTGTATAATCCCAGTCTAATCCCAGTATAACCCCAGTATAATCCCAGTTTATCTCCAGTATAACCCTAGTCTTGTCTCAGTATAACCCCAGTCTATCTCTAGTGCAACCCCAGTCTATTTCCAGTTTAACCCCAATCTAATCCCAGTATAACCCCAGTGTATTTCCATCACAACCCCAGTCTATCTCTAGTATAACCCCAGTCTAATCCCAGTATAACCCCAGTCTATCTGCAGTATAACCCCAGTCTAACCCCAGTCTATCTCAAGTATAACCCCAGTCTAACTCCAGTATAACCCCAGTCTGTCTCCAGTATAACCCAGTCTGTCTCCAGTATAACCCCAATCTAATCCCAGTATAACCCCAGTGTATCTCCAGTATAATCCCACTTTAATCCCAGTATAACCCCAGTCTATCTCCAGTCTAACCTCAGTCTAACCCCAGTCTATCTCAAGTATATCCCCAGTCTAATCCCATTATAACCCCTGTCTATCTCCAGTCTAACCCCAGACTATCTCAAGTATAACCCAGTCTAATCCCAGTCTGTCTCCAGTATAACCCCAGTCTATCTCCAGTATAACCCCTGTCCATCTCCAGTATAACCCCAGTCTATCTCCGGTATAACCCCAGTATAATCCCAGTCTAATCCCAGTGTAACCCCAGTATAATCCCAGTTTATCTCCAGTATAACCCTAGTCTTGTCTCAGTATAACCCCAGTCTATCTCTAGTACAACCCCAGTCTATTTCCAGTTTAACCCCAATCTAATCCTAGTATAACCCCAGTCTAATCCCAGTAAAACCCCAGTGTATTTCCATCACAACCCCAGTCTATCTCTAGTATAACCTCAGTCTAATCCCAGTATAACCCCAGTCTATCTGCAGTATTACCCCAGTCTAACCCCAGTCTATCTCAAGTATAACCCCAGTCTATCTCCAGTACAACCCCAGTCTATCTCCAGTACAACCCCAGTCTATCTCCAGTATAACCCCAGTCTGTCTCCAGTATAACCCCAGTCTGTCTCCAGTATAACCCCAGTCTAATCCCAGTATAACTCCAGTCTATCTCCGGTATGACCCCAGCCTAATCCCAGTATAACCCCAGTCTATTTCCAGTATAACCCCAGTCCATCTCCAGTATAACCCCAGTCTATCTCCGGTATAACCCCAGTCTATTCCCAGTATAACCCCATTGTATCTCCAGTATAATCCCAGTCTAATCCCAGTCTAACCCAAGTCTGTCTCCAGTATAACCCCAGTCTGTTTCCAGTATAACCCCAGTCTATCTCCAGTTTTACCCCAGTCTATCTCCAGTATAACCCCAGTTTAATCCCAGTTTACCTGCAGTCCCAGTAGAATACACAGGTACCAGGGTGGGACGTCTTCAATGGTGTAGATCATGTCCAAACCTGCCTTCTCTCTCTCCATTGGCTGGTTGGGTTTGTCAGGAAAGTGGCCCTGCTCCTCTTCCAGGAAATCATGGCTCTGATTGGACAGACACAGACACAGGTAAACATCTGACACAAATACTGGCGGGTGAAGAAGAAGAAGGAGAAATCGCAGGTGGTTTTTATTTACAGTTAATCTGTCGAAGACGTGAATTCATCATTACAAACTGTATTTATGACACACGTGCACACACTGAAACCAGGACTCTCTCTCTGAGTGATCGACATAAACCATAAACTGGTCTCTGTGTCACGGTGACCCAGAATAGCTGATTAACTGGGTCACCGTGACAAACCAGAAATTCCTGCCAGGTCAGGTCTTCCCAGACCTGGTCCCTGAGTCCAGACCTGGTCCCTGAGCCTGGCTTTCCTGATCAGAAGTTATTTCTTCACATGGAAAATGGATCAATGATTACAGCGGGAGCACCAGAACTGGTCTCAGGTCTGCTAATCAGACAGAAGTGAAACGACTGCAGTTTAAATAAAGTTTGAATAGCTGACGGTCCGAGCACTTGTCCAGGTGGGACACACCAGCTAAAAGCAGGAATTGATTGGTAATCTCTGATCAGCTCACCTTACGATCAGCTTCCATGTGGCCTGCAGCTGCGATGGCTGGAGAGTGAAAACAGAGGAAGAGGACGGAGGGGTTCCTTCCTCAGCTCCAGGTTGAAGTCCACTACATTATCAACAGATTATTAACTGTCGGGACCTTGACTCTGACCCACACCTGAGACTCACCTGACTCATCAATCTGAGGCTCACCAAGCACAAACTCACTGCAGAATCCATCTCACATGCAGAAAAACCAGCTCTGAACCTGCGGGCTGTGGGGAGACCTGGATCTCAGACCAACCAGATCCGCTGGATCCACAAAGAGCTTCATATGCAGAGAAGTTTCCCCTCTGCTACCTGCATCACAACGCCAGGTAGGGGAAATGCTTGGAGGCATTTTACACCTGAAAACAGACTAGATGGAAATGAAATAAAGATTTTTTTATGAGTTTTTGGTGAACTATGACCTCGTTTCCATCCATGCTCCCAGGTACAGGATGGTTTGGTTGGGTAATCCCTGATCTAATGTTTCCACAGCAGCCGTACGTTTACCTGGTCGGTGGGGTATCAGCCAAGTGACAACAGTTACATCACCCACGTAACAGTATGCTGCCATAGCAACGCAAATCTAAACAGAGAAAATTCCACCATCCTGGTCTCCATATGTACAAGATATCCTTCAAATCTAAACTGATCAGTTTTATGACTTCATGAGGAAATACATCTGAGTATCATCTGCATAGAAATGAACATTTATTTATTAATTGCTGTCTAATGATGCTGAAGGAGCTCTGTAAGTCCCAGTGGGCAATACACCACAAGTTCTTTCTCTGATCCCCCTTTAGCTGAAAGAACTGAGCCAGGCTTTCAGAACTACAACAAATCTGATCAATAACTCTGATTGGAAGAGCGCTACCATGCCTCCACGTCACCCTGTACATCTGGGAATTTACATAATAAGGTGGAGATGATTCATTAGTACAAACATGATCCTCCTAGTGCAGCCAAAATAACTCAATATGATGATCTCTACACCCTAAAAACCCAACTGGGTTATGAAATGTGTCAGCCAGCATGTCCATGTGGTGCCCATAAGGGTTCAATTCTGGCTGCATATGAGGGACCCAAGTGGGTTTGTCCACTGTTTCCATGGTGGCCCCACCTTTGTTTTCTCATGTGGGTTTCCACATACAGGGCCCATCATAAACTCTGAGATCTGCCAATTTGCCCAGTTCAAGCCCATGCCCATCCAAACACCTACAAGCTATATGGGCAAACACAGGTGGGGCCACCATGGAAACCGTAGGCAAACCCACTTGGGTCCCTCATATGCAGCCAGAAGCTAATCCTTATGGGCCCCACATGGACGTGCTAGCTGGCCATTTTGTTTAGTTTTCTTTTAACCAGCCATTGAGTTTGGTATGTTTCTGTCAGAGGGGGCAGGGCTATTTTCCAAACTCAATGTATCTGTACCACAGAGGCTCATGGGAAATGCAAATGCAGCAGGAATTTAATCTTTTATGATTGTTATACTATAAATTTGAAATACGTGTTGTACTGTCTAAGTTATGTCCACATTTCGCCAAAGCTGTAGAAAAATTCTGTTCAGTTTCAATGTTAAAGTTGGCACCATGAGTGTGAAGGGCAGTACAGGGAGATAAACCCACCACCATGACTGCTAAGCAGTAAAGATAGATTGCTGGTTAAAGTACTTGAAGATCAGTCTCTGAATCTGTAATCTCTTATGCATGAAAAAAATATATATTCTCTAGTCAAAGAGATAGTTTAAATGCAGCAAACAGAATCTCCTGCTTCTGATTATTTTTGGTATGATAAAAAATAACTTTTGAAACTAGTACCAGAAGTTGGATAGGGAAAATGACAAATATGCACAGTCATTGTCAAAACAACCCAACATGTTAATTAATTTGACCCAGCACTTGAGATAAATGTGTAACCCATCTAGTTGGGTTAAAATGCACAACCCATTTTGTTGGGTCAAATTAACTACTGCTGGAATAAGTCAGTATGATGATCACCAATCAATAAATCAATTTGATGATGTCCAATCAAATCGTTGATGATCACCATGTTTATCAGTCAATCTATGAATCCCCTGGTTTACCTGTTTATGCTTCTGTTTTTTACAGTAGGCCGTCTCCATGTGACTGGAACTCACCTGTTCAGGTGATAAATCAGCCTGTTATCAGTGCAGAGATACACCTGGCTATTAGAGCCTCATCTGGTGATTACTTCAGGAGGTAGTGTTACATAGGAACAGGGGTTAGGGTCAACCAATGATTGCATGAATCCAGATAAACATTTCAGCTCGTAACTCAGTAGCATCTCACCTCTACTTCTCACTCATCACACAGTGAACTGTCCTTACTGCTTGTGCTGATCTGAAAATATCCCAAATTTCCGACGCTTGCCCGTCCCAGCTGGCCTCATGAGACCATCCTGATCGCGCGAGCTTCAGGTTTTCACTCGCAGATCAGTCTGGCTACTTTCCGTTGAAGAGAATTTGGAGCAGTTCACCAAACGAACCTCCAATCAGCGTTGGCTTTGAGGTGGCTTGAGGTGTGACGCAACAAGAAGTGACAGTTCGGTCTAAACAACATGAAACTAGCGTCAGCGTGGCTATCGCTCAAGTTTTATCGGAATTACAGAGTATTTCTTCACTTAAAGAAGAGCAACACACTGCTCTGGAGGCTTTTCTCAAAGGAAAATCTGTTTTTGCTCGTGTTTTTGTCATCCCTTTGTTAGTAGGTAGTATGCTTCGTTGATCTGATTGGTTGATTTGTTCTGTCTATCACCAACATAGGCAGTGATAGACAAATGCCTTATCCAATCAGCTAACCAGTATTTTCGCCCCTTCCCAAAACTGCTCTAACGGATGGTTCCCAGATGGATATGCGGAGCAAATCCATCTAGCGGAGTCAGGTTACGTCCCAGCTGCTTTCCTTTTTTTTTTTTTAAGAACTTTTATGGTTCTGTTTGACCAGAACTCTGCTGATCTGATAAAATATCTTAAACTCCAATATAGTACAAGGCATCAGTGTCCAAGTCCAGTCCTCCAGAGCTACGATCCTGCACATTCTGGTTGCTTCCCTTCACTAACACACCTGAATCTGATGAATGGCTCGTTACCAGCCTCTGCAGAGCTGGATGACATGTGCACAAGGCAATTAACCATTTGATTCAGGTGTGTTGGAGAAGGGATGCAACCAAAATGTGCAGGATAGGACAGGAGGACAGGACATGTGCACGCTGGTGGAAAGATTCTCTGCAGCTGAAATAAAGTTAAACCATGATAGAAAACAGACATAACGCCTGCTGACAGGTGACACCTCCAGGTAACACTTCAGGGTAACCCCTCCAAGTTACACTTCAGGATAACACATCCAGGTACCACTTCAGGGTAACCCCCCTGGTGACACTTCAGGGTAACACATCCAGGTGACACTTCAAGGTAACCCCTCCAGGTGACACTTCAGGTTGACGCATCCAGGTAACACTTCAGGGTAACCCCCCTGGTGACACTTCAGGTTGACGCATCCAGGTAACACTTCAGGGTAACCCCCCTGGTGACACTTCAGGGTAACACATCCAGGTACCACTTCAGGGTAACCCCCCTGGTGACACTTCAGGGTAACACATCCAGGTGACACTTCAGGTTGACGCATCCAGGTAACACCTCAGGGTAACCCCCCTGGTGACACTTCAGGGTAACACCATCCAGGTGACCCTTCAAAGTAACCCCTCCAGGTGTCACTTCAGGGTAACGACTTCAGGTAACACCTCAGGGTAACGCTTTCAAGTTACACTTCAAGGTAACCCCTCCAGGTCACACTTAAGGGTAACTCCTCCAAGTTATACATAGTGGTAACGCCTCCAGATGACACTTCAGGGTAACACCTCCAAGTTACACTTTAAGGTAACCCCCTCCGAGTGACACTTCAGGCTATTGACTACAGGTGACATCTCAGGGTAACACCTTCAGGTAGCACATAGTAAATACTTTCAGTCAATGGGAGTAAATCAGCTGTTAATAACTGACTCAGTGATCTTTGATTTCCAGTTTAACTGGGATAATCTGGATGTATTTGCATCTCATCTGAACTTAAATTTCATCTTAACGATCACATCAAATCACAGATATACACCCGTTTCTCACATGCGTTCTCTTTATTGCAGTTTTTATCCATTTGTTACAATAATAATAGTAAATTTTCTGTTTTCATCTTCATCTAAATCAAAGAAAAACCATCTGTGAGGACAATTCATATTTTACCAGTTCACACGAGTGTTAACCACTTCAAACTACTTTAAACCAGTTCAGACCAGGGCAGACCGGTTTAAATCAGACCAGACCCGTTTAAACTGGAACAAACTGGTTGAAACCAGTTCAGACTGTTTTCTCAGCAGAAAAACTGATTTCTTCTCAGCTTGTTGATCATCAACGGGTTGGTGGTGAGTCCAGGTGTTGTCTAATGGGTTCTGGCAGGATGATCCTGAACCAGGACTTCAGAAACCTGATGGATCAAGACCAGAACCTCTTTGTTTTCTGCGTAAAGATGCAAAGGCATTGTATTTTTAAGTAAATTCCAGCATTCAGCTGTAAGAAGCCAAACAATCGGGGGTGGAGAGCAATGAAACCAGACCAGACTGATCTGGACCAGCCTGAGCTGGACCTGACGGGGTACGTTTGTACAAGGCCTTTTAAGTTCTGGAGATGTTCCCGACCCGACTGTTTCAGAAAAGGTGTGTCCAGAACATTTGGATCACGTCCAGAACATCTGAATCACATCCGGATGATGTCTAGAACATGTTCTCCAGGTCATCTGTTAGAAAACGAGCCTTTCAACACAAAAAATAACCAACATTTAATCTGAGCTTCTCCACCAATCAGATCAATTTAATTATCCACCTGTTTCACACCTGTATGGGGAAGGGGGCGGAGCCTCACTGGTCAGTCTACCTGATGGGATTCTGAAGCATTCAGGTAAGTCTCTGTGATTGCCAGGTGATTCTTTAATCTGATTTTGATTGGAGGACGCAAAACATCACCTGTAACATCACTGATTGGTATCCACGGAAACAGCGATTACATCAACCAGATTAACACCTTTTCTTCTTTATAAATATAAACTCTTCACTTAAATAGTTATTATTGGTGTCCATGTGATGGATGTCCATCTTCTGTGGCCCCACCCACGTCCACTCAGCAAATCACTGCGCAGGACCCTCAGTGTCAGCAGCTCTTCAGGGTTGTGCTGCAAAGAGAGACAAAATATTTTTAATTGATCTGCAGACAAACTGATCAATCAATCAATCAATCAATCAATCAATCAATCATAACCTCTGTAAAGTTTCAGTTCAGGAGAGCAGCTCCAGATCTGGACTTTGGCATGTTCAGAAATCACACCAGTAATCCTAGTTCTATCTAAAACAGGTGGGATCAGTGAAACCTTTACAGAGTTTAGCATCAGTTACCATGGTGATAAGCTCAGGATCCGTTAGTGTGGTGAATGAATTCAGCATCCGTTACCATTGTGATGAGTTCAGCATCTATTATGGTGGTGATAAGTTCAGGGCCCATTACTGTGGTTTTGGGCTTAGCATCAGTTGCCATGGTAATGAGCTAAGGATCCATCACCATGGGAATGAGCTCAGCATCTGTTACCATGGCAATGAGCTCAGGATCCGTCACTGTGGGGATGAACTCAGCATCTGCTTCCATAGTGATGAGTTCAGGGCCCATTACTGTGGTTATGTGCTTGGCATCAGTTGCCATGGTAATGAGCTCTGGATCAGTCACCATGGGGATTAACTTGGCCTCAGTTACCATGGTAATGAGCTCAGGATCCGTCACTGTGGGGGTGAGCTCAGCATCCGTTACCATGGTGATGAGCTCAGGATCTTTCACTGTGGGGATGAGATCAGCATCTGTTACCATGGTGATGAGCTCAGGATTCATCACCGTGGGGATAAGATCAGCATCTGTTTCCATGGTGATGGGTTTAGCATTGGTTACAGTGCTGCTGACCATGATATTAATGAGCCCGTATAATCGATCGGCTCATCAGTGAATTGACGAGCAACATCAGTCTGTCTGTGTTCACGTACTCAGAACTCGAGAACAAAGATGAGTTCATAAGATCAGAACCAGAATCCAGAGTTCTGGACTCATTGATCCAGATTAGACTGCAAGAGTCTGATCAATAACTAATTTTTTAAGTTGCTCACATCTCTGCTGATCATCAATCTATTAATAACACACTGATCAATTACTCAACAATCACAGATCAAAACTGGTTATCTGCAGCTTGTTCAGCTGATCTCAATATCGATCAACTATAGATTAATTCAATGTTTGGACTCATAAGAACCGATCTATAATCAATAGCTTTATCCAAGTTTTTATCTGGATCTAGATGAAGGTTAAACCTGGACCAGAACCAGGACCGGAACTGGAAACAGGACCAGAAATGGGGGCCGCAACCAGGACCGGAGCTAGGACCAGAAACGGAAACAGAACTGGAGCCAGGACCGGAACAAGAATCAGGAGCGGATCCAGAACTGGAACAAGGACCGGAACTGGGACCGGATCCAGGACCAGTGTCAGGCTGAAGATGACTTTTGTTCTTCACCTGCTGAGTTTATTTCTCACTAATGAACCTGGTTTAATGTGTTCTCTGAACCAGAACCAGAACCTGGACCGGTACCTGGTCGGAACTTCAGGGTTCTGCTGGTATTTTCCCGCTCTGGAGACCAGAAGTGTTTTTACCTGAAATCAGCAACAGGAGAGGAGGTCTGGCCTGAACCAGACCAGACAGGGCTGAAATGGACCGGACTGAACCAGACCAGATCAGACCAGCCTGAACTGGACCAGGCTGAACCAGGCCAGACCAGACTGGACTAAGCCAGACCGGACCGGACTCTGATGCTGGGATCTCTGATAAAAGCAGCTCTGCAGACCCGTTTACCGAACATCTGTTTGCAGGTGAAAATCTGCAGCTGGCGTGCCATTGAGCAAGGCAGCAGTCCAACCGTAAAACACCACAGAAGAAGAAAACGACGAGGACGAGGTTGAAAGTCAGTTTGACAGTTTATTAACAGATAATAAATCAGGAGAAAACATTTACACTCGGATCAGAACCGGGTCTGCAAACAGACGGGAAAAAGAGTCCGACAGCAGAGAGGGAAAATCCACCTTCATCATCATCATCATCGTCGTCAGTGTGTCCTACCTGTCCGTCTGTTCATGACCTCGGCTCGGGGTCAAACACCTGATCACAGCAGAACCCGACCAGAACCCTGGACTTGTCTGACACGACACTTTATTCACAGTTAGCGTTTCTGAACAGAACTTCTAGAAAAACAGTCTTCAGCAGAACCCGTCAGAACCAGGACCTGACAGGATCCAGACCACATCAGAACCAGGACCTGACAGGATCCAGACCCGGTCAGAACCAGGACTTGACAGGACCAGAATCTGACAGGATTCAGACAACGTCAGAACCAGGACCTGACAGGATGCAGACACACAGGACCAGAATCTGACAGGATCCAGACCCGGTCAGAACCACGACCTGACAGGACCTGAACCAGAAAGGATCCAGACCCCGTCAGAACGAGGACCTGACAGGACCTGGACCCGTGAGAACCAGGACATGACAGGATCCAGACCCTGTCAGAACCAGGACCTGACAGGATCCAGACACACAGGACCAGAATCTGACAGGATCCAGACCCGGTCAGAACCAGGACCTGACAGGATCGTGACCTGACAGAATCTGGACCTGACAGGACTGTGATTTTACAGAATCTGGGTGCGACAGTATCTGGGCCCGACAGGATCTGGACCTGACAGAATCTGGAGCCATTAGGACCTAGACCCATCAGGCCGTGTACCTGACAGAATCGTGACCTGGCAGAATCTGGACCTGACAGGCCGTGTACCTGACAGAATCGTGACCTGACAGAATCGTGACCTGACAGAATCTGGACCTGACAGGCCATGTACCTGACAGAATCTGGACCTGACAGGACTTGGACCTGACAGAATCGTGACCTGGCAGAATCTGGACCTGACAGGACCTGGACCTGACAGAATCTGGACCTGACAGGACCTGGACCTGACGGAATCTGGACCTGACGGAATCTGGACCAGACGGAATCTTGACCAGTGAGGAAATGAACCTTACAGTACCTGGACCTGACAGAATCAGGACCTGGACCTGACAGAATCTTGATCTGTAAGGTTATATTTCACAGCGTTTCCAACCGCCACCACTCAGAGCGCGCTGTCTGATCATATAAAACCATTTCTTCTGACGCATGTAAACGTGACATCATGACATCACACTTCAGCGCAGTATCAGTCTTTTCCCATGATGCATCTGAACAGACATCACATAGGTCAAAGCGAGAGGGGGCAGAAACGCTGTGATTGACACCTGATAAGCCCCGCCCCCGAATGCTGATACGTAACCCAGAGGCTCCTCCCTTCCATCCTCCACCTGTCAGTCTGGTCTCAGCTCCTCCCACTTCCCCGGTGGGCGGGGCCTGCGTTACGTCTCGAACTGCGTAAGCAAGGCGCGGACTTCGGGCGTGAGCTGCTTGGCGGCGCTGGCGGCCTCGGCAATGGCGCGGCGGTACGGGCCCTTGCGTTTGCGGTCGAAGCGGAGCTGGAAGGTCTCCAAGAAGGGCGACAGCTGTGTGAGCGGCAGGAAGGAGGTGGTGGGCGAGCCGAACCAGGACACGCGCGCCTCCTGCCGCACCGCCAGCCCTGTGTCGCCGCGCCGCGCCACCGTCAGCCCCAGCACGCGTGCCGGCCACCACGGGAAGCCGTAGATCTTCGCCCATACGATGTCGCCTACGCACACGGTGCGGCCGTCTGGCAGCGGGACCTTCGACACTGACTTGGAGAAGACGGAGGATGAGGACGAGGACGAGCAGGACGAGGATGTGGACGACTTGCGGCGCCTCTTCAGCTCGCTGCCGTCTTCGTCATCCTCGCCGCCGGGCCTGAGGGGAGCGGGAGGGGGCGAGGGGGGGCAGGGGGTGGCCGACTGGGAGGAGGGAGGCGAGGAAGACGAGGAACAAGGCGCGGGGACGAGGGGGCGGGGAGGAGGAGGAGGAGGGAGGGTCTTCGGGATGGGGGGGGGTCAAAGGTCTCCGTGGAGCTGCACTCGGAGTGGGAGGAGTCCGAGGAGGAGGAGGCGGATGAAGGAGCTCCTCTTTGCTCCGCCCCTTCCTCCTCGGGTGGGCCAGCCTTCTGCGTCTCCATGGCGATGCAGAGCGCGGAGGCGGGAGGAGCTGTAACTGGGGGCGTGGGGGCGGAGCTGGGAGCAGGTGTGGGCGGGGCTATGCATGCCACGCTGTGTTTGGCTGGTGATGAAGAGGAGGAGTGTGGAGCCTCGTCAGTACGGTACCTTTGAGGTTTGAGGCGGATTCTGGCGGGAAGGCCCGTGTGGCCGCTGACGGCGGCGCCGCTCAGGCGCTGGAGGCGACGGGTGAAGTGGACCTTCTGGTTGTGGTTCTGCAGGGCAGCGGCCCGGGTCATGGCCTTGGGACAGTCCTGGTTCTGGTCCTGGTTCTGATTCTGGTCTTGGTGGGGCCGCGAGGTCCGGCTCAGTTTGTTGAGGACCTGCTGGGCTTTGGAGTGCTCGAAGGCAGAACTTTTGTTGGGAACCTTCTTAGAGTTCAGCTTCAGACGGACGCGGCTGGACGAGGAAGATGATGATGATGATGATGATGAAGCCACGCCCTTCAGGACGGTGCGGGAGGAAGGCGTAGTCGCGGACGACACGCGCATTCCTGACGACGAGCGTCTGTCGGCGGCCGGGCGCGCCGGTTTGTCGTCGTTCCTCAGCCGCTTCAGCTCAGATGGCACGGGTCCTTCGGGCGCCCGCCGCCGCCGCGACGCCTCCTCGCTCCTCGGGTCCGCCGCCCCCCGCCGCGCCTCTCTGTACCCGCCCGACCCCACCACGCCTTTGCACTTGTCGCAGAGCACCTGGCGGGGGCGGAGCTTGATGGCGTTCATGATGGAGGTGGGCTCCTCGCAGCGATAGCGCCGCTTGGGCCGCTTGATCTTGCGCGGCGGCGGCTGAGGTAAGGCCTGGTTGTAGGTGTCCCTGATCAGCAGGGGGGGCGGGTACGGCGCCCCCTCCTGGAACAACGGTGGCAGTTTAGGGGTCCAGGCGTGAGGAGATGTAGGAGGCGGGGACATCTCCTCCTGCTTGATGGACGGGTCGTTGTCACCGGCAACAAGCTGCAGAGAACTGTGGGGTCCTGTCCGGTCGTCGCGTCTGGGAAATACCGTGATGGGAATACCGTACGGTCCAAACCTGCAGACACAAGCAGAGGGAACCAGAACTTCAGTCAGGGATCAGGATCTGGATGGATTCCCAGAAACACCTTCATGATTTAGTTTTAATGAATGTGTCACACGTGCAGTGTGTGAAATTCACTTTCTGACTCACCAGTCAAGTATATTTTTTACCAGACAAAATACTTAACTATTTCACACATGTACAGCAACATCAAAACAACAGGATAAGAAAAACTGTTTGTCATCTCTGAACTTAGTTATTTAAACCTCCTGTTCAGTCTCCTCGCTCTCTACTTGGTGCTTGGATAAATCATTCAAAGGGAAGTTGATCATAAAAAGAAGTAGGGATGTCCCGATACCGATGCCAGTATCGGTACCAGGGATGTAACGATATGAAAACTTCATATCACGGTTATTGTGACCAAAATGATCACAGTTATCATTTTTATCACGGTATTACAGAAATACCCCCCAGCATCTTTGAAAAATATCCAAAATGGGTTTAAATGTCTTCTTTGTGCTTTTTAGAGGGGGAAAATGTCATCTCCTGCGAGCACACCGATGCGTGTTCATGAAACTACGTAAGCCGCAGCAGACGAGATCGCGCACTCGTTTTCTTTCTTTCTTTGTTTTAAATCAATATCCAACTCTTGTGTTTGTCCCGGTTTGTCTGCAACTCTGTCGCTCTTAGCACAATGTAAACAGCAAATTTCTTCTTCTACACTTGCATCATCGACAGAGTAGGCTCTGAACACCGAAGCTTCCGTAGTTTCGTGAATGCGCTTATGCGTGCTCTGCGGAAGTAAGATGTAGTACTGTTTAGGCTCTAAAAATATAGTAAATTATGTCGTTTCGAGTAAATTATGGACGCTACCCACTCAGGACACTTGGATTACATTGGACGAGCAGTATGGAGGAATATTGACAAGTTTTTGTGGACTTTTAAGCTCCTTGTTGGCTCGGGTCCCAGCAAACTCCATAATATGAAAGTTGGGGGGAAAACAAGAAGCCTTCCTCATCGCCGGCTGCATTTGACATATTAAAAAAGTGCTCCAGAGTCTTGCTCACCATGAGGGGAAGTGGAAAATAAAGTTACGTCATTCTGTGGGTGAACTATTCCTTTAAGACCCATTATCATTTGACGAAGTGCAAAAGAACAACAATCCTCATATTTCTAAGAAAACGATCCCAGTTTCTGTTTAACAATCAACGTTATCTAGAACACTTTTTTCTGGTTTACTCCAGAAAGCTGGAAGATGCAGCCACTCACAGATGCAGGTGATTAATCAGACGCAAACTGCTCCTCCGGATCAGAACCACACACACCTCCACGGATACATTTTATAGGCTTGTGCAAAAAAATAATGAAAAACAGAATCAAAAGCATCACACAGCTGCGTCCACCCCCACCCTCTCCACTTGAGGTGTGGCCGTCTGGTCTCCTCCACATCCGCGGCATCAGACTGACAGCGTCTGAAAAGCAGGTGGTTGGACTTAAACGCGCAGCTTCCTGCTCCGTTTCTAATGTCAAACCCGCGGTCCGCTAACACCCGCAATGATTAAAAAATGTATATTTTACATGTACGATGTAATTACTTTTATCAGTGCTGCCTGCAGACGTCACAGACGTGGAGCTGGAAAACTTTCTTTTAAAAAAAGGGAAAAGAAACTAAAACAATGTCACGTGTGCCATGAACAGCTGTGGTCGTTGAAAACACGAGTTTTCACCACAGTTGAAAAAGATCTGAAAGATCTCCAGAAACTAGGGCTGGATGATACGGATCAAATATCATATCACGATATTTTTATTTTAGATGACGATAAAAGATATATACACACTGGTATTTTTACCCTAATTTGTCTGAAAGCTTTATTTTATATCAAACACTTGTTTTTTAGTATAAAGGTTTAGTATAAATCGCTCCACCGCAGAGATGGTTAGAAATGTTTGTTAAATCGTAGTAATTCAAGATAGTTGCTGGTTTTTATGATTTCTGTGTAGAAGTCTTGTGGAAGATTGTCTTCCAGACAGTTTAAATAATAGGGGTGGGAAAAAATATTGATACACTGAAATATCACGATATTTTCATATGCAGATGCCATATTTATATTTGAAAATATATCTTTTTAACTAATGAAATCTCATGAGATATCATTGATTTGTTACGAAATCTCGAGATTTCATCATTCTGTTACCAAATCCTGCGGTATTTCGTGAAATCTCATGAGATTTTGTGACAAAACAATAATATCTTGCAAGATTTCATTCGTAAAATAGATTGATATCATGTTTTTAAATATAGATATGGTATTGGCATATGAAAATATCTAGATATTTCATATGTTAATGTGCATCGATATTTTTTCCCACACTTATGAAATAATCAGGTGACCCCTTTGTAGTCAGTCGAGTTGCAGCCGGGTCATTATGAAAAAATAACGCAAAAAAATTTGCACAACTAATACCGCGATATAAAGATATGTGTAAATATCATATCGCGATATCAGTATATCGCACAGCCCTACCAGAAACCCGCTGTGACTTGTTAGCTATAATAAACCAGGGTGTCTGCAAAAACCACGATGGACTGCGATGTGACATCATTCAGAACTTTTAATCCCAGTAATCATCCAGAACCATTAATCCCAGTCAGCATCCAGAACCATTAATCCCAGTAAGGATCAAAACCTTTAATCCCAGTCAGCATCCAGAACCTTTAATCCCACTTGACTTCCAGAACCTTTAATCCCAGTCAGCATCCAGAACCTTTTATCCCAGTCACCATCCAGAACCATTAATCCCAGTCAGCATCCAGAACCATTAATCCCAGTCAGCATCCAGAACCATTAATCCCAGTCAGCATCCAGAACCTTTTATCCCAGTCAGTATCTAGAACCTTTAATCCCACTTGACTTCCAGAACATTTAATCCCAGTCAGCATCTAGAACCTTTAATCCCAGTCAGCATCTAGAACCTTTAATCCCAGTCAGCATCAGAACCTTTAATCCCAGTCAGCATCTAGAACCTTTAATCCCAGCCAGCATTTAGAACCTTTAATCCCAGACAGCATCCAGAACCTTTAATCCCAGTCAGCATCTAGAACCTTTAATCCCAGTCAGCATCCAGAACCTTTAATCCCAGTCAGCATCAGAACCTTTAATCCCAGTCAGCATCTAGAACCTTTAATCCCAGTCAGCATCAGAACCTTTAATCCCAGTCAGCATCCAGAACCTTTAATCCCAGTCAGCATCTAGAACCTTTAATCCCAGCCTGCATCCAGAACCTTTAATCCCAGTCGGCATCTAGAACCTTTAATCCTAGTAAGCATCTAGAACCTTTAATCCCAGCCAGCATCCAGAACCTTTAATCCCAGTCAGCATCTAGAACCTTTAATCCCAGTCAGCATCAGAACCTTTAATCCCAGTCAGCATCTAGAACCTTTAATCCCAGTCAGCATCCAGAACCTTTAATCCCAGTCGGCATCTAGAACCTTTAATCCTAGTAAGCATCTAGAACCTTTAATCCCAGCCAGCATCCAGAACCTTTAATCCCAGTCAGCATCTAGAACCTTTAATCCCAGTCAGCATCAGAACCTTTAATCCCAGTCAGCATCTAGAACCTTTAATCCTAGTAAGCATCTAGAACCTTTAATCCCAGCCAGCATCCAGAACCTTTAATCCCAGTCAGCATCTAGAACCTTTAATCCCAGCCAGCATCTAGAACCTTTAATCCCAGCCAGCATCCAGAACCTTTAATCCCAGTCAGCATCTAGAACCTTTAATCCCAGTCAGCATCTAGAACCTTTAATCCCAGTCAGCATCCAGAACCTTTAATCCCAGTCGGCATTCAGAACCTTTAATCCCAGTCAGCATCCAGAACCTTTAATCCCAGTCAGCATCTAGAACCTTTAATCCCAGTCAGCATCTAGAACCTTTAATCCTAGTAAGCATCTAGAACCTTTAATCCCAGCCAGCATCCAGAACCTTTAATCCCAGTCAGCATCTAGAACCTTTAATCCCAGCCAGCATCTAGAACCTTTAATCCCAGCCAGCATCCAGAACCTTTAATCCCAGTCGGCATCAGAACCTTTAATCCCAGTCAGCATCTAGAACCTTTAATCCCAGTCAGCATCTAGAACCTTTAATCCCAGTCAGCATTCAGAACCTTTAATCCCAGTCGGCATTCAAAACCTTTAATCCCAGTCAGCATTCACAACCTTTAATCCCAGTCAGCATCTAGAATCTTTAATCCCAGTCAGCATGAGAATCTTTAATCCCAGTCAGCATTCAGAACCTTTAATCCCAGTCAGCATTCAGAACCTTTAATCCCAGTCAGCAGAACCTAAAAGTGATTTATACTATTTTTGTTTTTATTGTGTTTACAGCCTGAAAGTTCTGAACATCCAGACAGAACTTCAAAAACATTTGGTAAAACATAAATTCAAACTTTCATGAGACCAAAAATATATAGACGATGATTATTACTTTTATAACAGCAACTTTCTGCTTGTATATCAGCATAATACTAAAAGTACTCATGTTGCCGGCTACTTTTAAACTTTGTCTCATCAGTGTGCCGCTGCCTTTCACCATCTCGGACATCCAGCATCTTCTCACTTATTTTTTCTTTTTTTGTAAATTTGCAAAAATTTCTACATTTTTGTTTTTTTCTGTCAAGATGGGGTGCTGAGTGTACGTTAATGAGAAATAAAATGAACTTTATTGATTTTAGCAAATGGCTGCAACGAAACAAAGAGTGAAAAGTTTAAAGGGGTCTGAGTACTTTCAGTACCCAGTACACATACAGTATATATGTATATACGTTCTCAAATTATTTATGCCCTTACTTGTTTTATTTTTTGTTTGTTTTTAATATTTCTGTTGAACCGCAATTAAAAAAAATCAATGTCATGATTTTTATAGAATTCTTATTTATTTATTTTTCTTTTTTCATTTCTTTTCTTTTTTTCTCTTTTTTTCTTTCCAATTTTTTTTTCTTGTATTGTCCGGCATCAATTTTTTATTTATCACATTTGTCAATTTTACGGATGTATATGAAAATTTCATATCACGGTTATTGTGACCAAAATGATCACAGTTGTTATTGTGGTATTATAGAAATTATAATTTCTCTGTACAAGCCTTGGGGAGGATCGTCTTCCAGACAGTTTAAATAACAGGAGTGGGCAAAAATATCGATACACTGAAAAATGTCGCGATATTTTCATATGCCGATACCATATCTAAACTTAAAAACGTGGTATCGATCTATTTTACTGATGAAATCTTGCATCGTTTTGTTACGAAATCTCATGGTATTTCATGAAATCTCATGAGATTTCAAAACAAAACGATATCTCATGAAATTTCATGAGTAAAATAGATCGATACTGCATTTTTATATATAGATATGGTATCGGCATATGAAAATATCGCGACATTTCAGTGCATCGCTATTTTTTCCCCGACCTTATTAAATAATCAGGTGACCCCTTTTGTAGTCAGTCGAGGTGAAGCTGGGTCATTACGAAAAAATAAAGCAAAAAAAAAAAAAGCGATATAACGATATATGTAAATATATTTCTCTCATGTAAATATATCGCGATATCATATCAGTATATCGCACAGCCCTACTAGAACTGTACACATGGGGGCCTTGGTTGCCTACCACATATTTATAAATCAAACATTACAAACTGGGACTGCTGCTGCTTTTCCAGCAATGAGCAGCATCACTGGGAGTTTTTCAAAGTGCAGAAATCAGTCACTATTTATAACAATAATTACAATTTGAAAAGGTATTATTGTTGGGAATTTTACCATGGTTAATCATTTTATCAGTATTCATTACATCCCAAGTCAATTTCAAGTTATTTTACTGAGAGATGATTTTTTCTGTCTTTTATGGGAGGATATGAATAATTTTAAGGATGACAGTAATTGTGTGTGTGTCTGCATAAATGTATAATTATACATATATATACACACACACACATACATATACACACACACACACACACACATATATATATATATATATATATATGTATATACACATAAAGTATTTAACATGACATTTTTTCTCAGAAAATATACTTCTAGTAGAGTTACTGACATGAAAAATTTCACCAGATGTCGGCAGCAATTTTTATGTCCATAAATGAAGTTATGTGTAATACAGTGAAATGACACAGGGAATAAGTTAGTGTAGAAACCTTTGTTGGTGATTCCAGCCCCCAGACGCCTCCTGTATGGAGAAACCAGTGGAATACGTTGCTCAGGTGTGATTTTGGTCCATTCTTCCACAAACTGCCTTCAAATCTTCAAGGTTCCAGGTCTCTTCTGTCAACTCAGATCTTCAGTTCTTTCGGATTGGGTGATTTACTGGGCCGTTCTAGCAGCTTTATTTTCTTTTTCTTAAACCAGGTGAGTGTTTCTTGGCTGCGTGTTGGGATGGTCGTCTTGCTGAAAAATCCAGCCTCTTTTCATCTTCAGCAGATTCTGGTCCAGAATGTCTCTCTACTTTTCTCCATTCATTCTTCCTTCAATGATATGAAGTCTGCCAGTACCACATGCTGAAAAACAGCCCCCACCATGATGCTCCCACCTCCAAACTTCACTGTTGCTATGGTGTTTTTGGTGCCATTTCTCCTCCAAACATGTTGTATCTTATGACATCTGAAGAGTTCAGTTTTGGTCTCATCTGACCAGACTATGTTTTCCAGAATGTCATGGGTTTGTCCAGATGTTGTGTTGCAAACTTCAAACTAGCATCAACCTGCTTCTTCTTCAGAAATGGAGTCTTGCGTGGTGTGTGTGCATGAAGATCATGGCGGTTGAGTGCATTACTTCTCGTTTTCTCTGAAACAACTGTACCTGCTGATTCCAGGTCTTTCTGAAGTTCTCCATGAGTGGTCCTGGACTGTTGGAGAACCTTTCTGATTATTGTTCTGACTCCTCTGTCTGAAATCTTGTGAGGAGCACCTGGCTGTGGCCGCTTTATGACGATGCTGTGTTCTTTCCACTTCCGGATGATGGTCCCAATGGTGCTCACTGGAACTTTCAGAAGTTTAGAAATGCACCTGGAACCAATGCTTTCAGTGTGTTTGCAATAATAAGGTTGCGTAGGTCTTTAGACAGCTCTTTGCTTTTACCCATCATGCAATGCTTCTTGTCTGACACCTTGGTGATGAGAAACCTTTTTTAAAGCATCAGTCAGGACTAAACCAGCTGATATTACTTTGCTCTGATAAAGGACAGGATTACTTTCTAAATACTGACAGACTCCAGCTGCTTTCTTGGCTTTCCAGATCTTTTTGTCCTCCATTTCTTCATGTGTTCAATACTTATTCCCTGTGTCATTTCACTATATTACACATAACTTCATTTATGGACATAAATGTTTGGATTTCTTCGTATGTGTGCATTACTTCGGTTGTTGCCGACATCTGGTGAAAATTTCATGCCAATAGCTCTACTAGAAATACATTTTCTGAGAAAAATGTTGACTTTACTTTTTTACTTTACTCCCCCCTCCTGTACATTGTATAATATAATATATATATATATATGTATATATACACATACACACGCATGAATATATATATTTAGACATATGTATATATTTATACATGTGTGTGTTAATATGTATGTGAATATATATATATTAGGGCTGCACGATTCTGGGATAAATCTGAATCACGATTTTTTTGCTTAAAATGAAGATCACGATTCTCTGACACGATTTTTCTTCCCCCCAAATTTTTATTGCACAAATAAACTTTAACAAAACAAACAAAACAACCTATTCAAAAACTAGTTCAAAATAAAGCATGTGTTTGCACAAGAGCTTTGTTGGAGCACTTCTTTGGCAGATGCATAGTTGTAGTTCTTTACCATTGGTTAGGGGGTGGGCAGGCAACGGTAGCGCTGCATTTGAGGGCACTTGAAAAAATCCGTGAAGAATGGAAACTTATTTGTGATAAGCTCATGATCAAAAATGTTTCAGAATTGTTGTGGGTAGAAATGAGATTGCATGTATGTGTGAATTGAGATCACGATCTTTTAACGATTAATTGTGCAGCCTTAATATATATATTCATATATATATATATATATATATATATATATATATATATATATATATATATATATATATATATATACACACATACATATATATACATATGTGTATATATATATTTATATATATATTTTCCAGGTGAGTCACACATTTTTCACAGTACGGCTGGTCCTGTGACTACAATATATACAATTTAACATATTTCTAAGAGTCAATTCATTATGACTGACATGACCCAAGGATATCTATCCTTCTTTTTTTTATTGTTATTATTTTTTGTGTCCAGCAATGTAACAATGTGCAAGATGGTGTCAAGCATTCAAATAAATTTGTATACACGCCAGAGGTCCCAACCAGAAGTTTCTTCTCCATGTAACTTACTAAAATCTAACCCTAACCCTGACCCTTCTCCTAAACACCGACTACACCACAACGCATCTGGGTTGCAAGCCGCAGATACTCTTGCCGGGGTTGAACTAACTTCCGCTTGAGACTTCCTGTATGGATTGGATGTATGGCTGCGCCCTTGTCGACAATTATAACTAGGGATGCACCGAAAATTCGGCCACCAAAAGTTTTCGGCCAAAAATGACCCAAAAGTGCATTTTCGGTTTTCGGACGAAAGACATAAATCACCGAAACAACAGGGCCGAAACTTGTGATGATGCAACAAACAGCGCATCCAGCACGCAACTTATGAACTTTGTGTTTTTATGTGAAAATATATTTAACTTCACTGTCTTTCAGCAGCCAGTCAGTTATAAGCCTGTATATTATTATTTGTTGTAATAGTCCTAAAGAAAAAAAATGTAAAAGGCATTATGTAATGTACACGAGTGGAGTCAAACTAAATATTTTATTTTGAATTTTAATCTATATTGTACATTCTGTAATGTCAGGGGTAAATAAATATTTTTATACTTTTGTATTTGATTAATTGCAATGATTGATTTTAGTGAAGTTAGTACACATGGTAGCTAAAAGTGCTACGGTTCTAATAATTGACATTTCTTTCGGTGTTCGGTTTTCGGCCTTGGTTTGCTCATTTTTTGTTTTCGGTTTCGGTCAGGTATTTTCAATTCGGTGCATCCCTAATTATAACTGCAGGAAGGTACTCTTCCCATATCTCCTTGTGCCGTCTAAAGCAGGTTGTAGAACAAAATAAAATATGTTGCTCAGTAGATGTGTACAGATATATACAGCCTTGGGTTGTTTTGATTATATGTTGATATCTATCAATCTTAATCATGATGTTTATGATCATTTACAGGCATTAACTTTGAATTCGGAGGGACGGGAGATTTTTTTTTTTTTAGCAGTAACAAACTGGATATGAAAAATCCAAAAATCGTCCAAACAACAACAAAAAACCCCACCAACATTGTTCTCTTAGGATTGTCAAACAGAGGTGTGCAGAATGTGTTTTCTATGTGCAGAAAACACATTATATTGTATTTTACAACTTAAAGGCTAAAACCAAGCCAGAAATCTGGGAGAAGTCCAGGATTCAGACCTGAATTTCAGCTTCACATCAAGACAGTTGTGAAGTCAGCCTGTAAGGACGTATCAGCAGCATTCTGGACGAAACTGCCGCCATCTGAAGGACTTTATGGAGACATGCAAGGACAGGGTTTCATTAGTCTGGTCTACTAAAGATACATGCAGAATTCCTGCTGAGACACCTTTAATCCTAAATATGTTCTAGAAGAGTGATAAAAGTAATGTGATTAATCAGGATTCATTTTTTGACTGCCCTAACACACACACACTTACACACACACACACATATATATATATATATATATATATAGATATTAGGGGTGCAATGATACAAAAAAATTCACAGTTCTGTTTCTATACTTTTTTGATACAAACAAAAGGTTTTCATGTCTTTTTTTAGCCCAATGTGCTTGGTTTTCAATTTAACATGAAAACCAAAGTAGTTCCAACACCAGATCCGAGCGTAGTCGCAAACAGATCCACTGAGTTTTTCTACACAGAGGTCATCATCAGAGCACAAGTTGATAAAAAAAATCAGTTTTGTTCAATATTCAATACATGATGGTCACAGTTCGATACACACCTGTATTAAACTGTTCAATACGAATACATGTATTGTTGCACCCCTAATATATATATATATGTAAATATATGTTATGTATGTGCTTTAAGTTCTTTTATTTATTGTAATTATTTTGAGTTTGCAGCCACTGGCTAAACATATAAATGAACTGTCATAGAAACAAATGAGTTTTTCATATGAATGTATATGAATACATACATATTTAAGTATTATTTACATATATACAGCATATATGTAAATATTTTTTTTTTAATCTATTTCTCAGCTATGCACAGCGCGGTTTTATGACGTCATTGACTGATTTATGATACTGGGTGGTTACTTGGTGAAAGAAGTGATCGATCAGAGAAAGCAACATTACTGTGATTGATATGCGATCAGTTCCTGATCAGACCTGATTGGAGGGAGTATTGATCCAGTCAGGGCGGGGGTGTGACGTTTACCTTCTGGAGATGTCCATCAGCACACCTGAGAACACCTTCTCCCCCCGCCGGAAGGACACCACCAGCGCGTCATCGATCACGTGGTCCAGGGAAACCCGGACCTCGGAACCCGGACTCAGGTCCAGGACGGGTTGTGGTCTGGAGGGCTCCTCTTGCTTGGAGGCCTGTTCCTCCCCACCGGAGCCTTTACAGTAGCCGCTCTCTGGGTCCAGACCGGCCCGGACCGCGGTCCCGTCCTCCCCGGGCCCGGGCCGCAGCTCGGCCTGGATCAGAGCCGTGTAAGCCCGGTCCCGGCCCGCGGTTTCGGCTCGGTGGGTGGGTTCGGCCGGCTCGGCCAGGGACAGGCCGGCCTCGGTGACGGGCGGGGGGTCCGGGAAGGAGTGCAGGAAGACGGCGTAGGGCTGCGGGTCCGGCAGGATGCTGCGGTACGTCCCGCCGCCGTCCGGGTCGCCCGGCAGTCCGGGAGAGAACCGCTCCACGCCGGCCCGGTCCAGCGGGGGCTCGCTCTCCGGCAGCGCCTTTCCCGCCGCGGGCTCGAGCTCCGGCCCGACATGGCGGCCTTCTCCGTCCGCTCCATCCTCCGCCCGCGGCCCGAACCGCTCTGCTACCGGGCCGTCGGGCTCCGCTGCCGCCCCGCGGTGTCCCGGACCGGCCGGACCGAGTTCCGGTGGCCCCTCGTCGTCCGCGGTCGTTGTTGTTGTCGGAACCGCCGCAGCTCCTGGCTCTGCAGCCACAGCCGCCATTTTCTTCCGCTCTGCTGCCGAGCGGCGCGTGGCCCCGCCCTCCCGCTTCGCGTTCGCTGCGCAGTCGCACTGCCATTGGCTGGGGGCCACGTCGATCAACGCAGACGAGGCGGAGCGCCGCCTCTGATTGGCTGACTGAGTCCAGTTCAGTGTCGCCGTCAGGGGGCGTCTTTCTTTCTGACAAACAATAACACGGAGCAACACAGCTGATCGATACCTGATCACATCAACTGATCAGGTTCTCATCGATGTTCTCTCAGTGATCACTGATTAGAATACTCAGGAATTATATGGACTATTTCAATACGGATCAATAAGCACCGGATTAATAAACTTCTACAAGTTTAATTTGTTTGTTGTTTAAACCGCATTGTTTTTGCGTGACTCGCGCGCAGATCGATAAATAAATCCTGAATCCAGAGTTCTGGATCTGACACTGATGAAACCAGGGATCAAACCAGTGACTCTGCAGCAGATGCGGTACCATGCAGGTCCAGTTCTGGTTCTGGTGGGTCAGAAAATAAAAGCAGAGGTGGTCCACATGTTTCACCAGAACCCGGTCTGGTCGTGGTCCGGTTCTGGTCCAAAACCTCAACAGTGATCCTCCCGCTGTTGTGGTAAAAGAATCGGCTCGGGAATCAGAATCGTCTTTATTATCAGTTGTGCAACAACTAAATTTTAGCGGCTGCAACTCAAAATAATATTTACAAGAATTAAACAAAATAAATATAAAGTAAAATAAAAAAAAAAATTAGTGCAGTAAAATATATAAAGTACTATATTGTAAACAAGAAATGAACGACTAGAAGCAGCATGGGTTACTGAAGTTTAGCCATGTGGTTTGGATTGTTTAGTTTCCCGTTCACAAGACTGACTCGTTCATTCAATTTCTTTTCTTTTCTTTTTTTTTAATTTCAGAATTTAATCAACAGTCACTAGTCTTTATCAAGTACCTCAAAATTATTCATACCCTCCAAATAAAGAAAAGGCTAAATCCATGATAGTAATTCAATTAACAAGAAACTTATAATGTAATAATAAATACAAATTTACAAAATTATGATTTAGTGAAATAATATATTTCTTTGAATTGTGGTTGAAAATGATAATTTAAAAAAAAAATTGTCCCAGTTACATGTTTATATATATATATACATATATAAATATATAGACATGCATACATATATATATATATATATATACATACACACACAGACATATATATATATGTTATATATATATATATATATATATATATATATATATATATATATATATATATATATATATATATATATATATGTATGTCTATATATATATACATATATATATAGACATGCATACATACATACATACATATATATATATATATATATATATATATATATATATATATATAATACATACACATATATATATATATATAGACATGCATACATACATATATATATATATATATATACATACACACACAGACATATATATATATATATGTATAGGCTATATATATATATATATATGTACATATATATATATATATATATATATACATACACAGACATATATATATATATATATATATAGACATGCATACATACATATATATATATATATATATATATATATATATATATATACATACACAGACAGACATATATATATATATATATGTATAGTATATATATATATATATATATGTGTATGTATTAGAGGTGCAACGATACAAAAAATCCACGGTTCGATTCACTTCAATACTTAAGTGTCATGGTATGATATTTTTTTCGATACAAAAAATTTTCATGCCTTTTTTTTTTTTAACCGTTGTACTTTTGTCCACCGTGGTTTACCATCAGCGTCATATTTAACATGAAGACCAAAATAGTTCCAAACGGCAGATCTGAATGTCGTTCAAGGAGAAGTTGAATGCAGATGCGCTGTGTTTTCAACATCGAGCTCATCGTCAGAAGACAAACTGATAAAATAAATAAAAAAATCTGTAGTGTTTGATACACGGTGCTACACACCTGTATTGAACGGTTCAATACGAATACATGTATTGTTGCACCCCTAATAAATAGAGATAGATAGAAAGAAAACTGTTTGAAAATAAATTTTGTATATTTTGATCTAAACTGGAAAATTTGTTGACCTTCTGATGAATTAATGAATTAACATTAATTAATGTTCACCAACAGATGATCTATAACGTGTGTTGTAATCACATGAGTCCACACTGACATCATCAATAGTTTCTGCAGTAATTAATGATTGGTTGGTCACGTGTGACGCATTAGCTGAGTATTAGACTGTTATTGTCACGCGTTGCCATCGGCTCGTCCATGAATGACACATCACTTGTTTAAAATAAAGCTGTGAATAAATTAATGCAGGTCAGATGTCTCAACGTTATAAACTGGAAGATTGGGACGAAATAACTTCATCTGGTCCTTGAAATTTAAAACAATATTCTGAATAATTCTTATGATCAGAAAAAAATGAAACTTGACAGTCAAAACCCAAGGAATAAAAGCCAACGCCTTCGAACTCATTACTAGTATTTTATTTACTTTTTAATTGCCCAACAATCTGTGATCAGAACATTTACTTACAATCACTTTTACCTGGAACTGATTTTTCATTCATGTAAAAAACCTCAACATGGTTCATCATTAATCCAGTTTCTGCTGCTGTTGATCAATCAATCAGTTTATAATCAGTTTCCTCAATTTATGGATTTTAAACATTTAAATTCACTTGTGAACAAAACAATGCATCTTTAAGAACAGAAGACATTTAACATGTGTGCCATTGGCCGAAGGTCCTGACACGGCAGCGTCTGACTGGCCGAAGGTCCAGCTGGCAGTTCTGACTCTGATGTGGCAGCGTCTGATTGGTCAAAGGTCAAGCTGGCAGTTCAGACTCTGACGTGGCGGCTTCTGATTGGTCGAAGGTCGAGCTGGCAGTTCAGACTCTGATGTGGCAGCGTCTGATTGGTCGAATGCCAAGCTGGCAGTTCAGACTGACGTGGCAGCGTCTGATTGGTCGAAGGCCGAGCTGGCAATTAAGACTCTGACATGGCAGCGTCTGATTGGTCGAAGGTTGAGCTGGTCGTTCAGACTCTGACGTGGCAGCGTCTGATTGGTCAGAGCGCATTGAGGCCAGTCCCTTCTGTGTCCTTCACTTCATTTAAAGCGATAGCTTCCTTTGAAGCAGTGCTCCCATCTAGAGAGACCACGCCCTCTTTCAGTGACACACCTTCTTTCAGCCGAGAGGCGGAGCCTTTCGCAGACCTTCAACAGTTATCGATGATATTTATCAGTTAGTAAGCATGTAACATTTATTTGTACAGCACTTTTAGCAAATTAACTCACTGACTGCCAAAAACGTAATTTGACATCGTTTTAAGTCCAAACGTTCACCACTGAAGATGCCAGAGACGTCTTTGGCGGGTTTTTAAGGTGCAATGTGTAAGAAAATCAAAGGCTGATAACAGATATCTTTTCTAATTCATCATTTAATGTTGTTTTTCAACTGCAATCTAATCACTTTACTAAAATAAATTTGGTTTCTATTCTCTTAGTATGAGTCATTTGTACAAATGAGACAGAGTCTGGTCTCCTGATCTGCTACGTCTAACAAGCATGTCATGTATATTATATGATGTTGACGTAGGTTTTCAACTTTAGTGTGGTACTGGTCTACTTTCCTAAAGTTAACAGCTGTTCATATGTTCGAAGTGTCACTAAAATAATAAAAAAAATCGGCATCAAAGTCACTTTTCCACTTGAAAAAGCACATTTTCTCAGTGTTTTGACCAAAAGCAGCATTTTTGCTGCAACTACCTGATGTTCTACTGCAGATTCCTAAAGAACAGAAAAAACTAGAAACAAACTGTTTTTCTGATGAAATATGAGACATAACTTTCTTTTGGTAGTTTCCATGTTTCCATAGTCCAAGAACTGAATATTTTCCGGGTCCTGAAAGATGAGCTAAAATGCTCCGAACGCTGGCAGTATGGGTCTGTTGGAACTATGGCTGGCAGCTAATGAGTTAAAAGCTATAAAGTGCTTTACAACAGCCAAATGATCCCCCCCCACCACCACCACCACCACCACCCCCCAATCAGGTAGTCTGACCATAACTTAAGCAGTTAAAGAGGAAGTCTGTAGCTATCCACCTACCATTTCTCTTCCACGTCCTCGATGGTGTCGGGCAGGGGCATGTTGAGTGTCTCAGGCAGAAAACAGGCGAAACAGCTTGCCAGCACTGCGGCCCCCCCATAAACTATACTGGGTAGAACAGGAAGTACCTGGAACCGTCCAACAGCCAAATTAGTAACCATCCTGCCTGTGGATCAGCCGCTATGCTGATGATGTGACCGTGTCCGTTAAACAGACAGTACCTCATCCAGGATTAGGACTGCCGGGGCCGCCATGCTGCCGACTCTCGCCATCGTGGAGACAAAGCCCATTCCTGTCTGCCTAAAAGTACGGCACAGACATCATAGGACAGATTAGAAGAAATAAAGGCCAGCAGAGAAAGTCCTGGTCCAAACTGACAGCAAGTCTCACCTGAGGACAGTTGGGTAGAGTTCCCCGGTGTACAGGTAGACGGTGGTGAAGGAGGCGGAGGTGAAGGCTTTACCCAGACAGGCCAGGGTGGTCCTGAGGGTCTGCATGTCTGAAGGGGGACATCAGGGTCAAGATGAGGGTGGGGACAAAGACCAGAATCAGGACAAAACTCGAGTTAAGATCAGGATCAAGTTTAGGGTCAGGACAAAGATCAGGATCAAGACGACATTCAGGAACAGAACGATCAGAATCAGAAATAGGGTCAGGATAAAAACTGGATCAGGATCAGAATGACATTCAGTATCCAAACAGGCTCAGAATTGGGATCAGGATCTAGTTTAGAACTGATCTACCTGGGGGGACAAAGATGTTGGCGAAGATGATGACAGCTGACAGGAAAAGACAGGAAACCTGAGACACCCGTCTCCCCAGGTAACTGAGCATGCCCAGAGCGAGCAGCTTGGCAGGAACATCCACGGCTCCAAAGATGATCTGCATCAGGTAAATACTCACCTGGAACAACCAATGGAAAGGCACCTCAGTGTGAACCAACCAATGAGACAGCAGGAGTCAGCCCACTGGAATAAAATGACCGTGGAAGCTGCTAGGACAGGTGGACTGCTACAAGACCACTTACCCCAAACTTCTGCAGGTCCATGGCTAAACCATAGTATGCAAAACTGGTGGAGAACCTGAGGAAAGGAGAGTACACAGGTAGAAATATGTCTGAGTCCTGTTGCTGAGCAGAAATAAAGCAAGAGTGAGTGAAAAGTGACAGAAGACATGACGAGGAGGCGTTTCTGACCAGACGGCAATCAGACAGATGGAGATTCGTCTGATTCCTTTCGTCTTCAACAGGTCGAACGCCGTGAATGTCGACCGACTCGATTCAATCTCCTTCTTCATGTGAGAGTGGAGCACCTGCAGTCACACGGTGTACAGCTCAGTTTCTGATTGGATAATACAAACTTCATACAAAACCATGTGGAGAGGTTACCTCTAGCGTCAGCTTGTTGATCATCTCCGGTTTTCCGTTGATCCGAGCGACTCGATGGAGACTTTTTAACGCCTCCTCAGACCGACGGTTCAGCACCAGCCAACGCGCAGACTCTGAATACCACCTGACCAATCAGAGAGAGAGAGAGAGAGGGAGAGACAACCCCCTGCCAATCAGATAGAGACAATCACCAGACCAATCAGAGAGAGAAACAACCACCAGACCAATCAGATAGAGAGACAACCACCAGACCCCATCCTGCAGTTTTCGTTCCCATGTGGTTAAAGGAAACAACCTGTCAGACCTGAGCAGATCTCAGCTAACCCACTGAAGCACCGACCAATCACAGAGCAGAGAACCATCCAACCACTTCCTGGTGGTATAAAAGCATCAACCAATCAAGAGTTCTTTTTTTAGAAAGCTCTACCTACCAGCTGTAGGTGAAATACAGGAAGTGAGGTGCGCAGACGAACACCTGAAGCTTCCTCCAGTCTCTCAGCCAATAGGCAACACCCGCCAGGATCATCTGACCGAAGGTAAAGAAGAAGGAGGTGAGCGTGCCCACTAGAGTCCTGGCTTTGGTTGGGATCCACTCCACCTCTGAAACAGAGAAGGTGGGCAGGTGGACAGGTAAACAGATAAACAGGTAGACAGATAAAAAGGTAAACAGGTACTTACTTAGTGAGACTCCATTGATGATGACTCCGGACACGGCCATCCCGCTCAGAAACCTGAAAATGCAGTAAGCGGTGTACGACGGCGAGAGGGCGGAGCTACAGCCGAGCACGCCCAGCTGCAGGTAGGACCAGATAAGGACAGACCGCCGACCAAACCTACGAGACAAACAGAGGTCTGAGAGACCTGCACATGCACGTAGAGCTGCACGTGCACATAGAGACACAAACAGGTGAAGGTCACCTGTCTGACAAGCCACCGTAGATGATGGCTCCTGCCAAGACTCCGCCCATGTAGATGGTCTGAATCATCTGTTTGAGAGGACGCAGCGAACACACCAGGTCCCACTGAGGCAGATCATTAATATTCGTTACTCATTAATATTCATGACACATTAATATTCATAGCTCATCAATATTAATCACTCATTAATATTTGTCACTCATTGATATTCATCACTCATTTATAATCCTCACACATTAATATCAATCGCTTATTAATGTTCATCACTCATTAATATTCCTCATACATTAATATTAATTGCTTATTAATGTTCATCACACATTAATATTAGCCATTTATTCATATTTCTCAAACATTAATATTCATCATTCACTAATATTCGTCTCACATTTATATTAATCACTTATTAATATTAATCACACATTAATAATCACTTACTGTATTAATGTTCATCACTCATTTATATTCATAACTCATTAATATTAGTCACTCATTCATATTCATCATTCATTGATATTCATAACTCATTAATATTAGTCACTCATTCATATTCATCATTCATTGATATTCATAACTCATTAATATTAGTCACTCATTAATATTCATGCCCTGCTCTTAGAATCAGACTCAGCAACATTTATCGAGTATTCATATTCATATTATCTTCACAAATATAAATCATCTTCATTAGCATAAACTGTTGTCTTATTTTAATATCCCCCAGATAAATATCCACCTCATTAATATTCATCGGCTCATTGATGACATCTTCATAGTCATTATAAGCCACATTAATATCTATAAGCCTCATTAACATAAAACAGATGAGTTGATACAACCATCTGTGAATGTCTGGCAGATTTGTCGATATTTACGATCATACATATTCAGTCATTAGCATCCAATAACAACATGAATATGCTCATGAATATTAATCAGCTTGTTCTATTTGTAAACAAATCAACATTAATTATCATTATTAATCCCACAAGTAATGGTGTTCATTGATTGTATGAACATCCTTTTGCATCATTTATATTAAATGGCCTCATTAATATTCATGAGCTGCATGAATATGCAGACGACCTTGTTACCTCAGAGACAGTGGTAGCGGAGAACTCGGCCTGGTCGTACGTCCATCCGTCCACACAGCCTTCAGTCTGCAGCTGGCTGATGTTCACGGAGCTGTTGGCTTCCAGCAGGTGCCACTGAGGCTGCACGTACCTGGACAGGTGCAACAGGAAGTGATGTCAGCAGGAACCTGCATTCAGAGGAAACCGCTCCAATCAGAAAGCAGCTGTTACCTCCGACAGCGGTCCAGCCTGTCTCCGGAAGGATCCGGAGGGATGAAGACTTTCAGCATCTGCTTCTCGTCCACCTGAAGCAACCAATCACAGCCATCCAAAAGATAACGCATCCACTTACAGCCGACAATTGCAACCGTGTCCAATCGCAGCGGTTCGTCAGATAACACAGCCAATCTGTCTGCCAGATAACGCGGCCAATCGCAGCCATCCGCCAGATAACACAGCCAATCACAGCTTTCCATCAGACCGGCCGGTTCCTTACCTGGTAGGTGAGCGACAGGTTGTGCAGGCTCTGATTGGCCGGCAGGCTGCAGTGGTGGGCGGGGATTCCTGAGACAAAGTTGTTGAGCAGGTTCTGACTCGCCATCATCAGACCTGGGAAACTGATTAGGGTCACATGGAGCCACTGGTACCGTCCGAAGCCGCCCACCTGCCCAACCAATCACAGCGTGGTTACACACCTGGACAGGTGTTCTTGTAATCTGATTACAGCAGAAACCATCTCACCTCATCCAACAGGTCGGTGAAGCCCATGTCAACAACAACAGGTCTGCCTCAGAGTCTCAGGTCCATTAGAACAAACCTGACAACAACAGACACAAAATAAACAAACAGATCAAGAGGCAGATGGAAACAAAGCAAACATCCTCAGAACCTGCTTCTGGGGGATCCTCTAAAACTTCCCCCAAACTCCTCTAAAACTTCCCCATAACTCTTCCAAAACTCTTCCAAAACTCCCAACACTTCCAAAACTCTTCCAAAACCTCTGAAACTTCCACAATTCCTTCAAAACTCTTCCAAATCTTCCCCAAACTACTGCAAAACTCTTCCAAAACTTCCCCAACTCCTCCAAAGCTCTCCCAAAGCCTCAAAAACTTCTCCCAAACTCCTCTTAAACTCTTTCAAAACCTCCAAAACTTTTCCCAAACTCCTCCAAAACTCTCCAAGACCTCCAAAACTTCCCCCAAACTCATGCGAAACCTCCTAAACTTCCTCCAAACTTCTCCAAAACTCTTCAAAACCCCCCAACTCTTCCCCAAACTCCTCCAAAACTCTCCAAAACCTCCCCAAATTTCTGCAAAACTCTTCCAAAACTTCCCTTTAACTCCCCCAAATTTCTTCCCAAACCTCCAAAACTTCCCCAAACTCATGCAAAACCTCCTAAACTTCTCCCAAACTCCTTCAAAACTCTCCAAACCCCCCAAATCTTCCCCACCTCCTCCAAAACCTCCCCAAATTTCTGCAAAACTCTTCCAAAACTTCCCCTTAACTCCCCCACTCTCTTCCAAAACCTCTGAAACTTACCCAACTCCTTTAAACTCTCCAAAACTTCCCCAAACCTCTGCAAAACTCTTCCAAAACTTCCCCTCAACTCCCCCAAAACTCTTCCCAAAACTCCAAAACTTTCCAAACTCCCCTAAAACTCTTCCAAAACTTCCCCAAACTCCTGCAAAACTCTTTGAAAACCACCAAAACTTCCCCATAACTCCCCCAAAACACTTCCAAAATTTCCAACATCCCCCTTAACACCTCCAAAACTTTTCCAAAACTTCTGAAACTTTCCCAAATCCTTCAAAACTCTTCCAAAACTTCTCCCAAACTCCACCAAAACCTCCAACACTTCCCCTTAACTCCAAAACTCTTTCAAAACCTCCAAAACTTCCCCAACTCCTCCAAAACTTCCCCTTAACTCCTCCAAAGCTCTTCAAAAACCTCAGAAACTTCCCCAAACTCCTGCAAAACTTTTCCAAAACCTTCCAAACTCCTGCAGACTTCTTCTAAGACCTCCAAAATTACCCCAAACTCATCCAAAACCTCCAAAACTTCCCAAACTTCTCCAAAACTCTCCAAAACCCCCCAACTCTTCCCCAAACTCCTCCAAAACTCTCCAAAACTTACCCAAATTTCTGCAAAACTCTTC
Organism: Atherinomorus stipes; assembly: GCA_023101725.1. Taxonomy (NCBI): domain Eukaryota; kingdom Metazoa; phylum Chordata; class Actinopteri; order Atheriniformes; family Atherinidae; genus Atherinomorus; species Atherinomorus stipes. The sequence goes on from JALJCO010004142.1 coordinate 317,137, forward strand.
CAAAACTTCCCTTTAACTCCCCCAAATTTCTTCCCAAACCTCCAAAACTTCCCCTTAACTCCTCCAAAGCTCTTCAAAAACCTCAGAAACTTCCCCAAACTCCTCCAAAACTTTTCCAAAACCTTCCAAACTCCTGCAGAGTTCTTCTAAGACCTCCAAAATTACCCCAAACTCGTCCAAAACCTCCAAAACTTCCCAAACTTCCAAACTCCTCCAAAAATCTTCCAAAACTCTCCCAAAACCTCAAAAAATCCTCCAAACTCCTCCAAAACTCTCCAAACCTCTTCCAAAGCTTCCAAAACTCCTTAAAAAATGTCTCCCAGACCTCCAAACCCCGGCGTCGTCCTGCTGTGTTCCTGCTTTAACCCACTGCTGCTTTTTTACTCTAAAGTTGTGAAATATTGATTTGAGTCTGGTGAGAGTTATTAAAGGATTACAGCCGAAGGAAAAGAGGATTTTCTCCAAGTCTGGAAACGTGTACTTACAGTCTGGAGGAGACGGACGACTGGACGGACGACTGGACGGAGGGATGGACGACTGGATGGATGAGTGGACAGAGGGAGGGAGTGTGGGGACGAGCGGAGCAGCAAAGAATAGATGACTGAGCATTAATGATTGAAGAAAGAGTTAAGCAGCCGTGTGACTGAATCAGCCGACTGATCACTGATCAATCACCTGACATTTGTTTATCAGAATAAACAATAATCTGAACTTTCAGTCCAAAATTAAAACAAAATATGAAATTTTCAGATTAAAAAGCCTGACAGAGATGTAATCATCTTCTTGCACACACACATGACCTTGGGTCCCCTGGGCCTTCCAACCCGTTCACCTCCTGAGCCCCGCTCCCCCAAGGCCCCCCAGCACAGATGGACGACTGTTTTGTTTTCTTGTTCTGGCTCCTCGCTGAGGTTCTCCCTCCTGGAATTTGCTGGACAGAAGTTCAGTCAACAAACATCTCTGCAGGATTCAGACAACTGGGGACATGTGGACAACGTGTCCTGCAGACGTGTTCTATGTGTCCTGTCTCGCGGACACCTACTCACCTGTTCGTAAAAGTTCCAGTTTCAGGTTTTATTCCATTTTATTTCCTGTGAAGCACCACGTGTTTCAGTAAAAGAGGAAAATCTTTCATTTGTTTTTTTCTTTAATCCGTTAAATTTTCCAGAGAAGTGATCCGCTCCGCTTGTTCCTTCACCGTCAAGTCATTTATTTATTTATTTATTTCCAGGATGGAAACTTGGTTTAGACCAGAAAACATGACATGATGAAAATAAGAAATAGGCTACACAGAATGAAACACTACAATAAAATCACCAGTGAAAAACGCCAAAGCTGAATGAAAACAGCACTGAACACTTGAATAAAACTCTGGCTGGAGTTGATCTGAAGAACGTTTTCATGTCAACTCAGCTCATATTTTCTGGTGGTGATAAAAACTTTAAGTTCATCTGAAATCAGAACTGTTGAACCAAATGAACTGAATTACTTCCATCAAGTGATTTAACAGAGTTTATCCAAGTTCATGTATCAAACGAGTTAGACCAGACGGGCCTGGTTTAAAAAATGAAAATAGGTAAAATAAACCAAATATAATAAAATGTCAGTTATGTGTCTGTTCCATAGCTTCCAAAACAGGCAGTTTATATCAGTTAACCCCAAAAGAACACTTGGTCATATCTAAGGAACACTTGATTGCACCTGGTCATATCTGAGGAACACCTGGTCATACCTGGTCCTACCTAATGAACACCTGTTTTCTCCTGGTCGTACCTGAAGAACACATGGTCCTACTTGAGGAACACTTGGTCACGCCTGAAAAACACCTAGTTGCTCCTGGTCATACCTGAAGAACACCTGGTCGCACCTGGTCCTACCTAATGAACACCTGTTTTCTCCTGGTCGTACCTGAAGAACACCTGGTCATATCTGAGGAACCTCTGGTTGCACCTGGCAATAACTGAGGAACACTTGGTTGCACCTGGTCCTACCTGATTAACACCTCGTTGCTCCAGGTCATATCTGAGGAACACCTGGTTGCTCCTGGTCATATCTGAGGAACACCTGGTTATATCTGAGGAACCTCTGGTTGCACCTAGCCATACCTGAGGAACACCTGGCTGCACCTGAAGAACACCTAGTCATACCTGAAGACCACCTGGTTGCATCTGCAGAACACCTGGTCGTAGCTTAGAGAACATCTGGTCGCACCTAAGAGAACACCTGGTTGCACCTTCACAACACTTGTTGCACATGGTCATACCTGAGGAAGACCTGGTTGCACCTGGTATACCTGAAGAACACCTGGTTGCAGCTGAAGAACACCTAGTTACTCCTGGTCATATCTGAGGAACACCTGGTCATACCTGAAGAACACCTGGTTGAACCTGAAGAACACCTAGTCATACCTGAAGACCACCTGGTTGCATCTGCAGAACACCTGGTCGTAGCTTAGAGAACACCTGGTTAATACCTAAGAGAACACCTGGTCATACCTAAAGAACACCTGGTCGCACCTAAGAGAACACCTGGTTGCACCTTAACAACACTTGTTGCACATGGTCATACCTGAGGAAGACCTGGTTGCACCTAGTATACCTGAAGAACACCTGGTTGCAGCTGAAGAACACCTAGTTGCTTCTGGTCATACCTGAGGAACACCTGGTCATACCTGAAGAACACCTGGATGCACCTGAACAAATCCCATCAGAAGCGTTTAGGCCTCTCCCGAGACCCTCGACACGTCACGACTTTGACCAGGTGACCTGGTCAGAAATGTCACCAGTTTTTTCCTGATCCAGCTGCAGGTGCTCTGGATTTCCGTGCCAGGTGAGGTCCAGGTGAGATTGGACCCGCTTCTCCTGACCCAGCAGTCTGGCTTTGTTCATCATGACTCTACATTTTCTGTGATCATTAACAGGAGATAAAGTTTAAACAGTCTCATCTCTGCCTCGGACGACTCCCGTCACCTTCCACCTGCAGCTCTGACCTGCTGGGGAAATCATTCCGGTCTTACGTGGGTCAGGATCCCTGGAGGTCCTCATCAATACATCCTGATCAATCAACCTGAACAGGCATGTGTTTTCAGTTCTCGGGTCACAGAACTGCAGAACTGTTAATGTTCAGTCTCAGATTTAATGTTTGACCCACGTCACTGATTCCTGCTGGAAAACCCGCTGGTTTCTGCTTAGACCTGGTCCAGCAACACCAGAACCACGTGGACCGCCTCCCTCTGGTGCTGCTAGACCAGAATGAAGTGATCCATGTTCTGGTTTAGCAGGGAGGACTGGACTGACCAGCAGGACAAAATCCAGTTTTACATCAAGTTTGGTCTCAACACAGTTTCAGTCTGAATTCGTTTATTTACAGATTTACAGAGAAAACAGCAACGTTTGTCCCTGAAAGCACCATTGTATGTTTACTGGCATTTACAGAATTATTTCAAAACATGTATAAATATGCAGGCAAATACACATGCGTGGAACACACACACACACACACCCTAAAAACATTTTAAAGTAAACATGAAAAAACAGAAAAACTAAAACTTTGCTGCTAAAATTCAGCTTTCTCCTGCATTGAAACCAGCTTATCAACGATTGTCCAATCAGAAACTTTGCTGCTCTTCAGCTCTGATTGGTCAGTGTGGTGAGAAATTCTCTGACCTGCAGATGAAAAAAAAGAAAAGGTCACACAATCAGGTTGTGAAAAAATAAAGGCTCAGGCCATGTCTCAAACTGCGCATTTGAGCACTTCAAACACTCTTTTTGAGTGTGTGCTGCGTTCATGCTGTCATGGATAATGGGGGTGAACGAAGCGGTGACGACCCCCTGCTGCATCCGAGGCGGTTTTGTACTGATTTAGGTAACACTTGTGAAATGATTTACACATTATTACTAATGTATATTGTAGCATGCTACCAAGCTGTTCACTCCCTGATGACAGTTATGATCTGGTCGTGTGTTTGAGGCTGCAGTTATACCGGCTCAGTAGAGTTAGCACATGTTAGCGGGTGATGCTAGTCCGTCACTTTCTGTAAGTGCAGTGTTTGTTGGGGTCAGCATTTAGCGACAACAGACGAAGTACACAGTGCGGACTACGCACTGGATTCCAGTGAACTCGGGCAAGAGTGCGGCATGAGACACGGCTTCAGTTTTCCTTTCAGATTAAAGCTGATTTCCTCTCTGAATGCCTTTCAGAATAAAGCTATTTCTTGTCTGCATTTGATTTCAGAATAAATCCGATATCCTATTTGACTTTCCTTTCAGAATAAAGCTTCTTCCCTGTCTGACTTTCCTTTCAGAATAAAGCTTCTTTCCTGTCTGGTTTCGATTTCAGAATAAAGCCGATTTCCTGTCTGGTTTCGATTTCAGAATAAAGCCGATTTCCTGTCTGGTTTCGATTTCAGAATAAAGCCGATTTCCTGTCTGGTTTCCATTTCACAATAAAGCTGATTTCCTGTTTAATTTTTACTTTCAGAATAAAGCAAATTTCCTGTCTGGTTTCCATTTCACAATAAAGCTGATTTCCTGTTTAATTTTTACTTTCAGAATAAAGCAAATTTCCTGTCTGGTTTTCATTTCAGAATAAAAACAATTTCCTTTCTTGTTTCTATTTCAGAATGAAGCCAATTTCCTGTTTGATTTTCCTTTCAGAAGAATGCTGATTTCCTGTCTGGTTTTCATTTCAGAATAAAGCTGATTTCCTTTGTGGTTTATATTTCAGAATAAAGTTGATTTCCTGTCCGACTTTCCTTTTAGAATAAACCCGATTTCCTGTCTGATTTAAACTTTCAGGATAAAGCTGATTTCCTGTCTGGTTTCCATTTCAGAATAAAGCTGATTTCGAGTCTGATTTTCCTTTCAGAATAAAGTTGACTTCCTGTCTGGTTTTCCTTTAAGAACAGAGTTGATTTCCTGTCTGATTGTCCAATCAGAATAAAGCGTACCTTGTCGATGATGACTTCTTGTTTAATGCGGTCGTTCTTGAAGTCGTCATCAACATCCAGGATAAGAACAGGAAGATCATTCAGGTACTCAAAATCCAATCTGGAAGCACACAGCTGTGATTTTAACATCTGCTTCAGATGGTGTCAGTGAACGCATCATTGGTTTCAGGTCATCTGAGCGTGCTCAGTGATGATGTCACCTGAGGTTCCTGTGGTAGAGCCAGGACTCATGCTTGAAGTGAAGCTGCTCCAGATATTCCAGAGGAATTCCCTGCTCCTCCTCTCGGCCACGGTGCAGCAACCGCTGCATGCAGCGCTGAAATATATGCAGAAACAGTGGGGCCTGAAGGCAACATGGAGAAAGACAGTCAGGTGTAGCCCCCAAATCTTTAAAGCCTTACCTGTGGTGGGGCTCTCAGGTAGATGATGGCATCGAGGGCGATTTCTGGTTCAAACTGGTTCAGCAACCAGGTGTGCCAGTCCTGATAAACACTAAACTCGGTCTCTGACAGGTCACCGCTATCAAACAGGTTGGCCGCAAACACGTACCTGTGCAGGAGAGAGGTTACTGTAGCTACCTAAGCCAGGTGTAGAGCCTCTGCGTCAGGTGTAGAACTACCTGTGTCAGGTGTAGAAATACCTGTGTCAGGTGTAAAATTACCTGTGTCAGGTGTAGAACTACCTGTGTCAGGTGTAAAATTACCTGTGTCAGGTGTAGAACTACCTGTGTCAGGTGTAAAATTACCTGTGTCAGGTGTAAAATTACCTGTGTCAGGTGTAGAACTACCTGTGTCAGGTGTAAAACTACCTGTGTCAGGTGTAAAACTACCTGTGTCAGGAGTAGAACTATCTGCGTCAGCTGCGGCGTTACCTGTCTGAATAGACGGAGCGTTCGTAGAACTGAACCGGATTTTCCGCCTGCTGAAGTTTGGCTGATGGACTCTGAAGCTGAGCTCGAACTCTGCTGAGACACGCGTAACTCTGCAGGAAGAACGGACAGGTGAGGCAGGTAAGCTCATCCTTTTCACCTGTGGGAGTATGTCACCTGGAGTTACCTGGAAGGTGAAAGACCAGCGGCTCGGTTTGTCGTATAACATCTGCAGCAGGTTTCCTCCACTCTTCTGAGAGGAGCTCAGGTCCTGGAACACACAGGTAAACACAGACAGGTAAACACAGACAGGTAAACACAGACAGGTAAACACACACAGGTAAACACAGACAGGTAAACACAGACAGGTAAACACAGACAGGTAAACACACACAGGTAAACACAGACAGGTAAACATCCCAGCAGGAGGAACTTTCAGACGTTCTGTGAGATGCAGCTTGAACATCGGCCTGTCCAGGGTCGTTGCCATGGTAACTCAGCAGGCCTACAGGTAAACCACGTTGGAATGGACTCTTAACTGAGCCAGACTAATGGAGACGAGGCAGGCAGCTGACTCGTTAAGGGTGGGGTCACCTTAAGATTCAACCAATCAGAACGCAGAGATCAACCAGCTCTGTTTTTTTGTCTCAAATATGACAAAACAGCGGCAGTTGCCATGGTAACACACATTTCAAACAGTCAACTGTTAACAATATCACTGATATCCTAACTGAGCTGAGCTGCCTTCAGGTGTGCGTGCTGCCTTCAGGTGCTGTGTTTACCTGGTAAATGTCGCAGCTGTCGTTCTGGACGTTGCACCACTTCCCGATGGGTTCAGGAATCACCTCCCAGTCGTCAGACGCCGTCTGCAGGAGGCGGACGAAGGTGGATTTTCCTGCAGCTGGAGCACAGAGCAGACGTTTCCATGGTTACAGAGCAGCCATTTCCATGGTTCATCAATGACAACGTTGAAAACGTCTATTCAGCCCTACTCTGACGGGACCAGTATTATACAGGGACCACATGTAATTTGTAATAATTACAGAGATTGTGATGTTAATCCCGTATGAATCGGACGTCTATGATTTGTGATGTAATCCCTGTGGAAATTACCTCCTCGTATATAACATGTTAAACTCTGAGGTCCTCTGATGATAGTAATTCAATGAAAACAGGCATCTCTGTGATTTGGACCGAAATGACATGTGATTGCGCCGTATTTGTTTCCTGGACGCATTTAATTTTCTTTTTGGTGAAAAATGGAGAATGAAATAAGTTTTCTCTCAAATGATTATGTTTATGATCATTTATGAAGCATTAAGTTTGGAGTCGGAGTAATGGGGGAAGTTTCAGCAGGCCTGTATGAAAAAAAAGGTAAACTACGGTATTTTCCCGCGGTGAAAAAAGTTTATTTTGGACAAAATGTGGACATGGTGGAAGTTCTTAAAGCTTCGGTAACGAGTGTCCATGAGTCATTTAACACATTTGTCTCTGAATGATCATCTGCTGCTGATGGAAACGCAGCTGGTATGAGCAGATGTTACGCAACACGCAGCACATTGACATATCTTCTAGTAGGGATGCATGATATAATCCCCCAACCGATATTTAACCGATCAGCCCGCTGTTTCTAAAGTCTAAAAAAAGAGAAGAAAAAACTTCTTTTTTGGACTTTAAAACTTCTTAAGACTAGGGGCAGGAAAAAATATCCATACACTGAAATATAGCGATATTTTCATATGCTGATATCATATTGACATTCAAAAACGTGGTATCGATCTATTTTACTAAAGAAATCTTGCAATATTTCATTGTTCTGTTATGAAATCTTTTGCAAAATATTGAGATTTTGTAGCAGAACAATAAAATCTCGCAAGATTTCATCAAGTAAATAGATCAATACCACATTTTTAAATATCGATTTGATATTGGCATATGGAAATCTTGTGATATCTCAGTGTATCGATTTTTTTCCCACCCCTATTTTTCAAAGTGTCGGAAACGGATACTAAAACTGCTATTTGCAATGACTGCTATTTTTTCAGCTTTGATATTAGTATCGATATCGGTTATCGGCCACATGAGTTTCCAATATCCCTATCCTCTAGATACAGTAGCTGTGAATTTCAGTTAAAACTCAGACTTTAGTTATCTCGTGGGGGTAACTTATTTAGTAGCCTACATGTGGTCCGTAGTTAAACTAATCCCGACATCTGTAGATGTCTTTTAGACAAAAAAAAAAAAAAAAAAAAAAAAAAAAGATGCTCTGTGGGTGGATGGATAATCTCTCCTGTCAGATATTTGGTTCTTTTTGTTTTTTAGCGCTTCATCATCCATTAGTATTAAAAAACTAGACATGCTTGTTCATTATTTCACAATTCCTGCCTCTAGTCCCTTTAAATTGATGTGCATTTGAGGTATCAAAGAGTTTGATATCTTTTAGAAAAAGCTCACAAGGCTTGCTGATATTATAGCTATTTCTTCATTTAAAGAGTGAAAAGTCTTTTTGGTTTTGTTAACATTATTTATCATGAGTTCAGGGAGTGCAGAATTATCAGGCAAATGATGCATTTTGACCACATCATCCTCTTTATGCATGTTGTCTTACTTCAAGCTGTATCGGCCAAAAGCCTACTACCACTTAAATACTCATTTGCCTTATAATTCTGCACTCCCTGTAGATGTATGTGTGTTATCGGTTATCAGTTATCGGCCTTTAGGATCTGAACTTAATCAGTTATTAATATAGGTTTTTTTTTTAAAGGTTATCGTTCATCCCTAAATATTATATAATTTATTTTTCAGCTTTAATATCAATATCGGCCACATGAGTTTTAAAATATCAGCATATCGGACAAAATTCCAATGTCGTGCATCCCTATCAATAATGATGATGAAGATAGATCAGCCAGTGAGAAGTCCACGGAGTCACAACATTATTTAAGTAGAATAAAGGTGTTATTTAATTAAAAATGTTAGCAATTACCTTAAAGAGATTATTTTTGTTTTGTTTATTCGTTGGTTCCTGTGCAGAAAAGACTTTCTTCCATCCTTTACTCTTGTTGTCACTGACAGTTTATAATGTGTCCCTTTTGTAAATTCACTATTACTTTGTAAATTCCATATTTTTGCTGTGATCAGAGACCAAAGGAAGCAAAGATCAGATAAAGCAGCGCCGCATTCAGTCTTTGTCCAAGCTTTATATTTAGGCTGTTTACTGTATTTCTGTTAGTCAGCCATGTTAATGCTAATCCAGCTAATCCAGGTCTCTGCAATCATTTTGGAAAATGCTAGTTTTCCCGACTGCACAGCAACACCACATTTTAGGTCCCCCACCTGTCAAATCCCATCATAAACCTGTCTGTGAGTACTTACTGTACTTATACTAAAGTATTGTACTTATTGTATTTATACTAAAGTATCGCTACTTCCTCCCCGCAGCTCTGGTACCAGAACTCCCGGTTCCGGGTGGACAGAACCTTCCAGAACTTCATCTAAGCTTTAAAATTATTGATTATCAGCTCACATTTGGCGCCAACCGGCTCCCGGAGGCGGGACGGACCGGACAGAACCGGATCCAGCCCGACCAGAACCGGGTCCAGCCCCGAACCCGCTCCGGTGCTCCGTGTGGTGAGCAGCAGCCGGTCAGGGGGACGGAACCGGGTCCGGAGCCGGTTCGGGGGTCGCGGTTTCGGACTCACCGATGTTCCCCTCGATGGAGACCTTGATGAGGCGGCGGTGGAGGCTGCCGTCCCGCCGCGGAGCTCCGGGACCGGAGCGGAGCCTCTTCGGGGGCGTCGCCATGACCTGATACCGGTTATTGATCCCTGATCGATCAGAGAGACTGAGGGCGGGAAAACAGCTGCTGGAATTAAAGCTCGCGCGGAAAGTGGTGTCTGGCTCCGGGGCGGAGCTTCTTCTTCTTCTTTTTATCATTAAAGGTACAGTATGTAGAACTACTGACATCTAGCGGTAAAGATGGGTATTTAAAAAAAAAAGTATGCTTTCTTTCAAAGGTGCATATTCCAGCCAGACAGTGCATCTAATTGTTATGGAGAGTCTTGGGAATTTATGAAGTTTGAAATTAGGAAATTAGCAATAATATTTAGCCCCCCCCCCCCAAAAAAAAAAGACGAGAGAAAGACTAGAGAAAAGACGAAAAATGAAATGCACATTGTCACCCAAATTATGAAATCAAAGATATGAAGAAAAAGAAAGAGGAGCTTTTATAAGATCAAGAAGGAAGTGGATGGAGCAAGATGTAAAATGCACTAAATATTTATTTTAATTTGGAAAAAAGAAATTTTGAAATGTCATCAGTTAGTAAACTCAGGATTAATGATTCCGTCTGTGATGATGAGAAAATGGTTGCTGAATATGTGGCCAACTGTTACAGCAAGTTATATTCCAAGGAAACTCCTGATGAAAATAAGGTGAACGTTTATTGTGATAACATAAAGAGAGATATAACAACAAGTAACCGTGGATTTAGAGATGCCTGTGATCAGGAAATTTCCACCAGTGATGTTTTAAGATCTATTGATTCTTTGAAGGACAATAAATCTCCCGGCAATGATGGTTTGACAGGAGAATTTCATAAACATTTTAAAATTCTGCTTGCTCCTTTTCTTGCTCAGGTTTTTGAAGAAGCAATCACTAAAGGCCGTTTGCCACCAACAAGCAAGGTCTAATAAAATTAATTCCTAAACCAAAAAAGGATCAATTAAATATTGAGAACTGGAGACCAGTAACATTATTGAATAATGATGCCAAAATATTTGCTGCAATTTTTGCAAGGAGAATAAAAATGGGACTGGAAGACATTATTGATGAAGAGCAGTCAGGATTTATGCCAGGCAGATGTATTATTAATAATGTAAGGTTTATATGATGGACTATAATGAGTTTATGTTAGAAGACAGTCTTGTTTTATTTGTGGATTTTTTTTTACAAAGCGTTTGATACAGTCAGTCATCAATTTATGATCCAGACATTTCACATCTTTGGCTTTGGAGATCGATTCATTAGTGCCATTCAAACTCTCTATAATGGTTGTAACAGCTCTGTCAAACTCTGACATGGAAAATCCTCCAGGTTTTCAATAGGAACAGGAATAAAACAGGGCTGCCCCGTTAGTCCAGATCTTCCTGTTGGCTGCTCAGATGATGGCCACTCACATTAAAAGAACAAACTTCTGGGGCATTAATGGATTTAATAGAGAATTTAAAATATCCCAGCTGGCTGATGATACAGCTGTATTTATTAATAATAAAAGAAGTCTTAGATTGCATCAATGAGTTCTCAGAGGTGTCTGGGTTAAGAAGTCTGTTCTGCTTCCACTTAAAAACTGAGACCTCCTGCAGATAAATGACATTCCTGTAAAGAAGAATGCTTCTTACCTTGGTGTTGTCTTAGATTTTAATCAAGTAAAGTGTTGTAAATTGAATTTTGACCCCATTATTAGTCAAGTGGCAAAGAAATTTAATATATTTCTTATGAGAAACTTTTCAATTTATGGGAGAACCCTGCTGTCTGAAGCGCAGGGAATTTCAATAGCTGTGTATATCTCTCTGTCTATGAATATGCCTCACACTGTGTCTACAAACATGGACAGACTGCTTTTCCATTTCATTTGGAAACATAAAGCTCATTATTTAAGGAAAGAGGTACTTTGTAATCAGAAAGGAAATGGTGGGATGGAGGTTTTAACCTTTGAAACAATAAACAATACATTCAAGATTAACTGGATTTGCTGATTGCTTAAGGAAGAAAGAAATATGTGGAATACGATACCCAAGTATGTTTTTAATTTGATTGGAGGGGCTGAATTTGTACTGAAATGTAACTACAAACCATAAAAATTGCCCATTAAGTTGTCTGACTTTCATAAACAGGCGTTGCTCTCCTGGAGGCTGATCTACAAGCGCCGCTTCCCCCCAACCAGCTGCTACATCCGGAACAATGACGCATCAAGTACCGCAGCAAGTCTCTGTTCATCAAACAACTATATATCAAATTGACATTTCTCAAAGGGAATATGCAAAAGTCTGCAGAGCAATACCAAACGCAATGATGATCCGTTCAATAATCAAACACCAAAACTTCAAAATGAAATATATATGGGGAGGATAGATGTTGTTACAAAAACCTGTACAAATAGATATATTAGAAATCTTATTCAGCCTGTAAACAGACAAATTGCAACTTCACACTGGAATTCACTGCATGGAGACATAAATTGGGGCGGGGCCTGGCTGGTTGGGGAGAAGCTCTGCATTCATAATAAAGTCAAAGAAGTGTCCTTTAAATTTCTCCATAATATATATCCCGCAAAAAAACAACATTATAAAGGTTCAAACTAGACATTGATTATAACTGTGACTTCTGCCAAGTGGAACCAGAAACCATCATTCATCTGTTTTATTGTTGCACCAAAACCTCTGGATTTACTTAGAACAACTTATACATAAGAAAACAGGTTATGTGATCCCGGTGAGTGATATCCTTTTTTATTTTGGAAATTCCTCCATCCCTGCAGACCTTGCCCTCTTGATACAGACCCTCATATTATGATGCAAGTATCACATCCACAAAACAAAATGGGCCCAAAGTAAACCGAATGGAACGCATTTTAAACATGAAATAACCCAATACTTCAATACTATAAAATATGTAGCCAACAAGAAAGCTGTGAAGATCACGGATGCAGTAAAGAAATATATTTCAGTGGATGGTAAATGGTTCCCTGTTTTTATTTTTATTCTTTTAAATTTCCTTTTCTATTTGTGCAGTTTTCTTTTTTTCTGTTTTGTTTTCTGTTTAATTTCTTAATTGGTTGTTATTTCTTTTATGGTGGATTGTATTTTTTTATTTATTTGAATAAAAGTTAAAAAAAAGAAAGAAAAAGTGCATATTCCAGCACTGTTGTAAATGTACGGTGGCCGTTAGTGGCCAGAATTCTCCCAAATAAAATAGATTATGGGTCTGTCTCAATCCGCACACTTGAGCGCTTCAAACACTCTTTTTGAGCGCGTAGTGCGTTCATGCCGTCATTTAAGCGAAAACTGGGTGCACTGAAAGTACCAGGATGTTGCCCTAATAACGGACAAAAATGAAGAGCCTGGCCGTTTCTCAATCTGCGTACTTGCGTACTCGTACACTCGTGAAACATCATCACCGCGGTCCAAGTCATGTTCCATTAAAAAGTTCGCTTCTCGGCAGATAAATCCCAGCATGCACCTGCACACGCGTGGTTTGGCAGCCTCCTCCTCCTGCAGCCAAACCTGAGCATCATTTCTATTCTTTACTGTTCTTGGTCTTTTATCTGCAGCTCTTCCTCCCGTTTTCCTCTCACAGCTGTTTCTGATCATATAATTATGACCTGATTACCCGTTTACATTAACGTGCTTATGCGTTGGAAATAAATATAATTTACATGTTGGGAACAAAAAAAAGCCACTTAGTATAATTGTTTTGGAGCAGTTATTTTAATTTTTTTATTTGTTTCAGTACCATTTCTACATCTCCACAACAATAAATAGCAAACTGTAAAATAATACAATATAATTTTCATGTTGACATGCAGTCCTGCTCACTGCCGCACACCGTTGGTGGTGATGTCACAAGTTTGCGTTGCCAGTCTGTGCTTGTGAACTCCACAAGTGCAGACTTCAAGTACGTACCTACAAGTCTGTACTTGAGGCTGCGGTTATACCGGCTCAGTAGAGTTATGCTGCGTTCCATTTGAACTCGGAAGTCGGAAAGTCCCAGTTCCGAGTAGGAAGTTTCAACTGGAACCCCCCCCTGAAGTCGAATTTCCCACTCGGAAAGTCGGACAACTCTCACAGCTCCGAGTTCAGATTTAAAGAAGGCCACGCCCGGTGTTAGCAGTTTTAGAGGCTCTTGTAATGTTACATTTATTTACACTTCATACGAATATTTTGTTGCATAAATCAGTCGTACACGTAGTTTTGGTTTTTACAGATGTACGGGGAAGCTGCTGTTGTGTAATTCACATTTTTCATGTGGTACATGTGAACTACAACGCAAGCTGTGCTAACAACGGCTAATAACAATAGCCTTAGCAAACACGTTGTTTTGCTAGGCTGCTAACTGGTTTTCCGACCAGTGAGCTGGAACGCAAGTTGGTCGGGTGTGACGTCACCCCCCAGTTCCCACTTCCCAGTTCCGATGAAAATGGAATGCAGCATTTGCTCACGTTAGCGGGTAATGCTAGTCCATCACTTCCTGTAAGTGCAGTGCTCTGTTTGGGTCAGCATTTAGCGACAATAGGTGTGCACTACAGACGAAGTACACAGCGTGCACTACATACTGAATTCCAGTGCACTCGAGCAAGTGTGCGGTTTGAGACACGGCTCACAGTCAGTCCGAACGAGCCTTATGACTGGACTATGAGGAACTACTTTTAATGTGTTTTAAGACAGTGAGTCTTAACCATGGGGTCACGGCCCAAGCTCGGGCCTCAAGTGCCACCTAGAGGGCCGCAAAAAAAACTTTCCTTTTACATGTGGGACAGTGCTGCTGCCCCAGCAGATGCTGCAAAGCTGATTGCACTTTCCACAACAGACTTGTAGAAGATCTGCAACATCTTGGTGCAGACGTTGAATGATCTCAGCTTCCTTAAGAAGTAGAGTCTGCTCTGACCTTTCTTGTAGATGTAGTCAGTGTTGCATTTCCAGTCGAGTCTGTTGTCCAGCTGAACTCCTGGTATTTGTAGTTCTCCACCACCTCCACCTCCTCTTCCAGGATGTAGACAGGACTATGCTGCTTATTCTTGCTCCTCCTGAAGTCAACAATCATCTCTTTAGTCTTGCTGGTATTTAAGATGAGCTGATTGTTACTGCACCATTTCACAAACTGATTGACCAGTTCCCTGTACTCGGCTTCTTGTCCATCACTGATACACCCCACAACTGCAGAGTCATCAGAATATTTCTGCAGATGACAGGACTCAGAGTTATACTGGAAGTCTGAGGTGTACAGTGTAAAGAGGAATGGTGAGAGTACAGTCCCTTGTGGTGCTCCAGTGCTGCTGATCACCATCTCTGACACACAACCTTTCAGTCTCACAAACTGTGGTCTGTTTGTGAGGTAGTCGTAAATCCAGGTGGTTGTGGAGGATCCACCTGGAAGTTATGGAGCTTCTGACATAGCAAAGCAGGCTGAATAGTATTAAATGCACTTGAAAAATCAAAGAACATGACCCTCAAAGTGCTGCCTGACTGGTCCAGATGAGAGTGGGCTCTCTGAAGCAGGAAGATGATGACGTGTTCAACTCCAAGCCCAATACCATATGCAAACTGTAATGGGTCCTGAAAGGTGTTGACTTGCTTGTTGAGGTGAGCCAGTAAGAGTCTCTCCAGGACTTTCATGATGTGAGATGTCAGGGCAACTGGTCTGTAGTCATTTGGTTCAGCTGGTTGTGGTTTTTAGGAACTGGAGCTCTGTTCTGTCTGAAACTGAGGAGGAGTAACTCTCTTTTTATAACAGCTGCAGAAATGCTTTCAGCTTTTAGAAAAACTCTGTAATTGCTCCTTTAGATGCTGCTGGGATCCCTGACCACCAGCTGGCTGATGATCCTACCGTCTTTATCAAGCATTCCTGCAGATAATCGCAGCGTTTCCAAAGCTTCAGGTTTGAATCTGAATTTAAACAAACGCGAGCTGATGCAAGTTCATCAGTTACAGCAGAACATAAAACCCACACTCAGATATTTACGAATCTCTTCATCAAACACCACAGAGAAAAAGAAAGTAGTTACCATCAATCTAAACTGGACTTCTGGTTGCTATGACGTCACTTTACTGGCTGGAATGTTCGCACCTAGCATCTCTGACAAAGCTGCTAATAAAAACAATCAAGGGAATTCTGATCATTTCTGGAGGAAAACCATACATCAGGGGGATGAGTGACGCCAAAATATTCATCATTGAATAATTAAAAACAACATTATGAAATAAATATCGCAATGAAACAGTAACATGAGGTAATGTTATTATTAAATATATATCATTATTCTTAATGTCTACTATAATTTTTATTACAATTGAATATTTCATAATGATTATTTTCACAATATGATTCACGTCCCACCTCCTCTCGGTTTACTGGAACAGAAACTTTACTGGTTATAGCGGCTCATCCGTGTGGTCACTATGATAACTTGTCACTAACGAGGTTAAAGAAGTTAACTATGACATCATCAGAGATAAGTGATCTGGATGATCTTGTTCCGTCTGAAAAGCTGTCGGCGAAACATCTCACATCTGTTTTATGACTGAATTTATGTGGTAGAAAACTAACGTTACAGTTTCAGGACTTTATTATCTTTAATGATACAAAATGTTTCACCAAAGCAGATTCTTTTTTTTCAGATGTTCTTATTTTATTTGGAAAGTTTTTTGTTCATAAATAAAAACGCAATTTGCCTCAATTCAAAGCTGAACTGAAAACCTCAAAGGTTTGAAACACATGAAAGTCATCAAGTAGCTTTGAATATAATCATAATAACAACAACAACAATAATATTTTTGTCCACTGTTAATGTTAATAACTTCATAAGTTTTCAATTTGTCTTCTTGTGTAATAATATATTTGTAGTCATTGTCGATTTTGATAATAAAAATGTATTTAAAAAACAACATTATTTTCCAGTAAATGAACGGACTCCTTTTCCTTTCATAAAATATCTGTTATTATCACAGTGTGTGTTGTTTGTTAACGTCTTTAATGTGATAATAAAGTTAGCCTTTTTTTTTTTTTTTTTTTTAAAGAGCCGGACAGAAATCAGAGAAGAAGAAGGATGGGCATTTTGCGCATGCGCAGTGTATGTAGCAGGTCTAGCGCGAGGATGGCTGCGCCCGTGGATCTGGAGCTGAAGAAGGTATGTTACCGTCCACGCGCAGATATCTGCTGTTCTGACGTCTCGCCCGCGCGACTTCACCTGCGCGTACTCACTTGCGGGTCATGCGCGTGTTTGCGTGCAACCGGCGAGGTAAAACAACCGCAGCTAGCTAGCT
The DNA here is from genome assembly GCA_023101725.1 of Atherinomorus stipes. Taxonomy (NCBI): domain Eukaryota; kingdom Metazoa; phylum Chordata; class Actinopteri; order Atheriniformes; family Atherinidae; genus Atherinomorus; species Atherinomorus stipes. The sequence goes on from JALJCO010004142.1 coordinate 333,992, forward strand.
TACACTGTTTGCTGTTAGCATGGTTGAGCCACGCGCGTGCTGCGTCTTTCAGCCCAGAACGGCTCGCGTGCGCGTCCTGATTGGCCCGAAGCTCCGCGGTGAGATGAGAGGACGGTTGTTATGTTTCCTTGTTCTGAACTTCCGGTGATAAACAGCTGATGCGGACGTCAGTAGTAAATAAATAAACAAACATGAACAATCTGAGGTTGTTTATTTATTTAGTCCGTAAACAACAGTCCTGTCAGCAAGTTTATCTGTAAATAATAAATCAACAGAAATCTTCTGACTCACTGTTGATATTGATGAGTCATGGTTGGGTCATTTTGTCAGGGACACTGAAAGGCTTGACCAGTGACGTCATCAAGTCAGTCATCTGACGTCTTAAACTAGTACGATTATGTGTCATTAACAAGTTACGGTCCAGAGATCAGAGTGGTACCTCCTGTCTCTGGTTCCGGTGTTTCTGATCAGAGTGGGACCTCCCGTCTCCGGTTCCGGTGTTTCTGATCAGAGTGGGACCTCCTGTCTCTGGTTCCGGTGTTTCTGATCAGAGTGGTACCTCCTGTCTCTGGTTCCGGTGTTTCTGATCAGAGTGGTACCTCCTGTCTCTGGTTCCGGTGTTTCTGATCAGAGTGGTACCTCCTGTCTCTGGTTCCGGTGTTTCTGATCAGAGTGGTACCTCCTGTCTCTGGTTCCGGTGTTTCTGATCAGAGTGGTACCTCCTGTCTCTGGTTCCGGTGTTTCTGATCAGAGTGGTACCTCCTGTCTCTGGTTCCGGTGTTTCTGATCAGAGTGGTACCTCCCGTCTCCGGTTCAGGTGTTTCTGATCAGAGTGGGACCTCCTGTCTCTGGTTCCGGTGTTTCTGATCAGAGTGGTACCTCCTGTCTCTGGTTCCGGTGTTTCTGATCAGAGTGGTACCTCCTGTCTCTGGTTCCGGTGTTTCTGATCAGAGTGGGACCTCCCGTCTCTGGTTCCGGTGTTTCTGATCAGAGTGGTACCTCCCGTCTCCGGTTCCGGTGTTTCTGATCAGAGTGGTACCTCCCGTCTCCGGTTCCGGTGTTTCTGATCAGAGTGGGACCTCCCGTCTCCGGTTCCGGTGTTTCTGATCAGAGTGGTACCTCCCGTCTCCGGTTCCGGTGTTTCTGATCAGAGTGGTACCTCCTGTCTCCGGTTCCGGTGTTTCTGATCAGAGTGGGACCTCCCGTCTCCGGTTCCGGTGTTTCTGATCAGAGTGGGACCTCCCGTCTCTGGTTCCGGTGTTTCTGATCAGAGTGGTACCTCCCGTCTCCGGTTCCGGTGTTTCTGATCAGAGTGGGACCTCCCGTCTCCGGTTCCGGTGTTTCTGATCAGAGTGGGACCTCCCGTCTCCGGTTCCGGTGTTTCTGATCAGAGTGGTACCTCCCGTCTCCGGTTCCGGTGTTTCTGATCAGAGTGGGACCTCCCGTCTCCGGTTCCGGTGTTTCTGATCAGAGTGGGACCTCCTGTCTCCGGTTCCGGTGTTTCTGATCAGAGTGGTACCTCCTGTCTCCGGTTCCGGTGTTTCTGATCAGAGTGGTACCTCCTGTCTCCGGTTCCGGTGTTTCTGATCAGAGTGGTACCTCCTGTCTCTGGTTCCGGTGTTTCTGATCAGAGTGGTACCTCCTGTCTCTGGTTCCGGTGTTTCTGATCAGAGTGGTACCTCCTGTCTCCGGTTCCGGTGTTTCTGATCAGAGTGGTACCTCCTGTCTCTGGTGTTTCTGATCAGAGTGGTACCTCCCGTCTCTGGTTCTGGTGTTTCTGATCAGAGTGGTACCTCCCGTCTCCGGTTCCGGTGTTTCTGATCAGAGTGGTACCTCCCGTCTCCGGTTCCGGTGTTTCTGATCAGAGTGGTACCTCCCGTCTCCGGTTCCGGTGTTTCTGATCAGAGTGGTACCTCCTGTCTCCGGTTCCGGTGTTTCTGATCAGAGTGGTACCTCCTGTCTCCGGTTCCGGTGTTTCTGATCAGAGTGGTACCTCCTGTCTCTGGTTCCGGTGTTTCTGATCAGAGTGGTACCTCCTGTCTCTGGTTCCGGTGTTTCTGATCAGAGTGGTACCTCCTGTCTCTGGTTCCGGTGTTTCTGATCAGAGTGGTACCTCCTGTCTCCGGTTCCGGTGTTTCTGATCAGAGTGGTACCTCCTGTCTCTGGTTCCGGTGTTTCTGATCAGAGTGGTACCTCCTGTCTCCACAGGCCTTCTCGGAGCTGCAGGTGAAGATGATCGACACTCAGCAGAAGGTGAAACTGGCCGACCTGCAGATCGATCAGCTGACGCGTGTTCAGAAACACGCTAAGCTCACGCACACAGAGATCGCTACGCTGCCTGACAACACGCGGCTGTACGAGGGCGTGGGACGCATGTGAGTCTGCTCACCTGCACAGGTGATGTCTGACCCGTTGGGAGGACGTCCCCGTCTCCGTCTGACTTCATGATCAGACGAGAGCTTGGTGGGTCGTCATGGTGACGATAAAGCAGCTGGATGAGATCAGATCTGCAACGTTCAGCCAGTCAAAGCTAAAAGCTGGCAGATCCTCCGTCCCCGTCGTCATGGAAACCAACCTGTCTGGCTGCTGCTGCTTTATCGTCACCATAACGACCCACGACTCATCCTCCACCCGACAACCTGAAGCTCTCCTCCGATAGCAAGTCATACGGAGAAGGAGACGTCCTCCCAACGGGACTCACGTGATGTCACTGACATGATGTCACTTGACTGATGTGATGTCACTGCTGTGTTTCAGGTTCATTCTTCAGTCAAAGGAGGAAATCAATAATCTGCTGATGGACAAACAGAAAACTGTGGATGAAAAGATCAAAGAGCTCGAGGTGCACGCTCACATGCACACGTACACACGTACACACACATCCTTGTGTTTCTATCTTTGTGAGGACATTCATTGACAAAATGCATCCCCCAGCCCAGGGGTCCTCAATTAATTTTCACCGAGGGCCAAAAATTGTCCTCGGTGCCAAGGCGAGGGACAACTTCTTTTTTTGGGGGGGGGGTTCATACGTAGCGGAGAAACTCTGAGAGGAACACACACCTGCAGCTATGATGCTGTCATGTTCACCAGGTAAACCAGGTCTGGTAGGGGAGGGGGGCGTCCTGCCTATGTAATGGTTGGAAACACTGAAAAAGAAGCAAACATGCTTTGTTTCACCTTTTTGAAGTTTATTATATTTTCTCACTGGGTCTGCGCGGGCCGGATGTGGTCCCCGGGCCGCTAATTGGGGACGGCTGCCCTAGCCCCTTACCCTAACACTAACCACCACAACTGATTGCTTAAACCCAGATATTGATAAGTCTTTGACCTCAAGTCCGAGTCAAGTCTAAAGTCACTTTAAGTTGTACAGTAGTGAGTAATGTGACATGTGATGCCTGTGGTCTGGTCTGCTTGAAGGACTCCATTATAATATCCAAGGAATTAAAAATGTGTACTGCCCCTTTACCTCCCAGCAGCCTGTAACTGCACTGATCTTTAGCTTTACATGACAAACACTCTGTCCCTCTCTTCTGGAAGATGTCGTTGCTGTACTGAATTAAGAAAACCTGCAGATCAACATGGACATTTATTCAGACTCCTGTAGTAAATCTGCTCTAACTTATCAAAGAGTTTTTAACATGTACAAAAATCCATCTGGACCAACAGAGAATTTTTCAAAAGTAATCCTGCAGTTCAGAACATTTTTTTTTTTGTCTGAATGTTGAGAGAGGAGACCGATCTCCTGCACCTTGCTGCAGCTGTCCTGCAGGTTATAAATGTCTTCTGCTGTCACACACATGACAGCTTGTAGTCAGATTCTGCATCAGCCTCATAATGAGACATTAATGATTTGACTCAGGTGTGTTGCAAGTTGACACGTCCAAACCTGCAGGACAGTGTCCACAGCTGGTGATCCTGCACTAGAGCTGAAATCATTTTAATGCTTAATCTAACTGTGCGAGCTGAGAGCAGAAAATATTGATTTTAAACTGAAAAAGCTTCAACATCTTAATTATTTTAGATTCAGTTCTCATTTAGATCCAGTTTCAATAAATATTTCTGATCCTCCTAAACCAGGGGTCGGCAACCCAAAATGTTCAAAGAGCCATATTGGACCAAAAAAACGAAAAACAAATCTGTCTGGAGTCGCAAAAATGTAAACGTCTTAAATAAGCCGGTCGGCAACCTGTTCCAGCCAAACAGCCTTTTAGACCCGTTTCCTACAATAAAGAAAACACTGAAGCATCAACTGACTTTTAACATTGAAAATTAAATAAAACTTTAACGTTGAATGTGTTGCATTTAACATAAAAACGAGAAAACGAAATCACATTTCTGCATCCAGCAAAAATAACATTTTAAACTTAAAAAAAAAGAAAAGACGTCGGGTTGAAGGTCACTTTTTAAAAAAAAAAAAAAAAATCTATTTTAGTTGTTGTATTTATGTAGGATGGAAAAAGACGCAGCTTTAATAATCTACCAGCAGCAAACCAAACACGCTGTCCTGTCTGCGCCGTCATCCTTTTACTGGCGCGTGCAGTAAGCGGTCTGCCCGAAAAATGAAATTACTGTTTCACAAAATATGAACATAGCTACGCAAAATAATCTGGTCAGCAGTGAAAACAAATGAATCTGCCCACGCAGCGCTGAACATGCTCAGTGCATCAGACACTTTTCTTCTCTATCGTCGGCCTACCTGCTGGATAAGTGATCAAAGCGCAGCATGACAGGGTCGGAGTGGACAAATAAGCTTTTGCTCGTTTATTATTCACTTTAAATGCCAGAACTGCAGCAACAGCGCAACAGAGACGCTCCGCTCTGAGGCGTTCGTGGGATAGTGCGCCAGGAGGAAAGTTCAGCGCTCCGCGGCACGTCCACACTCAGTGATATTCTTTGTTTGTAATTAATTCCGTTTTTAATGTTTAATTCCGTGATTGCTGATTCAATAGGGCTGTATCATGCTATGCTGCACATCGGCAGCGGCACGTGAGCATGAAGTGCAGTTATTAACACTGATTGGCTGCGTAAAGGTTTGTGAGACGCATCATAGCATGCTGGACAGTTACTCGTCGTTTCACTGCAGTTACCTGCTTGTTGCACCTGACACTCAATGGGCTGCTTTGCAAAATGGTAAAAATATAAATTATGTCTTTATTTTAATAGTTGGGTTGGATTTTATTTCACGTGCTGCATTTGCAGTGCTCGGAGAACTCGGGAAAAGTGCGCAACTGTACATGAATCCCTCAGAGGGATCATCATAATCCTCAAATTTAGAATAAGATAAGAAACTTTATTGTCTCTCAAGGGGACATTTGTCTTGGTCTTTTAGAATCACATTATTAAAGTGAACCAACCAAAATACAATACACTTTAGTAGAATAGTCATTAATTCATTTTCCAATGCCAGGGAGCCGCAACAGAGGGACTAAAGAGCCGCATGCGGCTCCGGAGCCGCGGGTTGCCGACCCCTGTCCTAAACCAACAACAGATGGACTTCTGTAATAAACAGAGCTAGTAAACCTGCGTTGTTTACAGCACGGTCTGATTCCAGTTTGGTCCCAGTTTAACGTTGTCACGGCAACCTCACAGTTAATGGAAACGGTGTTCAGTAAACTTCTCATTCTTCTGCATACATTCAGTAGAGCCAATCTGATGAAGTTAACGTGACTTAAGCACAACGGTTGTAACAAGCTAACGGAGCTACGGTGCTAAGCTCGTTGCTAATCCAGCTTTAACAGGCTAGCTGCTAACGTGACGCTTTCATGCAGTGACTAACCAGTCCAGGTGTGTTTAGGGTGGATGTGGAGAATCCAGCGTCCACAGATGTTGCAGCTTGATGCTCACATATTTGTCACTTTTATTTAGTTTTTAATTCCCAAAGTTGCAGCAATGCGCTGATGTGGTACTGGTTGCCCGTTACCTAAGCCTGGTACCCGTTACCTAAGCCTGTTACCCGTTACCTAAGCCTGTTACCCGTTACCTAAGCCTGTTACCGGTTACCCGTTACCTAAGCCTGTCACTGGTTACCCGTTACCTGAGCCTGTCACTGATTACCCGTTACCTGAGCCTGTTACCGGTTACCCGTTACCTGAGCCTGTCACTGGTTACCCGTTACCTGAGCCTGTTACCGGTTACCTGAGCCTGTTACCGGTTACCCGTTACCTAAGCCTGTTACCGGTTACCCGTTACCTGAGCCTGTTACCGGTTACCTGAGCCTGTTACAGGTTACCCGTTACCTGAGCCTGTTACTGGTTACCCGTTACCTGAGCCTGTTACTGGTTACCCGTTACCTAAGCCTGTCACTGATTACCCGTTACCTGAGCCTGTTACCGGTTACCCGTTACCTAAGCCTGTTACGGGTTACGCGTTACCTGAGACTGTCACCGGTTACCCGTTACCTGAGCCTGTCACCGGTTACCCGTTACCTAAGCCTGTTACCGGTTACCCGTTACCTAAGCCTGTTACCCGTTACCCGTTACCTGAGCCTGTTACTGGTTACCCGTTACCTGAGCCTGTCACTGGTTACCCGTTACCTGAGCCTGTCACCGGTTACCCGTTACCTGAGCCTGTTACCAGTTACCCGTTACCTGAGCCTGTTACCGGTTACCCGTTACCTGAGCCTTTTACCGGTTACCCGTTACCTAAGCCTGTTACCGGTTACCCGTTACCTAAGCCTGTTACTGGTTACCCGTTACCTGAGCCTGTCACTGGTTACCCGTTACCTGAGCCTGTTACCGGTTACCCGTTACCTAAGCCTGTTACTGGTTACCCGTTACCTGAGCCTGTCACTGGTTACCCGTTACCTGAGCCTGTTACCGGTTACCCGTTACCTAAGCCTGTTACCGGTTACCCGTTACCTAAGCCTGTTACTGGTTACCCGTTACCTGAGCCTGTCACTGGTTACCCGTTACCTGAGCCTGTTACCGGTTACCCGTTACCTAAGCCTGTTACTGGTTACCCGTTACCTGAGCCTGTCACCGGTTACCCGTTACCTGAGCCTGTTACCGGTTACCCGTTACCTAAGCCTGTTACCGGTTACCCGTTACCTAAGCCTGTTACCGGTTACCTGAGCCTGTTACCGGTTACCTGAGCCTGTTACCGGTTACCTGAGCCTGTTACAGGTTACCCGTTACCTGAGCCTGTTACTGGTTACCCGTTACCTGAGCCTGTTACTGGTTACCCGTTACCTAAGCCTGTCACTGATTACCCGTTACCTGAGCCTGTTACCGGTTACCCGTTACCTAAGCCTGTTACGGGTTACGCGTTACCTGAGCCTGTCACCGGTTACCCGTTACCTGAGCCTGTCACCGGTTACCCGTTACCTAAGCCTGTTACCGGTTACCCGTTACCTAAGCCTGTTACCGGTTACCCGTTACCTGAGCCTGTTACCGGTTACCCGTTGCCTGAGCCTGTTACCGGTTACCCGTTACCTGAGCCTGTTACCGGTTACCCGTTACCTGAGCCTGTTACCGATTACCCGTTACCTGAGCCTGTTACCGGTTACCGTTACCTGAGCCTGTCACCGGTTACCCGTTACCTGAGCCTGTTACCGATTACCCGTTACCTGAGCCTGTCACCGATTACCCGTTACCTGAGCCTGTTACCGGTTACCCGTTACCTGAGCCTGTTAATGACTGTTATCTAACTGTGTGTTGCAGCAGAAGAAAGTGTACCTGGAGCGGAGCGTCAAAGAAGCTGAAGACAACATCAGAGAGATGCTGCTGTCCAGGAGAACCCAGTGATCCTCCCACCTGATCAGTTATCAAGAACACACTTTGTTTTTATTGTCATGCACATATTAAAGCCATCAAGCTCCGCCCAGTCTCCTGAGTGTTCTGGTTTCTGTCTGGACTGAAGTTCTGATCTTCTGGACCCGAGTTCACGCTTCACTTCATTATTACTGTTGTTCACCACAATGACGGTCAAATGCTACATTGGTCCTCACTCGAGCTGGACAACGTGGAGCATTGACCTCGGGACTGTGGGGACGTCTCTGCAGGGACAGTGTTCTGTGAGGACTTGTCCTCTGGTTTTGGTTCCAAGATGTAGGAAAGAAGTGTTGCACTGAACCTGCAACAGGATTCACTCAGTCAGCATTACAGGAGACTGCAGTCCTGGTTCTCCTCACGTTCTGACAACTTACCCACAACATGAAGTACTGGTACCTTAAAACTGAAGTACTGATGGTACTGATGGGAAAATGCAGGAAAAGAGTCCAAACATAATTGTGGAAATAAATTCAGACACAGATTCCCAACACATTTTACTGAAAGTCATACCAGTCAAACCAGTTATAAACTAGTGAACAACCCAGTTTTAAGCCAGTCTTAAAGCAGTGATAAACCAGTTATAAACTAGTGAACAACCCGGTTATAAGCCAGTCATAAACTAGTTACAGACTATTAAACAACAGAATTATAAATCAATTAAAAAGCAGTTAGAAACCAGTTATAAAGCAGTCAAACCAGCCGTAAGCCAGTTATAAACCAGTCATAAGCCAGTCATAAACTACTTTTAAACCACTGGACAAGTTCAACCAGTTAAAAAGCAGTCACGAACCAGTTATAAACTAGTTATGAATCAGTTATAAAGCAGTCAAATTTTTGAACAACCCGGTTATAAGCCAGTAATAAACTAGTTATGAACCATTGAAAAAACAGTTATAAAGCAGTCATGAACCAGATATAAACTATTTATGAACCAGTCATACGCCAAGTTATAAAACGGTTATAAACCAGTCATAAGTCAATATAAAGCAGTCATGAAGCAGTTGTAAACCAGTTATAAAGCAGTCATAAACCACTGAACCGTTATAAATCCGTCATAAACAGTTACAAAGCTGTTATAAACCAGTTATAAACATCATAGGCCAGTTATAAACCAGTTGTAAACTAGTTATAAAGCAGTTCTAAACTAGATATAAAGCAGTCATAAACCACTGAACCCAGTTAAAGCAGTCATGAACCAGTTATAAATCAGTCATAAACCAGTTACAAAGCAGTTAAAAATCAGTTATAAACCAGTTATAAAGACGTCAAAACAGTTGTAACCAGTTATAAAGCAGTCATAAGCCAGTAGTATATCAGTTATAAACCAGTCATAGAAGACAGTTATAAAATGGTCATAAACCAGTTAGAAAGCGGTTATAAACCAGCCTGTGATGGCCAGCCACACATGGTAATATTTACACCTCACCACTAGTACAGTTTTTATTTTCTTTTGCAGTCACAAGCCTCAACATTAAACAAACATCTCATACATTATTTTAGTTTTCCATATCTTCAGATATACCAGGTATTGATGGTCCAAATTATGTTTGCACTAATTTTTGTTTCCTTTCTTTGAGTTATCTGGAGATTTTTCCTGGTGCAACAAGGGCATGCCAAAGACTGATTCAGATTGCAGCCCAAGTGGACTGTTCCACTTGGGCTGGCATGTAGGGTTCTGGGGGTTTATGTTGAGTTTTGGTTAGTTAATACTATAGAAGCCATTTTATTTTCCTCTTTGTGTTAAGTTTTAGTTTGGCTTAACTGATACTTAAGTTCCTCTGTTTGATTGAGGTCAGTTTGTATGTTATGCCCATACGTTCGTTTGAGCTCTTTCAGTTCTGACTTTGGAGTCTAGTTATATTTAGTTGGCCTCTTTTACCATTTTGTTTAGTATAACTCATTAACTGTTTATTTTGGGGGGAAGTAAAAGAAGCCTAATTTTGAACATAATCTTCTGTGTCCTGCTGCCTTACTGCTTGGTCCCCCACACAGTCATAAACCAGTTATAAAGCAGTTGTTACCAGTTATAAACTAGTTATAAAGCAATCATAAACCACTGAACCCAGTTATAAAGCAGTCATGAACCAGCTACAAAGCAGTTATAAACCAGTCACAAACCAGTTATAAAGCAGTTATAAACCGGTTATAAAGCTGTCAAACCACTGAACCCAGTTATAAAGCAGCCATGAACCAGTTGTAAACAAGTCAAACTAGTTACAAAGCAGTCTTAAACCAGTTTTAAAGCAGCCATAAACTGAATCCAGTTATAAAGCAGTCATGAACCAGTTATAAAACAGTCAGAAGCCTGTCCTGAACCAGATATAAACCATTTACAACTCTGTTATCAATAAACGACTTATGTCAGACCTGCTTCGTCATCAGTGCTTTATTGTTATTTACAAACGGGCTGAATGATGTCACGATGACATCACCTGCTATCATGGTTTGCTATCATTTACAATCCAGTGGTGATGTCATGATGATGTCATCTGTTGTTGTTGTTTGGGTTCTGGACAAAGTTGATGGAGTAGGAACCGCTGGCCGGATCCTGGTTCACCTGGAAGTTGTTGGTGGAGAGTCCAAAGGGCCGCAGCACCATGTTGCCAAGGTCCTTCAGCTTACCTGCACAGGTAGCAGCACACAGGTGAGTCACAGGTAAACACGTCATCAATAATGCCAACATGTGTTCAGGTGCAGTCAGTTAACAGGTCATCAATAATGATGTGATCAATAATGCTGTGGTGTGTTCAGGTGCAGTCAGGTAAACAGGTCATCAATATTGCCGTGGTGTGTTCAGGTACAGTCCAGTAAACGGGTCATTAATAATGCTGTGGTGTGTTCAGGTACAGTCCAGTAAACGGGTCATTAATAATGCCGTGGTGTGTTCAGGTGCAGTCAGGTAAACAGGTCATTAATAATGCCGTGGTGTGTTCAGATGCAGTCAGGTAAACAGGTCATTAATAATGCCGTGGTGTGTTCAGGTGCGGTACGTACTCATCATCTCCTCCTTCAGCTTCTCGTTTCGCTCCTGGATCTGCTGAGGCAGCCGCTGGGAGACAGACAGGTGAGTCGGTGGGTCACTGGGTCATTGAACTCACCGTTCTGGTCTAAATGATAATGTTTCTTCCTGCGGTCAGTGAACTCACCATACAGGCCTGCCTGGCGATGCTGTGTTCAGGGTCTCGTTCCAGAACTTTCTTGTAGTCCTCCAGAGCTTCGTCCAGCTTCTCTGTCTGCTCGTAAAGCTCCGCCCTCCTCAGTAACGCCCGCAGGTAGCTGGGATCCAGATCTATCGCTATGGCAACCGTAAAGTCGTCCAATTAGTGTAGTGACAAACTAGTAAGCAGATGTAATCATGGTGCAGTGATGATGTCATAACTCACCTCTGCTGCAGTCGGAGATGGCCCGATCCTTCAGGTCCTGCAGAAAAACACAATTAGGATTCTGGTAATGCTAATGACGTCAATCTGCACCATGAAGCAGACGCATCGTGAGTCACGCTAACAGCATGTTAAATACATGTTAGCATCATAAAAAGGCTTATATTAGCATCACTTTAGGCTTATATTGACATAAGGTTAGCATCATATTAGACTTATATTAGCACACTGTTAGCATCATATAATGCTTATATAAGCATCAGGTTAGGCTTATACTAACTTATTATGCGGCTTTTTAGAATGCTGTTGAATGCTTCGTTGACTTGAATGGGTTTTCCCATGCTGTTTGCATTGTTTAGCATGGTGCTAGAATGTGTTAGCATCGTAGTAGCATGGTGCTAGCATGCTGTTAGCATTGTATTAGAATGGTGCTAGCGTGTGTTAGCATGGTCGTAGCATGGTGCAATCATGCTGTTAGCATTGTATTAGAATGGTGGTATAGGGAGGTGGGGGCGTATGTGTGGGGGGGTGGGGGAGGGGTTGGTGCAGTTATGTGGGGGGAGTGCATGTGTGTGTTAGAGGGTATGAGGGAGGTGGGGGTAGGTGTGGACGGTAGAGGGAGGAGAGTGTTGGGGGTGGAGAGAGGGAGTGAGTGTGGGTATGTAAGGTCGGAGAGCGGAGTGGGTGGGTGTATGTGTGTGTGGGGGGGGGGTACACGGAGGTGTTGGGTGGGGCTGGGCGGTGTGGGCGGAGGTTCGTATCTCGGTGTTCGTGCCGGGCATCTCGGTGTCGGTGTGGTGCGGTGTGGCTGCGGGTTGGTTGGGGGCCGGGCGCTTGTGGTGGGGGTGCGGTTTTGTTTGTGGCTTCCGGGGCTTTTTGTGCGGGGCGGGCGCAGGGGGATCTGTATCTTATATGTGGTTGCTCTTGCGGTGTTGATGTCTTGGGTGCCCGTGTCTCGATGTGGGGGCGGTGACGGTATATATTTCAGCCCTAGTGTTGGGGTAGGTGTGTGGGGAGTGTGTGTGTGAGCGTGGTGGCGGGGTAGGGGGGTGGTAGAGGTGGTGGCGCCCTGGTGTCAGGTGTATGGGGCAGGGACTTTGGGGTGGGGGCTGGCCTGCCCTGGGGGGCGTCGTCTGGGGGGTCCGGTCCTCCTGGGTTTCGGTTGGGCCGCCCGGGTCCGGGGGGGGGGGCTGCTCCTGGGCGCTTGGGCCCTGGGCCCGGCGCTGTCTCCGCTCCGGGGGACGCCCGGCGCCCGGTGGGGTCGGCAGCTGCTGGTCTTGGTCCGCTGGGGCCTGGGCCTCCAGACTGCAGGGGGCTCCGGCTGGGGCCGCCTTTTGCCGCCCTTCGGGGGATGCATGTCCGCTCTTTGGGGGGGGGGGGTAGCTGGGATCTGGGCCTCTGGGTGGCTGCTGGGGGCCTGGGTCGTGAGCCTTGCGGGCTTCCTCCTCCTTGCAGAGACGAGGCTGCATCTGCATGACTGTATCACCACGGAGCACCCTTTATTATGCATGTTGACACTGTGACACTGCTTCCCATTGCGATGACTAGGTTGTACCTCTTCTCTGCGTAGTTCTGCGTGTGTTTGTGTGTGTTTGTATGATCTGAGGATATTTAAGCCACCTGCAGGTCCTCCTGTAGGGGATTGCTTGTTTTGTTTTCCAACAGAGACCTTGGTTGTTTAGGAATCGCGGTACAGATGTACCAGTGAACTGTGTAAGTGGATTCATGTTTTCTCTCCTCTCTCTCTTCCTCTTCCTTACTCCTTTCTCTCTGTTTCACTTTCTATCATTACCTCTGTTAACTTTCATTTCTCCCTTGTCAGGCCCAGCAGTATGAAATGGAATGGTGTAATAGACAAATGTTTAATGAAAGAAATAAAATGAATAAACATGATATCAAGTGGAGCCTTATGTTCATAAAGCTCCGCTTGGTAAAGCAAAACTGTTCAACAGAATAAAGCAATCAGATTTCCATTCTGCTTGCTTCGATGCTGGACAGGAAAAAAAAAAAAAAAAAAAAAAAAAAAAGAATGGTGCTAGTGTGTGTAAGCATTGTAGTAGCCTGGTGCTATCATGCTGTTAGCATTGTATTAGCATGGTGCTAGCATGTGTAAGCATTGTAGTAGCATGGTGCTAGCATGCTGTTAGCATTGTATTAGCATTGTGCTAGCATGTGTTACCTGGTGCAGTCTTGCAGCAGCTCTGTTGGAGAACAACACTGATCTCTCTCGGCTGAAACAAACCGGACAAAAAGACAACGCCTCCGTGTAACTTTGCTCCGCGCCAGACCAGTCTGCAGGAACACACATACTGGTTAGACTGGTTTACATACTGGTCACGTACTGGTAATCTTCTGATTTACGTATTGGTCACAGACTAGTTAACCAGCTGGTTTACATACTGATTAGACTGGTTATGCTACTGGTTTTCAGACTGGTTTACATACTGGTCTCAGAGTGGTTCACCTACTGGTTTACATACTGGTCACGCACTGGTTAACTTACTGGTTAACCTACTGGTTTACGTACTGGTCACAGACTAGTTAACCAACTGGTTTACTAACTGGTTAGACTGGTTAACCTACTGGTTTTCAGACTGGTTTACATACTGGTCTCAAAGTGGTAAACCTAATGGTTTACAGACTGGTTAAGCTTCTGGTTTACAGAGTGTTTCCGTACTGGTTTGTGTGGCAGGTGGAACTGGTGAACTCACCTCCAGCTTTAAACTGCGTGTTTCCTGCCTCTTTCAGGGTCAAACTCTGCTGCCGTCGGCTCTGAAACAGAAAGTCCAGCATTACATCAGGAAACTCTCATTTCCAGCAGTAGGTGTGGTACCTGAAGGCCTCACATGCAGACTACCTGCTTCTCCTCCTCCGACAGATCTTTCTCAGCCTCCCTCAGGTAGTCGTCATCAAACTCCACATCTTTGCAGACGTCCTCCTTCATCTCCGAGTCTTCTGGCAGCCTGTAATCTTCCTCCTCCTCCTCCTCCTTCTCCGGTCCTCCTCCTGTCTCTGCATCTCTTCTGTCCATCAGTCTGTCTGTCTGAACGTCTGCTGAACCTCCTGCATTCTCCCTGCTTTCAGACTCGCTGACTCTGGCCTCCTCCCGCTCCTCCTCTTCCTCCTCCTCCTCCTCCTCTCTGAGGTCGGGAGGCCCCAGCGTCTCTTCGCAGTCATAGAAGTCCTCCTCCTGCTCCTCCTCCTTTCTTTGGGCTTTTCCAGCGACTCGGCTGCATCGTTGTTCGTCTCCACTGCTGCTCATCACGACGCTGCAGCAGAAACGTACAGATCAGCCATCCATCCATCCATCCATCCATCCATCCATCCATCCATCCATCCATCCATCCATCCATCCATCCTCTATCCATCATCCATCCATCCCTCCATCCATCCATCCATCCTCCCTCCATCATCCATCCATCCATCCCTCCATCATCCATGTGTTCTCAGGCAGGTAAAGGTGTGAACCAGCAGATATTAACATTCCACAACATTTACATCATTTATGACTAATGACGTTTTTCTTAGTTTCCTCTTCATCTGTAACCGGGTCTTATGTCCATCATCCTGTATTCCTGATGGTTCCGGTCTTTGTCTCTGTCTCTATATTCAGTTTTTATCAGACCTGCAGAGACTTCAGATGAAAACCGGATCAATCTGGCTTATTTACCTTCTATCTTCATTAACGTCCCTTTCAATACAGAAATACAGAAACCAGACCAGAACCGGACTTCTCGATGCTCTGTGAACAGAGTCCAGTCAGAGTTCTGGTCCGATTCTGACCTCTGTCATGACGTCAGAACCTCCTGGTGGACCAGCGGCTGGAGATCTGGGATCAGAACCAACACTGAGCTACATGCTAACCGCTAACTGACCCAAACCCCACACAGCTGCGGATACGAAGCATGACGTCACCGCCTTCTACGTCACAGCGTCCCGTCCTAATGCCAGACCGCTGACTGACCTGGAAAAATAAGTTAAACATCTGTTTTCTGTCTCACCTGTAAACACCGGTCGGTTCCCCGACACGCTCACCGACGTCACTTCCGGGTTGCGCTTCTTCTTCGACTCTCTGTAATCTGATTATATTTAGTTACTGCCCCCTGTTGGACTCAAGTTGCATTGTTGTCTTTTTCATATTTCTCTTTTACTTTCTCTGTTCTGCCATCTACAATCAAATGGACTATTGTGGACTAAATGACACAGATGG
Organism: Atherinomorus stipes; assembly: GCA_023101725.1. Classification (NCBI taxonomy): domain Eukaryota; kingdom Metazoa; phylum Chordata; class Actinopteri; order Atheriniformes; family Atherinidae; genus Atherinomorus; species Atherinomorus stipes. The sequence goes on from JALJCO010004142.1 coordinate 349,351, forward strand.
CTGCTGTTCTTTTGGATCTCAACTTGTACTGTATCCACAACATCAATAAAGCTTAAACAAACAAACAACAACAACAAAAAAACGATACGTCAGCTCGGCCGCCATCTTGGACAGGGGGAAGCCGCGTCTCCTCACTGCAGGCAGAAATTAACCTTGTGCCCTCAAAAAAAGTTCCGCTTCCCATTTTGGGGGCAAAAGTGTCCCCGCACAAATAAACTGTTGTAGAATTCTGATACATTAAAGTTTTCGTCTACTTTTTTCTCCCATAAATCTAAACAACCTAAGTCCAGTTCAAAACTACCAAACATGCAATATGTATGTATGTATATATATATATATATGTGTGTATATGAAATAGTGGTGGGATGAAGCTTTCCTGATCAATAGAGCCTCAGATATGTAAAAGATTAACTAAAAAATTACTTGATTCCGTTTGTATTTTTGAATCAGCATGAGATACAAACGCTCGTGGCCAAAAGTGTCCCATTGACTTCTATTGAAAACAAAAGTTTTTGAATACCAGTTATACAAGTTTAAAACAATTAATTGTTTGACACCAGCATTTCATTTGGAAGAGAAATAGTCATATCTGACAACTTTACAGGATTCCTTTAGGTTCAACTGTTTGACCACTGTAAGCAGAGGCCGAAAATTCTGGTATTTTCTACGTTATATTGTGGAGCTGTGAGGCTACCAGGAGTAATCAAGTGTGATTTATTTGTGTGTGTGTGCGCGCACATGCACATGCACGCATATATGCATGTGTAGAGTATGATTTTGTGAGCCTGCACTGATCATTTCAGGGCATCTTTGGAAGGATGTGTGACTGACACATTGATGCGTGTGTGATACATTCTGACTGCAGCCGGTACATGAATGACGTCATCGACACCGTAAAGGGATTTTAGATTTTATTTCACAGATTTAAACGTCATCAAACCAGCAGTCATGTGACACAGAAACGGGAAATGATTTTTACAATATTTGTCAGCAATCAGAATTTCAGTGAATAAAACTTTATCGATCGGTCCAGTGGACGAGTGATCAGGTCATGATGTCACAGCTGAACGAGGAGAAAGGTGATGAAGACGACGAAGAGGAGGAGCGTCTGGTCTGAGCGATCCAGGAGACGAAGGAGGCGACCCGGGCGTAGGCTCCTGGTCTCTGAGGACGCCCACAGCCGACCCCAAATGATGTCACACCTGTCAGGAGCCAATCAGGGAACAGCATGCTTCAGACGTCCTGTAACTCTGTGTGTGTGTTCCTGCACTTGCTATATTGTGAGGACCGTTTTGCGTGTTTAACCAACAAAATGAGGACATTTCAGCCGGTCCTCACTTAAAAAGCCGAAGAAAATCAATTTTTGAGGGTGAAGATTTGGTTTTAGAGTTTAGGTTAATATGAAAAGAAATGAAATGAAGGAAATGAAAAATACTTTCTTTTTCCCAGGGGAGAAATTCAAAGTTGTAATAGACTGTCTGTCTTCTTCTTCTTCTTCTTCTTTTTTTTCAAACAATAAAACATAATAATAATGAGTATAAAAAACTGCAACAATAATCTCAATATCTCAAATACAGCCGGAGATCCAGGGGGGTTTTCACTATCCACCTACTTTCATATAATGGAGGTGACCGGCGCTTGAAACTAAAACGTCCATAAAAGTCCACAAAAGTCCACAAAAACCCACAAAAACTCAATATTCCTCCATACTGCTCGTTCAATGTAATTCAAGTGTGAGAGGGTAGCGTCCAGAATTTGCTGGAAACCACATCATCTAGTATATTTCTTTAGCCTAAACAGTAGAACATCGTACTTCTCTGATGCGCATCCATGCGAGTTCACGACACTACGGAAGCCAATAGACCATTAATAGAGAGGAACGAACCTTCTGCTACGTCACCCGTTGGTTTTTAAAGAGTTAAAGTGAAGCCAGTGGGGCGTGTCCCACCGTCGCCATCTTGCCATGTCACGTGTGTCGTCACTCCTGGAAAATACTAAAATGGGCAAGGGCAAGGCCGCTCCGAGCCGCGGGCAAATGATTGACAGCTGACATACTCTGGGCTAAACGCTAACCGAGCTAACTTGAAACTAACAGGAGCTAACGAAGATTAGCCCCCTAAGCGGTGGGTTAAAGGTAAGAAACGCTTAGACCTGCTGTTAGCTGCTAAAATCCGCTGTTGTGTGATTCTGCAGCAGACTGAGAGCAAACAAGGAGCTAACTGGTAGCCACCAGCCAGCAGGTCGGCATCCAATCTGCTGCCTGTCAATCAAAAGGACACGCCCTTAATTATGTGTAATTTCAAGATTGAATAATATCTTAACGGATGAGTTATAAAAAAAATTCACCACCTCACAGTTGACATGAAGGTAAACTTGACCTATTAAACCTAAAATGATGTTTGAACCAGGCTGTAAACATGTTTATCTCTGCTGTGAAGTTTTTAACATGGGAGTCTATGGGGATTTTCTCTGTTTTGCAGCCCCTAGTGGATGAAGGGAGAACTACAAATATTGACTTCTTCTGGATAGCCTCATAGTTGGCCACCTAAGGTTGCTGCTTCCAGAAGCAGCAGCAGACTAAACCAGATGAGCTTTCTTTCTTTCTTTCTTTCTCTTTCTTTCTTCTTTCTTTCTTTCTTTCTTTCTTTCTTTCTTTTTTCTTTCTTTCTTTCTTTCTTTCTTTCTTTCTTTCTTTCTTTCTTTCTTTCTTTCTTTCTTTCTTTCTTTCTTTCTTTCTTCCGCTGCTTGGTTGCTCTTAGCACAATGAACACAGTGAATTTCTTCTTCTACGCTTCCATTATTGGCAGAGTAGGCGCTGAACACTGCGGCTTCCGTAATGTCGTGAACTCGCATGGACGCGCATCGGGGAAGTACAATGTTTGACTGTTTAGGCTCTAAAAATTTACTAAATTATGTTGTTTCCAGTTATTCTGGACGCTACCCACTCAGGACTCTTGGATTACATTGGACGAGCAGTATGGAGTTTTTGTGGACTTTTATGGACACTTTACGCGAACGCACAGACGCAGAAGAGCTCAGTGGTGATTGGTCAGTGTGGTTAGGTGCCTCCGGATGTTTGGGTTTTGGAATGAATGAATGAATGATGGCTGGGAAATGCATTGTCCTCACAAAGATAATAGTACAAGGATGTGTGTGTGTCTGTGTGGGCGCATTTATGCTACATTATGGGGACCATTTTCCATATTTTACCATCACCAAGAGGACGTTTTGCCTTCGTGGGGACATTTTCCTGGTCCCCACGGGTCCAAACCCCGTTTTGGGGGTTCAAGATTAGGTTTTAGAGATTAAGTTACAATTAGGTTTTGGTTAGGATTATGGCAAGTGTTAGGTTTAGGCAATCAGTAATGGGCGTTAGGTTTAGGGTCAGGGGCTAGGGAATGCATTATGTCAATGGATGTACCCCACGGGGATAGAAAACCAGACGTGTGTGTGCAGATGTGTGTGTGTGATGGACACAGACCAATCAGAGTCCAGCGTCCGTCCTCCTGCAGAGTCATCAGCGGACCACCAGAGTCGCCCTGCACACACAAAGTTTAAACTTTACTCACTTGTGACTCATCGACTAATCAGCTGAGGAGTCCAACATCTGTTGCCATGGTGACACAACCTGTGAGCTTGTTAAGACACCTGGTGAGCAAGTTACCTGACAGGAGTCCACGCCACCACCCGGGTACCCGGCACACAGCATGCTGGAGGTGAAGGTGTACTCGGGTAAGAGACGCTGACACTCGTCCCTGTCCACCAGCGGAACCTTGGCCTCCTGGAGAACGTCGGGAAGAGAACCTGGCAGAACAGAGAACACACCTGGATGTCTGAAACTCATATGAAGATTATCTGGACCTGAACAGGCTCAGTTCTGACAACGGTTGGCCATCGTTTGAATTTGAACGATTCCGGTTCCAAACGATTTAGATTCTTTTAATGTAAAAACACGTTTTTTCATCACTTGGTCAGTTTTGAGATTTTGATTTTTCCTCCTTCAACATTTTTTCTTTCGGACTCGTGTAAAAAAAAACTTCCAAAATAAACATTTCAGGAGTTTATTTCGTGATACTTTATCTTCATGCACCCAAATCCTGTCAGAACGCAGCTGATGGTGTTTTTAAATGCAGCGCAGATCCGCGGTGCTCATCTGAACCCGTCATCTCTGGTAACCTTGGAAACTTCTCATTTCCAACACCATCTCACCAAACTTGATATTTCCAGCTGTATCGATTGTTAAACGTGATCGGAAAAGGGAGGGTTTTATAGTGAGCGCAGGATCACTGCAAAAACTCAAATCTTACCAAGTTTATTTTTCTCATTTCTAGTCAAAAAATCTTATCACACTCAAAATAAGACAAAATCACCTAAAGAGAAACACTTCAGTGAGATTAAAAAAAAAAAAAAAAGACAAAAAAATATGGTATATATGCTGTAATATTTTGGGTTTTTAAGGTCTGCGGACAGGAATGTTTTTAAACTGTTTATAAAAAAAGAAAAAAAAGTGGCATCTCTTTAAAGGCCTCCTTCCACTGAAAACCCGTTTAACTTGCTCCTTCTGAAATACGGAGGGTTTCCCCTTGTTTACTTACACATGCTGACTTGCTAGTGTTGCGTTCCCCCCAGTCGGCTGTTCTTTCTCATCAGAAAAACAATACGAAGAAAAGAGCAAATCTGGAACAGCCTCGCACTTCTACGTCACATTGCAAATAGCGTATCCCACGGGGGGTTTCTATCTGTCCATTTGAAGGAGGAAACCCCCCAAAAACAAAAAGAAGAAAGAGGGGAGGATGATGTGGGGTGGAGAGGAGAATATTATAATTTTTTTTTTATTGGGGGAAAAATTTTTTTTGGCTTTTTTTTCTGTTTTTAATAAATAAGAGGAGGGGGGGGGCGCTTCTACACACTCAGGGAGACAAAAAGAGGGAAAAAATTAAAAGGGAAACCAAGAGAATCGGAAAAGCTGCAACAAAACCCTCTCTTATAAAAAAAAAACAGAAAAAGATAAACAAAAAGAAAAAGTATTTAAAAAACAGAATGGAATAAAAATTAAAAAAAGAGAAAAAAAAAAGAAATAAAAGAATGACAATGTAAATTTAAATTATATTATTTTATTTTGGAGTTTATTAAATGAAAAAAAAAATATGACTTTTAAATTCAAATACATTTAAATAATGTCGGGCGAGCCTACGTCCAAGCAGAACTCGAAATCAAGGAGTTGGGGCGGGAAAAAACTTTGTTCTAAATGAGTGGGATGGAATGGATGACATCACAAACATTGTCTCTTCACTTTATTTTTTTCTCTCCGGCGGTCTGTCTTAAAATAATTAAATGGTGTCCAGTATACTGAAAGTCTCACCAGACGAAAAAGAAGAAGAAGAAACTAGTACGTTGGATAGAAATCCCATTTCGCCTAAAAACGGAAAAAAAAATATATAAAAAAAAGATAGAAACCAATCTCGATAAAGGTTTGGTTTAATAAGAAAGCGTTGAAATAAATTTTTTTTTAAATATTAATTTTTCCCGGATTTAGAAATGGGTATTTCTTGATGTACTTCTCGGAGTTTACTCTCATTATAAAGCTATAAATTACCGGCGGATTTGTATATAATGTGATAGTGATAATAATGCAAGAATTCTATGAGCTTATAATATTTTTTTATTGGGAATATTGGGGAGAAATTGAAAAGAAATTTAAATCCGGGGGGAAGGGGGGGGGGTGAAATAAACATCAATAAATAATGGTTTCATCATCAAAAAAAAAAATCAGGGTAAAAAGGGAACACATTATATATTTTTTTTTATAGCAAAAAGGATGGGAAATATGTAGATGTTAGTTTAGGGAATGAGAATTTGGGTGAAAGAGAGCATAGAATGTTGGGAGTTTTTTGTTGGGAATGAAAAAAAATTCTCTTGTCCGGGAGAGATATTTTGGCATACACAGGGGACTTCTCGATTAAAAAAAAAAAAAAAAGAGATGAGATCAGGCCCTCTTAAAAAAAAAGGGTGTTTCACCTGCACATAAGAAGAAAAAAGGAGAAACTTCAGGATGGGGGGTGAATAAGCGCAGTAGATGACGTCCGGGGGCTAACAAAAAAAAGATTAGCAAATCATAATAACTCTAAGGAAAACAAGAGATGAATCTGGGCCACTCCGGCCTAAATAACTCGGGTGGAAAAGGCATAGGTTTGTTGGGTCGGGCGAAAGGAAGCACATAAAAAAGGAGATATGAGATAGTGAGGGGAAAGAGGGGTATCTCAACACAACACTCAAAGGGGGGGCGGCAACAATCAAAAAAAACCCACACTTCCTTCCTCCTATATACGCAGGGGGTTTTCTTAGAGCTCGGAAAGGGGAAAAAAAGGAGGGGCGCCACTGGTGTCCTCCTCCAAATATCCCAAGAGAAGAGGAGGAAGGAGGGAAAAAAAGAAAGGGAGGGAGGGGGGAGGGGTGGGAGAGAAAAAGAAGGAGGAAAGAAATATTCCTTTTCGCCCGCCCACTTTTCAAAGAGGCTTTCCGGGCTTAGCACTGGTGGGCGTGTTCTATTTGTTCCATGGAAAACGAACATTGGAAGAATGGAAAACCTGGTTGAAAAATTCCAAGAAAACATGTCTGGTTCACCCAGTTCTCATAACAGTGTGAAGATGACATTAACAGCAGTCCTAGTTCCCCGAAAACTGTTGGTAGCCTCATTGATTTGCTATCTGCTGGACGTGTTTGGTGGCTGTATTAACTCGGCCTTTCTTATGAAAATCCATCCAGGAAAGCTCCACCCAGCAGAACCATCCCTGATCAGCACATCAGCTCGACTCGTAATCATCCTGTACTCTTTCAGATCAGATGTACTGAGGGAATCAGATCTCTCCACAAATAAGTCACGGAGCAGGCAGCCGTGAGCCGCTGCAGGCATCAAGTGAGAGCGAAGCGATCCGCTGCTTTCATGGCGCTGCAGCGGCAGATATAACAGACCACAGTGAAAAACGCTGTCTGGTTTTACTGAAAATAAAAATAAAATAATTTCAAGGCCGTAAAAGTCGGCCATGATCTGTTGCATGAAGAACAAGAACATATTCTTCTGAAAGCCGGTGTCAGTCCAAGTCCAGCCACCAACCTCTCACTTGGCCTGGGTTTCGGTACGAACTAGCAGAGCGTGGAGACGACGGATGCTCCAGGATCGCAGGGATGGGACGGTCCTGCAGCCACGCAGCTGCCATATTGTGGAGGGTCTCTTTATTTGAACAAAACGGGATCCCTACAATTATTATTCTGCTAGGTGGCGATAATCTCTTTGAGCAGGTGCTCTGTGTTGTTGTTGTTGTTTACCATGATGCTATGTTAGCAATATTAGGGCAGTTAAAAGCCGAAGTTGTTTCAAGGACACTATTGTAAATATGATCATGTTTTGCCTCATCTGAGAGCTAAAATCCTACAAAAGGCGCTGAACTGATTATTAAAGCTACTCTTAGAGCAGAGACGGTAAATAAAGAATAAAGCATAGTCCACCACTAGAGAGCAGCTGCTACTGTTAGCAGCCGAGGCTAGCACCGTTAGCTGTCGGGGCAAAAATTGATGGAATCTAAATAAAGTGCCAGATGCTCTCCTTCCAGTTGTTGTGGCACCCGCAGACAAAGCGATGAATTCTGCTCATGTTTGAACACTTATAGCATTAAATTGCATTAAATCTGTTCATGTAGCTCATCCGCGGAACTGCCGTGGAGGCAGTGGAAGACTAGCCGGAGGTTGTAGGCCAAAATGGCGGCGCCCATCCTGACTTTCTAAATAAGGTGAAAAATGGAGCTTGGTCATGGAGAGCTTTATATGTGAGAATAATTTTAAATTCTATCCTGGATTTAACAGGAAGCCAATGAAGAGAAGCTAGAACTGGAGAAATATGATCTCTCCGGCTGGTTCTAGTCAGAACCCTAGCTGCAGCATTCTGGATCAGCTGGAGACTTTTCCAGGTATGTTTGGGGCAGCCCAATAATAAGAAATTGCAGTAGCATGGACTAGTTTTTTCTGCATCGTTCTGGGAGAGAATGTCCCTAATTTTTACAATATTACGTTGGTGGAAGAAGGCGGTTCTAGAAACCTGTTTTATATGTGAGCCAAAAGACAAATCCTGGTCAAAGATGACTCCAAGATTCTTCACTGTAGTGCTGGAAGCCAAATTCATACCATCCAGATCAACTATAAAGCTAGATAATTTAGTCCTGAGTTTTTCAGATCCAAAGACAACAACCTCGGTCTTGTCTGAATTTAGAAGCAGAAAATTCAGTCATCCAGGTCTTTATGTCACTACGACATCTTTGTAATCTAACAAACTGATTGAGTTTTTGCAGTGCTTCCATTGGCTGATCTCAATTTTGGACAATGTCATTGGTTCACATTGGTCACGTGACACGGTACAGCCTCTTCCTGTCTGGCCTTCGCGGCATTATGAAGTTAAAATACCGAAACAAACGCGTCCAAATGTTTTTCATAGAGAGAGAGATGGAAGCGTTTATCTGTAGGAGACAACAGGACCTCATAATTACAGCAATCAGCAGTAAAATATCCACCATGAAGTGGTGGGTACCCCTACTGAAAGGTACCAAAAAAGTACGCCGGGTCGGGTCGGATATAAGGGTACCCATCCCAGTTTTCATCTGTGGAGATGCAAAACATGGACTGAGCCAGCCCGACCCGACGAAGCTTGACAGCTTCGTCACCACAAAGCTGTCAAGCAAAGCAGGAGCGTGTTGTCAGCTGATCGCTGTAGCAGTGTCGCAAAACAGACGCTGCATGTTTGAATCAGCTGATCAGCCAATTAATTTGGCAGAATATAACCAACAGAATTCAGGTGGAGATGAGGGAATAAAATCCTGGTTTTACAGCAGTTTGCTCCTGAAGGAGATGACTGCAGAACAGGCCTGTAAATTGCTGGTTTGATCACGACACAATATTATATTGATACAGTTGATAGGCAATTTGATATCTGCTGATATCTAATATAAGATGATTTAATTGATTTGATTATGTCTGATGGAAAAAAAAAAAAAAAATTATCCACCCACGGGTTGGGTCAGGTCAGGTCGGATCAGATGGGTTTTGGTACAGATGTGTTGATTTCACGTTGCGTCCCCACAGCAAACTGTACCCTCATCATGGAGGTGGAGTATTAACCAGATAGCTCTGCTGCGTGATTGCGTGACATCATCGCCATGCAACGCCTTTTAACCAAAGCACCGCTCCACACGTGACAGAAACAAAAGGAGCCAACCCTGCTTTATTTTTACGCTGGGTCACGCGGGAAGTGACAGATTTTTCAACGAATCAACGATTTGCTGTGTTAAGCCCCGTTTCCACCAGCGGGTCTGGGTCGGGTCGGGCCGGATCGGTCCACGTTTTTTTGCGTCTCCACAGATAAAAACTGGGACGGGTACCCTTATATCCGACCGGACCCGGACTACTTTTTTGGCACCCTTCGGTAGGGGTACTGATCTAACCGATCCGGACCAAAGAGGTGGAGCTTATACACAGCAATCAGCTGATTCATTGAAAAATCCGCCACTTCCCGCGTGACCCAGCGTAAAAACAAAGCCGGGGTGACTCCTTTCTGTTTCTGTCACGTGTGGCGCCGGTGTTTTGGTTAAACGGTGTTACACGGCGATGATGTCACACAATCACGTAGCAGCGCTGTCCAGCTAATTCTCCGCCTCCAGAATAAGGGTACAGGTTGCTGTGGGGACACAGCGTGAAATCAACACATCCGTACCAAAACCCACCCGATCCGGCCTGGCCCAGCCCGACCCGACCCAGACCCGCTGGTGGAAACGGGGCTTAAGCTTTGCAGAACAATCTTCCTGTATCACATCTATCCACTACAAAACTATAAACATGGATTTAGTTGTGAAAATATTGTGTCGGAGGTCCTTCGGACCAGAGATATTTTCATAATACAGACGCGGGCATGAAAAAGTTCCGCTTTCTGCTGACTGCCAGTCACTTACCAGCGACTTGTCTGCTAATTGCCCAGGGAAACGATTTCAGGGCATAAATGAGCGCCCGGAACAAGGACGTTTCCACACGCCAAGTTTGGACACCGTGCGTGATGACGTATTTGCGGAACAAATCGTTCAGCCAGTGATAGTGCAGTAATAGTGCACTATTACTGCACCACTTCTGGCAGAAAAAAGAGGAACTTTTTCATGCCCAGATCTGTAAAAGTGGGTTTGATGCTGATTTTTGGTTGATACTGGGTTTTTGCATTGATTTACAATCGATACATCAATCTATATCAATGTATCGATATACATCGTCACACCCCGACTGCAGAATGACTGCATCCGTCCTTCTCAGGATGCAACAAGACACAATGTCGCCTTTTCATAAATGGCACATTATCTTAGCCCATGAATTCGAATTTGGAAATGCAGCCCTTCAGTCTCCAATAAGACCAGAAAAAGTCACTAGTGGCTTTATTAAAGGAAAGTTATCAGAGGGTCTGAAAACTTGCTAAATATTGCGACAGAAAAACGCTGTCTCATGTTGCAGACAAGCTACGAAGTCCACGCACTCTGAAGCAGCCGCTTGAAACGGTAGCTGCTGAAATGGGAGATCCTAGCAGACCAGAATTTCCCATAGTGCTCCAGTCCTGTTGCCTAGCAACTCCAGACTCAGCAGCTGTCTAGTTACACATTCTTTCCACTTATTCTTTCAGATACGTTGTACAAACTAAATGTAACCGGAAATTTTATTCCTTTTCATTTATCTCTCATTACCTGAACGTTAACACCCCATTAACCGCTCGTTAACACCTTAACAATGTCAAACAAATGCATTTTCTGAGGAAAAAAAACCTCTTTTAAGCTTGTCCGCATATTTTAAAGGAACTGTATATATTGTATATTGCAAGCAACTCCCTAGTACTTTTCATGCTGCGTTTACGTGATACCGGGCAGACGGACAGCCGCTGCATGTTAAGGCACAACCAAGCCTCTATGTGAAGACGTGGTCTGTTAGTTACAGTGACATCCCACATCTGATATGTTGTCATGGCGATGTCGTATTGCTTTCCCTGACCCATGTTCTACCATCTTTCTCTCGGCTTCTGTGATTAAAATTACATCTGGTTTGTTACTGACGGCCTGACTGCATGTGTACCCAGCATCAGTTTAACACTCCGATCCTCCTCACTGCACCACGGTGACTTTTCAAAAGCATCACCTGGAACTTAGCCGACAACTCCAGCGTCTCCGGTGAGTTTTCTGCTGTCACCCTTCTACTGAAGGTAAAAACATTGTGACACAACATGGTCACCACCACCGAACTGACCCGTTCGATGTAGATATGAATGAGACAAACGGCAAATTCAGAGCTTACAGGACTTCACTTCAGTTTGTTGATGGGAGTGATTACTGATTAATGGAAAAACACTTATGAACGAAATAATACATTTTTGTGAATAGATAACAGGAGAACTTACGGAATATCCCTTTAAAATTTTCCACAGAGACATTGTTGTTTCTAACCAGTAAACAATTCATTTAACGCTTAAAAACACGCAAATATATCCAAATATTACACTTGTAGCTCTGCTGCTTATTCCCTCCCATCTTGTGTGCAATGAATTCTGGGGTATGCAAGCCCTCGAGGGATATATCGCATGTATCCTTCATTTTAGGCCAAATGAAGTGCGAGTTTGTAGGGTGGATTTGGAGGATGTGACGTATGCAGCCCATGCAGCCCTGCATACTTCACAGTATGCAGATGCAACATGAGACGCAGCTTATGGTGTTCGGTGGACTGGGCGTCGAAAATAAGAATCAAAATTTTAAAATGTGGATGATTCTGGGAAAATCTGAGAGTTAGTCCCAGTTCCCATTGATACTTGGTTCTCGATGCCTGACCCTAGTCCTGACAGCAGGGTCAGCAGGTGTGTATCGACATAGGTGGATGTATCGTTTCCCCCTGGTGTTCACTGTTTCAGGATGCAGCTACGACAGAAAGCAGAAGAAAGCTGCTGTCTCACCGCCTTCGGCTTCTCGTCCCCATCCTGCGATGAAGCATTCACTTCCCGCTGGGAAACTCTGACCTTCAGCCGGCAGACACGCTGGCTGGACCCACTCTGGAATGCATTTTTTACAATATTTACAGGATGATGATGGAAATGACAGGTTTCACCAGGATTCATCTCACACACACACACACACACACACACACAGACTGACGGGTGAAGTTGATTGGCTGCTGCAGATGCATCATGGCGATGTCGGCCTGTTTGGTCCGTCTGTTGTACTCTCTGTTGATGATGATGCGATCGACTTGTCGGGTCTGAACTTCCTCAGAGTTTCTGTCACTCTGAGCATGAAGGCCGAGGACGGCGGACCAGAACTGGAGGTGGACATTCTTGCTGCAAACAGATGAATGTTTAATACCACAAAAATTAAACTGAACTGGTTCCATCATTTAATCAAATTAAATCTGAACTGGTTCCATCATTTAATCAGAATAAACTGAACTGGTTCCATCATTTTATCAGATTAAGCTGAACTGGATCTTTCATTTAATCAGATTAAACTGAACTGGTTCCATCATTTAATCAGATTAAATCTGTCCAGCCATTCCTTGTAACCGCTTATCCTCAACGTATCGCGGCGGGTGGATCCATGTTACCTATCATAGCTGAGAGATGGGCTACACTCTGGGAAGTCGCTAGGTAATTGCGGAGCAATGATTCCTCCTGTAACTGACTGAACATGACTGATGTGGAGACCAACTACACTGAACTGTTCTCTCACATATCGCTGTCTCTCTGACAGCTTCACTGCAACTAGCTGATGATTTAATGGCACGGGTCTGGTGAGGACTGAAAGCTGGAGGCAGTGATGCTGAATCCAAATACTGTTAAATCCAGAATTTCTATATATATTTTTGTGATGAAGAAGCATTTCCTGCTCTGCTGTTTTACCTACAAAATACAGCTGAGTATCTAGAGCCTGGTTCAAGAGTTATTGTTCTTTGCACATCAGAGCTTGATTGTTTACAATAAAGTTCAGTCCAGAGGTGGAGGTACCTAAAACCCCCCGGCAACCACCCCACCTCCATGGACTGCTCCGCCTCCATGGACTGGCCCACCTCCATGGACTGGCCCACTTCCATGGACCGGCTCACCTCCATAGAACGCCCCACCTCCATTCTATGGACTGCCCCACTTCCGTAGACCACCCCACTTCCATGGACTGCCCCACCTCTCTGGACCACCCCACCTCTATGGACCACACCACCTCTATAGATCGCCCTACTTCCATGGACTGGCCCACCTCCGTTCTATGGACTTCCCCACTTCCGTAACCCACCCTACTTCTGTAGACTGCCACACTCCCGTAGACCACCCCACTTCCATGGACCGCCCCACCTCCCTGGACCAGCCCGCCTCAATGGACTGTCTCATCTCCATGGACCGTCTGGCTTCTGTAGACCGCCCCGTCCCGTCCTCGTGGACTACCCGTCTCCACAGACTGCCCCGCCTCCACGCACCACCCTGCCTCCATGGACCACCCCACCTCCATAGACCTCCCCACTTCCATGGTCCGCCCCACCTCCGTAGACTGCATTGTCTCCATGGACCAGCCCGCCTCCATGGACCTTCCGACCTCCATGGACCATCTGGCCTCCGTAGACCGTCTTTTCCCCGTGGACTGCCCCACCTCTATGGACCGCACTGTGCCTGTGGACTGCCCCGTCTCCATGGACTGCCCACCTCCACGCACCGCCCTGCCTCCATGGACAACCCCGCCTCCACAGACCGCCCCACCTCCATGGACTGCCGCACTTACATGGGCCGCCATGCTCCATGGACCGCCCCACCTCAACGGACAGCCCCGCCTCCAATGACTGCCCCGCCTCCAGTGATGCCAAGGCAAAGGTAAAACCATCTCACCCAAACACGCAGTGTGCAGCAGTCAGCAGCCAATCAGGACCGATCAGAGAGGCTCCACAGACATGACGCCCCCTCCAGTGTAGAGACGCTATCCATGGCCACGCCCCCTTTACTGCATTGGTCCCGCCCACCACTTTCGACTCACCTGGTGGGCAGAAACAGGTCCAACTCCGCTCAGACTGGAACTAACTGGGAGCTGGGGGTCAGAGGTCACGTCTCACCTTCTCCAGGTGTCTTGTCTGCTGATTGGTCCACCTCACGGGTGAAGTTTTCCACCCAACGCTGTCCACACGCTGAAACACAGAAGAAGCCAGACTAAAACCAGTTCCATGAACCAGTGGTCCCACTAACCAGTCCAGACTGGTTGCACACAGACGTCCAGAGTCTGACTCAGGAACCATCTGGATTATTAATGAAGTCAAGATCAATGGACCAGGACCAGGACCAGAATTAGGAGCAGGACCAGGACCATGGTGAAGGACAAGGCACCAGGATCAGGACTAGCATTAAGATGGATTGATGATGGATGGATGCATGGATGGATGGATGGATAATGGATGGATGGATGGATGGATGGATGGAAAGATAGATGGATAATGGATGGATAAAAGGATAGATGGATGGATGGATGGATGGATGGATGGATGGATGGATGGATGGATGGATGGATGGATGGATGGATGGACGATGGATCACATCACTCACGTTGGTTGCTGCATTTCAGTGAAATCACTTCTTCAGTTTTACAGGTTTCACTGTGAAAACATGAACATGAAGATAATCAGAAAAAGGAGAACTTGTGGTTCTGGTTCTGGTTCTGTTTTGATTCTAATCTGAAAGTTCAAATCTCTCAAAGTTTGGAAAAAAATAAAACTGATGTTTTATTGTCTTCATGGCAGCCTTATTTGATCTGTAAACAACAATTATTCATTTCAGACCCGCAACCCATTCCACAAACATCAAGATCTCCGCCAGTCAGAACCCAGAACCTTCACGGTTCATGACCCAGAACCCACAGAGGTCCAGCAGAGGTTCATCCATTGTTGCATCATCCAAAGTCTGGCAGCTGAAACTTTAGTACTGTAGCTTACAGAACCAGTCCAGTTGGTCCGCTGGTGTTGGACTGTGGCTGGGGGGTCATGTGGTTCTTCAGAAACTAAGGAAAGGTGGCGGTGCAATGAATGTAAGACAATGATACCCCCCCCCCCCCCCCCGATGGATATGCCCCACGTTACCTAATACTTGTTTCCAGTGTTCCATTACTGGTGGTCCTGATGGTTGCAAACGGGGAGTCCTGAGGACGGGCCGGAAGCAGAGATGCCTCTCCAGACCTGCAGTCAGAAATCAGAGGTAAACATCCTTCCTGGTCCTGGTCCTGGTCCGATCTGAGCTGAGGGTCCACCACCAAACCTGCATATTCCTCTTCTGTCACCGAGCTAATTCCTGCATCATGACCCTGAAACATCTTTAATGACCCCGAACCCCCCGAACCTGAACCCAAACCTGATCCTGAATCGGAGGTTGGAAGGTCCTTGAATAGCAGTTAAGAGCCCAAAAACTTGACTCTTAAAAAGAGCTCACAATCCTTGTTCCCAGTATTACTTTACTCGTTCACAGGATTACTTCACTCGTTTCTAGGACTACTTTACTCGTTCTTAGGATTAATTTACTCATTCTTAGGACTACTTTACTCATTTCTTTACTTGTTCTTAGGACCATTTTAGTCGTTCCTAAGATTACATTACTCGTTCTTAGGACTACTTTACTCGTTCCGGTACTTCTCTCTAGGAATACACTAAGAAACTTTACTCGTTCCTAGGACCATTTTACCTGTTTCTAGGATTACTTTACTCATTTCTAGGACTACTTTACTTATTTATTTGTTACCTGTGTCCCAGGTACTGACAGATGAAGTCAGACAGGTGAGAGTTCCAGTTATCAGCACACACAGTGAGCAGAGTGGAGATCCGCCGGACCTGGAGGCGGCTAGAACCATTGACCTGCAACACAACTGTCACAGAGCGAGGGTTGACATCTGAGACACACTTGAGAGATACTTGAGTGTGTCCTGGTCCATATAAGTCATCAGAACCTCTGGTCCGAACGCAGTAAACACATCACACTCATGTCTGACATTTCATGACCAGGAGAACAAGACCGTATCTCAGAGCTGCTTCTTTGTTGCTATGGAAACATCCGATGGAGAGTAATCGGCAGAATCACTCAGACAAATGGCCATGAGGCGACTTCCACCGTCTCCAGGTGATCCAAAGTTTCTGTTCATTGTCATCATCTTTATTATCAACACCAACAACCTCATCATCATCATCGCCATCATCAGCAACATCATCATCATTATCATCATCAGCAACAACATCATCATCATCATCCTCATCATCAGCAACATCATCATCATCATCATCGTCGTCATCATTATCATTATTATCATCACCATCATCAGTATTATCATTATCATCATCAGTATTATCATTATCATCATCAGTATTATCATCATCAACATCATCATCATCATTATCATCATCAGCAACAACATCATCATCATCATCATCATAGTTGTCATCATCATCAGTATTATCATTATCATCATCAGTATTATCATCATTAACATCATCATCATCATTGTTAGTATCATCATCAGTATCATCATCATTGTCATCTTCAACACCACCACCATCATCATCATCATTAGCATCATCATCGTCATTATCAAGAACATCATCATCATTATCATCATCAGCAACAACATCATCATCATCATCATCGTCGTCATCATTATCATTATCATCACCATCATCAGTATTATCATTATCATCATCAGAATTATCATCATTAACATCATCATTATCATTGTCAGTATCATCATCAGTATCATCATCATTGTCATCTTCAACACCACCACCATCATCATCATCATCATCATCATCATCATTAGCATCATCATCGTCATCATCAACACCATCATCATCATCATCATTCATGCAGTGGTTTGTTTTCTCTGTGAGAAGTGAATGAACCAATCACAGCCCAGCAGGTGGATTTGAACTGGAATGATCTTTAGCTTCTGCTCTCTGATTGGTTCAAGCTTCGCTGATCTAACTGCCTGAACTCTGCTCATAAAGATGATGGACAGACGCATCGTCCAGTGATGGCCAACAACAGTATCAGAAAGAATGATGTCATTGGACAAAAGCTATGACATCATAACACAACCGACCTGTGTGATGCTCTACTGATCAGTGTATGGATCATGAATAACTTACCACAGTCAGCTTCATCAGATCCATCCACACAGTCCACCATGCCGTTACACCGGCCGTTACCATGGATACAGCTCCCCGTCTGACACTGGAACAGCCCATCAGCACATGGAGCTGCTCACAGGCACATCGTTTAATTTCAATATTAGATCCGTTATTCAGCGATTAATAATCAATAAATGGAATGACCTGTGACCCAGAGCTCACCGGGGGACCCCAGATCCAACCCAGAGCTGAAGTTGGCCCTGAATCCTCGACCGTGACCTTCGCTGTCCGTGTGGAACCAGACTGTCATCTGACTGGCTGTTGAAAACAAATCGTGGGCGGGGCCATCGCTGCCCGTGAGAACAGCTGGAGAAAAGAATAATAACAACAATTCAACACCAGCTGATCAGCTCCAGGTGCAGACGACAGGTAGAAGCACCAGTTTACCCAGCAAGGTGGAGTTAGGCCCCGCCCCATCCCGCACCTCCACCACATCAAAGGTTGCCTCCACATCAAAGTCCAGGAAGTGGAGCTGGATGTTCTGTCCATCCGGAGCGTGAAGAGTCCACAGGCCTGCAGCAGTGGATCATGGGTAACAAGCACAGGTGAAAGGTGATGGTTGGGACAGGTGCGTGCTCAGGTAAAAGTACAGGTGATTGTACTCACAGGTGGCTCCGTTCCCGTAGGATTGTGGGTAGTTTGGGGAGGAGAAAGTAGAATTTGGCTCCCATAGGTCAAAAGGTCCTCCACAGTCAGCTGGACCAATCAGAGCAGAGAGGGGGTGGAGTCAAAAGGGATCCAGAGCAAAGGTGTTTCAACAGTTTCAGACAGCATTCAAAAACCAGACATGGGGGTGTGGTTTAGTCTCACCTGGTATGGGATTGTTTTATGTGGTTTTTTATCTCACCTGGTATGGGGGTGTGGATTTGTCTCACCTGATATGGGGGTGTGGATTTGTCTCATCTGATATGGGGGTGTGGATTTGTCTCACCTGATATGGGGGTGTGGTTTTGTCTCACCTGGTATGGGGGTGTGGTTTTGTCTCACCTGATATGGGGGTGTGGATTTGTCTCACCTGGTATGGGGGTGTGATTTTGGTCTCACCTGGTATGGGGGTAGTGGTTGCCGGCGGGGGTACATTGGTCGGTTCAGGGGGGCGGGGCCACAGACATCAGCTGTCATGGTGATGTCATCCAGGGCGATGTCATTCCTCATGCCTCCTTTTTTCTGGGCTTCAAAGACCACCTGCAGAGGTCACGTGACCAGTCAGCGGACTACTCAGACTGAGTAGCAGGTGATGTCACTGTGATGTCACTGACCGTAGCTTCTGACGTCAGGTTGAGAGTGACCTGGCCGTAGTTCCAGGTGTCGCCATAGTTACCGTCTCTCTGGAACACCACGGCAACGGCAGACTCCGGCTGTAAGACATGCAGCAGGACTCTGAGACGATGGACGTCCTCCCCAAACATGTGGTACCTGCAGACGCTTAGTTTTCAGGTGTATCTGTTCACTCTTGTTAATTTTTCAGATGTTTGTTTATTTGTTGTTTACCAGAAGCTTAGACACATTGGCTGAGTGGGCGGAGTCAAAGGGAGGCTGTGGATCCTGAAGCTCTTCAGCCACTGGCCGGGACTCAGAGGCGTGACGATGTAGAAACCTATCAGAGACCGTCACAACCGTCGCTCTTAGAAGAAGCTGCTACTGGTGTTGCCATGGTTACCAGGTGAACCCTACCTGAGCTGTTCCCCAGTGTGTGGTCAACGCTGGGACCGGTGAGCGGCGGGAACGTGGAGCCGCTGGTTCGGATCCAGTCGTCATCGTCATCCTGCTGCTGCCTCCAGAAACACCAGCCGAGCTCGAAGCTACAGGTCAGCTTCTCCTGGTCTGAGACAAAACCCATCAGCGGTCCCAGAACTGGTCCAGGTTCTAGTCCTAGATCTGGATCCAGATCCAGGTTCTGATTCTGAATCCAGGTCCAGGTCTAGGCTCTGGATCTGGATCTGAGACCACGGCTTACTGGACAGGCCGGAGGTGTTGACGGCGCTGTAGGAGGCTGTGAACCCAGACAGGCTGGTTACATCATCAGAGGTAAACTCCACAGTTGATTGGTCTGTCAGCAGCCACACGCTTCCTGGAGGGGCGGAGCCTGAAAGCTGAGCTGCCAATCACAAAAGAGATGGTCAGGAGTGTGAGGCAGATTCAGGAAATCCTCCTCTGAGCTGGTTCATGAACGTCTGACAAACTGGTTAAAGGTCACACAGGCGGGCCATCAAAGTAATACCTGAAGTAATACTTTACGAATAAAGTAATGCTTGCAGTAATATTTTACTAATTTAGTAATGCCTGATATAATACTTTACTAATAAGGCAATACTTGAAGTAATACTTTACCAATAAAGTAATACCTGAAGTAATACTTAACTAATATAGTCATACCTGAAGTAATACTTTACTAATAAAGTAATACTTGAAGCAATGATTCACTATTAAAGTATTACTTGAAGGAATACTTTACCAATAAAGTAGTGCCTGAAGTAATACTTTACGAATAAAGTAATACCTGAAGGATACTTTACAAATAAAGTAATGCTTGAAGTAATATTTTACTAATCAAGTAATGCCTGATATAATACTTTACTAATGCCTCAAGTAATACTTTACTAATAAAGTAATACCTGAAGTAATACTTTACCAATAAAGTCATACCTAAAGAAATACTTAACTAATATAGTCATACCCAAAGTAATAATTTACTAATTAAGTAATACTTGAAGCAATAATTTACTAATAAAGTAATACCTGAAGTAATACTTTACCGATAAAGTAGTGCCTGAAGTAATACTTTACGAATAAAGTAATGGTTGAAGTCATACTTTACGAATTAAGTAATGCCTAAAATAATACTTTACTAATGCCTCAAGTAATACTTTACTAATAAAGTAATACCTGAGGTAATACTTTACCAATAAAGTCATACCTGAGATAATACTTTACTAATATAGTCATACCTGAAGTAATACTTTACTAATAAAGTAATACTTGACGCAATAATTTACTAATAAAGTAATACCTGAAGTTATACTTTACCAATAAAGTAGTGCCTGAAGTAATACTAATTAATTAAAAAAAAAAATTAAAAAGATTCTTTATGAATAAAGTAATAGCTGAAGTAATACCTAAAAAAAAAGTAATGCCTGAAATAATACTTTACAAGAGTGATTCTTTACGAATAAAGTAATACCTGAAGTAATACTTTACTAATACCTGACGCTACCTATGAGCTACAGAGTGAGACTGTCCTATATTCACCTGTCAGCTGTCTGTTTGGTCCAACACCTTCATAAAGTCTCAGAGTATCGATGTTTTCTTCAGTTTCAAACTGATGGAAGTCGACCCGAACTGAAAGTCCTCTGTTGACTCTGTAAACAACATAAACTCAGTTTAAATCAGAAACTACTTCAGTTTACTCTGTAGAAAAGGGGACAAAATTTCCTCCACATAACATCTGAACGTGAGCTCAGCTAACGGTACGTACACCTCACAGTGTTGAACCCTGCAGGACAGTAATAAAAGCTTCTTATCTCTATGCCGTCTAACCGATGCCCCCTGGTGGCCTTAAATAAAAATATATAAGATGTATAAAAATACATTTTTTAAATGTAATTTATATGCGTAGAATGTACATGAATAAATATGAATGTATGTATCATACAATAAAGTTTTACAGTATTACAGTATTGTCTTCCTACACTGTAATAACAAGTTATAGTGTGTCACAGAGTGTGTATTTAATGATGCATGTTGTATGTAATGTGTTGTGTGTAATGTGTAATTAACGCTTTGTGTGATATATTGCGTGTAACGTAATATTTCACGAGGTGTGTGACTGCATTTAACCATGTATGTGACATGTTGCATGCAATGTGTTGTGTGTAATGTGTAGCATGTAACGTGTATTCAACCATGCATGTACCATGTTGCTTACAATGTGTTGTGTGCAACTTGTATTTAACAGTGCATGTAATGCATGTAACATGTTGCATGTAACATGTTGTGTGTAAAATGTTGCCGGTAACGTGTTGCATGTAACGAGTTGCATGTTACGTGTTGCGTGTGTCATATTGCGTGTGACATCTTTTATGTAACGTATTGAGTGTAACATGTTACGTGTAATGTGTTGCATGTAACATGTTGCATGTATTGTGTTTCTTGCAACATATTGCATGTAAGGTGTAATGATCTAAGAAAGGTCTAGAAAAAGGAAAAAAAAATATAAAAAAATATATTATTTGGGACACAGATTGATTGAAAAGGATTAAATGAAAAAAGAAGAGAAAAAAAGGAGGAAGAATATAGAGGACTTGTCTGAGGAGTAAGAGATTTAGGTATTAGTGAAGTAGGAATAATGAAATTTGGGAAAAAAAAAAAAAGAAAAAGGTTAATTTTGAACTCAAATCCAAGAGATGAAAATTTCAGTAAAAAATTTCAGAAATTAAAAAAAATGTTGTTAAATTAATATTTAATTTATTTTTATAAACAAAAATTTATTAAGAAAGAAAGTAAGTTTAAATATAATAAGATTTATTTTATATTATAAAATAATTTAATAAAGTATGTTTTTCTCAAATTAAAATCACATCAATATAGAATAAAAAGGAGAAGAAAAACATAAAAAAAAATAAATTATGTAATGATATAAATTACATAATAAAATATAAGAATACTTTATTTTATTATTTAAGAAAGGAAAAAATAAATTATTTTTTTTTTATTTTTTTATTTTTTTTTTTTTTTTATATAAATTATTTTTTATTTTATTTTTTTTTTTTTTATTTTTATAATAAATTTATTTTTTTCAATGATAATAAGAATTAAAAATGTTAATAACAATAATCAAAAAATAAAGATATTGGAGTGTTTAATTGGTGAACTGATCTGTTAGCTTCAATGGGCAAGTAGCCAATAAGAGGAGGGGGAGGATGAAATGGGAAAGAGGATGAAAGAAAATGGGGAGGAGGGGAGAGAGGGGGTAAAAAGAGGAGAAGGGAGGGAGAGAGAAAATAAATCTTATTACATCAATCCTAGTCAGTTAAGACGGAGGGGGGGGGGGGGGGAGGGAGGGGGGGGGTGGGGGGGGGTAAAAGGTTAAAAAGGGGGGAAGGGGGGGAGAAAATAGAATTAGGAAATATATAATAAAGTAGAGGGGGAATTAAGTTATGTTAGAAGTAATTTTATTAAAATTTTAATATTTTGAATATAGGGTTATATTTATTTTCATTTCAATATTAATATATCAGATAATTTGTATATTATAAAAATATGAATATAAATGATTGTAAGTATGGGGAAAAAGAAAAGTTTATAATTAAAATAAATAATTAAAAAAAAAAAGGTGTTGCGCATAGTGTGTTGCATGTAATGTGTTGCATGTAACATGTTGCACGTAACGTGTTGTATGTAACATGTGTGTAAAATTTTGTGTGTAATATGTTGTGTGTAAAGAGTTGTATGTAACATGTTGCATGTAATGTGTAATGTGTTGCATGTAATGTGTAACATGTTGCATGTAATGTGCATCGTGTTGCATGTGACATGTTGCATGTAACGTGTATTGTAACATGTATCATGTTGCTTGACTTGTTGCATGTAATGTATAATGTGTTGGATGTAATGTGTAATGTGTTGTGTGTAACATGTTGAATGGATCGTGCAGGGATATCTGGTCCGACCTGATGATCCAGCGGCAGAAGCTGCTGCTGTTGTACGTCTCAGACTCTGATGAAGTGAACGATCCGCTCGACCCTCCCAGGATAAACTGTCCATCACATGCTGTTGCTATGGAGTCAAACACAGGAAGTTAAGGTGACATCTGACCTATGCGAGACGCATGTGGGCGGAGTCTGCGTGAGTCTGTATTTTGATTATTCCTTCACTGGAGCGTGTGGCGAGTGGGAATATGATAAGAGATGCAGACTGACCGCAGCGAGCAGCAGCTTCATCAGACGCGTCAGGACAGTCATTGACTCCGTCACAGAACCGATCAATCAGAACACAAATTGATCCGTCAGTGCAGGACACGTGATCGGGAGGACACACAACTGCAGACAGGAGAAGGGGTCAGAAACAGAGTGACCAAGCAGATTTAACGGGGCACCTGAAGGTGTGTCACCTGCTGTCGGTGTGATGCTGGTTCGTCCAGGTGTGGTCAGACCCGGTTCACCTGCACAAACAGTTATGACGGTGTTGGTTCCTCATTTAACCACAACATGAAGATCTGAAGAGCTGGTCATTCTCTCAGCACACCTTCTGGTTTAACCCTGGTCTAAACATGGTCTAAACCTGGTTTAAACCTGGTCTAAACCTGGTTTAAACATGGTCTAAACCTGGTCTAAACCTGGATTAAACCTGGTCTAAACCTGGTCTACACCTGGTTTAACCCTGGTCTAACCCTGGTCTAAACCTGGTTTAAACCTGGTTTAAATCTGGTCTAAACCTGGTTTATACCTCGTCTGAACACAGCCTAAACCTGATGTAAATGTGGTTTAAACCTGGTCTAAACCTGGATTAACCATGGTCTAAACATGGTCCAAACCTGGTCTGACCCTGGGCTAAACCTGGTTTAAACCTGGTTTAAACCTGATCTAAACCTGGTTTAACCCCAGTATAAACCTAATTTAACCCTGGTCTAAACATAGTCTAAACCTGGTTTAAACCTGATCAAAACCTGGTTTAACCATGGTCTAAACCTGGTCTAAACCTGGATAAAACCTGGTCTAAACCTGGTCTACACCTGGTTTAACCCTGGTCTAACCCTGGTCTAAACCTGGTTTAAATCTGGTTTAAATCTGGTCTAAACCTGGTTTATACCTCGTCTGAACACAGCCTAAACCTGGTTTAAACCTGGTTTAAACCTGATCTAAACCTGGTTTAACCCCGGTATAAACCTAATTTAACCATGGTCTAAACCTGGTCTAAATCTAGATTAAACCTGGTCTAAACCTGATCTAAACCTGGTTTAAACCTGGTTGAAATCTGGTCTAAACCTGGTCTGAACCTAGTTTAAGCCTGGTCTGAACCTGGTCTACAGGTTCTGTATTTGACTGGTTTCAGCCTTGTGTTATCTAACCAAGACTAGCCTAACCCGGACTAATCTAACCCTGACTAATTCAACCCAGATTAACCCATACTAATTTATCCAAACTAATATAATACAGACGAATATAATTCAAACTAATTTAATCTAGACTATTTTAGCTAGTCTAACCTAGATCATTATCATCCAGGCTCATCAAATATAGACTAATTCCAGCCAGAATCATCTCACCTGAATTATTATTATTCAGGCTAATGAAATCAAGACTAATCTAATCCAGTCATGTTTTATACAGACTCTTTTAAAACAGAATAAAATTAATCCAGACTAATTAAGCCTAGACTAACCTAACCCAGGTTAATTCAATCCAGATCAGTCCTATTCAGACAATTATAAGTAGATTAATCCAGACTAATTTGACCTATATTATTATCATTCAGACTAATATAGTGCAAAAACTGACTAACAGTATTCAGGATATGTCTCACCTGTTGCAGGTGTGTTGCTGGTTGCTGCAGGTGTGGTCAGGTGTGGTTTTTCTGCAGAAAAAAACTTTATTAATTTCCATCGTTGGTTCGGTATCTGGGTGTTCGGTTGGGTTTGGTATCTAACTCAGATTAAACTGAACCCAGACTAATCTCATCTAGATTGAAATGAATCCAGGCTGAAATAATCCAGATTAAACTGAACCCAGACTAATCAAATCCAGATTAAACTGATTCCAGATTAATCTGATCTAGACTGAACTGAATTCAGACTAATCTAATCCAGATTAAACTAAACCCAGACTGAACTAATCCAGAATAAACTGATCCCATACTAATCTAATCTAGACTGAACTGGAACCAGACTAATCTAATCCAGATTATACTGATTTCAGACTAATCTAACTCAGGTTAAACTAAACCCAGACTTATCTAATCTAGATTAAACTGATCCCAGAATGATCTAATCTAGACTGAACTGAACCCAGACTGAACTCATCCAGATTAAACTGATTCCAGGCTTAATCTAATCCAGATTAAACTAAACCCAGACTAATCTAATCCAGATTAATCTAACTCAGGTTAAACTGAACACAGACTGACCCAGACATTGATAAAACTGAGCTTTCTGGGTTTTTCTGCAGTATTAATCAGCTGATGACAGAGCGTGACATCACAGACTCACCAGTGATGTAGATGCTGTTGAGGTCGATCACCAACACCCCGCCCCCTGCCTGCTGCAGCCCCGCCCTCAGCTGCTGCTCCGCCTCCTTCGGGCCAATCAGCTGATTGAACCATAGGTCAAAGGTCACCACCACACTGCCTGGACTGAAGACACGGATCAGTAAATATCAAAATAATAAATCATCAGTAAGGCTGATCAGAGCAGTCTGACATGGATGATCATACTTACTGAGCAAATAAAGCTGTACAGAAACTAGTTCAAAATAAGAAAACAACTAATCAATGAAGAAAAGAGGAATTCCAAACAGCTGATTGTTAATGTGACTGATCAATATTAATCTGATTAATCACTACAGTTTATTGTTGATCATCGGTGATGTCACTAGTGTGTTAGATGGTGAATAAGGGTGTGATTGGTCAGATGTCTGACCTGAAGTCCTGAACTTGACAGGATCTGTAGATATGCCGAAGATCACTGAGACCATATGCCTCTGAAACCTGTTGACCAATCAGAGCTTAGACTGTGAATTTGTAGACCAATCAGAGCTCAGACAGTAAATCTATAGACCAATCAAAGCTCAGACAGTAAATCTGTAAACCATTCAGAGCTCAGACTGTAAACCTGTAGACCAATCAGAGCTCAGACAGTAAATCTGTAGACCAATCAGAGCTCAGACTGTGAATTTGTAGACCAATCAGAGCTCAGACAGTAAATCTGTAGACCAATCAGAGCTCAGACTGAACCTGTGGACCAATCAGAGCTCAGACTGAACCTGTGGACCAATCAGAGCTCAGACTGAACCTGTGGACCAATCAAAGGCCAGAATGAACCCGTGGACCAATCAGAGCTCAGACTGTGAATTTGTAGACCAATCAGAGCTCAGACAGTAAATCTATAGACCAATCAAAGCTCAGACTGTAAATCTGTAAACCATTCAGAGCTCAGACTGTAAACTTGTAGACCAATCAGAGCTCAGACTGAACCTGTGGACCAATCAGAGGCCAGAATGAACCCGTGGACCAATCAGGGCTCAGACTGAACCTGTGGACCAATCAGAGGCCAGACTGAACCTATGGACCAATGAGAGGCCAGACTGAGCCTGTGGACCAATCAGAGCTCAGGCTGTCTCACCAGCTGCATGACATCGTAGGACAGGGATTTGAACTTCGGACTGCTGGTGTTCCTCAGTTCTTCGGAGAACTCGGCTCCCTCAGTGATCGACATCCGAGCCATCAGCGGCTCCGCAGCACCTGCACACGAATGATGACATCATCACTGCACATGCAGGGATCAGCTGATCCAGACAGGTGAGTTTACCTTCAGGCTTCAGGACGATCCAGGACACGACGATCAGAACGACACAGCAGAGAAGAAGAAGAGCACAGATGATGATGAGGAGGAGCTCCAGAGATGACAGACGCCTCTTCATCCTGGCTGCTGCAGATCAATACACAAGAACTACATCATCAATACGCAAGAACTACATCATCAATACACAAGAACTACATCATCAATACGCAAGAACTACATCATCAATGCACAATCAATATGCAGCCTATATGCAATAAACATACAATCAGTATAGGAACAATATACAGTCTATGCAGGATCAATATATGATCAATGAAACGATTGACAGCTGAGCCGTCAATCAATATTAACAACATTCTGAAACGATCAGTTCTGAGTTCTCTGAATATTGATCACAGATCAGCTTTAAATTCTCTCATCATTCATCACTGATTGGTTTTAAGTTCTTGAATCACTGATCACCAATCAGTTCTGAATTCTCATATTATTGATCACCGATCGGTTCTAAGTTCACTGATCATTGATCACAATTTGTTCTGAATTCTCTGTGTATTGATCAATGATCGGTTCTGAATTCTCTCATCACTGATCACCAATCGGTTCTGAATTCTCTGATTATTGATCATGATCTGTTCTGACTTATCCCATCATTGATCACTGCTCAGTTCTGAATTCTCTCATGATTGATCACTGATTGGTTCTTACTTCTCTCAGCATTGATCACTGATCGGTTCTGAATTCTCTGATTATTGATTACGGATCGGTTCTGACTTCTCTCATCATTGATCACCAATTGGTTCTGAATTCTCTGATTATTGATCTTGATCGGTTCTGACTTCTCTGATTATTGATCATGATCGGTTCTGATTTGTCTTATTATTGATCACCAATTGGTTCTGAATTCTCTGATTATTGATCATGATCGGTTCTGACGTCTCTCATCATTGATCACCAACTGGTTCTGAGTTCTTTCATTACCGATCAGGAAATGATGCTCATCTGTGAGGAGTCTGATCAATATTCTCCCAGAGCAACGTTGGTCAGGACGGAGGTGAATGACAGGACTCAGATCATACTATTATTGATTATTGATGTGTAAAAGTGGTCTACCTGCTGGTGGAGGATCGCCTGGATAGATCTGATCCTCAGACCTGGATCAGATGCTGGATCCTCAGACTTGGATCAGATGGTGGATCCTCAGACCTGGATCAGATGCTGGATCCTCAGACCTGGATCAGATGCTGGATCCTTGGACCTGGATCAGGTTCTGGCTCCCTCAGACTTGGATCGGATGCTGGATCTTCAGACCTGGATCCTCAGAGCGAGTCTCCGTCTCCTCTCTGACTCCGGCGTCAGCAGCTTTTATCAACCTCACGGTGATTAATCACTTCTGATCAATACTGATGCTGATTGATCAGAGCGGCTGCTAGTGGGATCGAGGACCAGCAAACGTCAATGTCAGCCTCGTTATCAGGATCAGAGTCCAGTGGCTGTAAAGCTGTCAGGTAATTAGGCCCCGCCCCCCGGACCCACCTGGGACAGGTATTGATTATCAGATACCGTCAGCAGAGATTTATGATTCTGTTTTTAATGTTCCAAGATTTCTGATTGAGGTATTGACCGTCCCCGTTTACACAGCAGCTGCACCTAATACACACACACATGCACAAACACACACACATGCACAAACACGCGCACACACACACACACACGCACAAACATGCGCACACGCACGCACACGCACAAACACCTGCACACACACACACGCACAAACACGTGCACACACACACACGCACACACACGCGCACACGCACGCACACGCACGCACACACACGCACACATGCACACGCACACACACACACACACGCACAAACACGTGCACACACACACACACGCACAAACATGCGCACACGCACGCACACGCACAAACACCTGCACACGCACACACACGCACAAACATGCGCACACGCACACACACACTCACGCACACACACACACACACACACGCACACACACACAGCTGAGCAGAGGGAAGATCATTGCGGCACCAGCTGGTTCTGGTTTCAGTCAGCAGATCAGCTGATGAAAAATAAACTCAAAGAAGAAGGAAAACATGCTGGCAGATCACCAGAATCCAGATCCAGGTCTGGTCTGGTCTGAGGTCTGAGGTCTTAGCCTGGTACACCAGGCCAGGACGACTGCAGGTCACCACAGAACTTCAGTCCATCCACATAAAAACCACCAACCAGGAAATCTGGCTGTAGTGATGGACTCAGACTTCAACTTTGAAAAACACATTTTTTATCTCAAGGATAAAAGATCTGATGTCTCAGGAAAATCTGGAAAAACTAGTCCATCATTCATCTTCAGTCGGCTTGACTACTGTAACAGCGTCTTTACTGGTCTACCTAAAAAACCAGTTAAACAGCTGCAGCTCATTCAGAACTCTGCTGCCCGAGTTCTCACAAAGACCAGAAAAGTGGACCACATCAGTCCAGTTCTCAGGTCTTTACACTGGCTGCCGGTCCATCAGAGAATAGACTTTAAAGTTCTGCTGCTGGTCTATAAAGCTCTGAATGGTTTAGGCCCAAAATACATCAGTGACCTCTTGACCCAGTATGAACCTACTAGACCCCTCAGGTCATCTGGATCCGGTCTTTTATCAGTTCCCAGAGTCAGAACCAGACATGGAGAAGCTGCGTTCAGCTTCTATGCTCCACATGTCTGGAACAAACTCACAGAACATCTCAGAGCAACAGGTTTTTTTTGTTGTTCATTTAAATCCAGGTTGAACACCCCCCCCCCCCCCCCCCCCCCCCCCCCCCCCGTCCTCAGCTGCATACAGAGATTTTATTCGAAAGTTAAAATCCACACGGCTCTATGCTCTCTCTATCTAACCTTAAATGTTTTTAGTTTTTAATTTTAAATCATGCTTCTACTTTCTTGGTTTTATTTTTTTCCTTTTGCAGCCCGCTGTAATGCTTATAATGTTTTATGTAGAGCACTTTGAATCGTCCTGTACATGAAATGTGCTGTACAAATAAACTTGCCTTGCCTGACCAACACCATGTATGAGATACACGGCAAGTCAGTCTGGGTTCCCTCCACTGGGAAGGGATTTCCACTCTGGTAAAAAACTGACTGGACCAATCACAGCGGGGCTTTACGATACGTCTTTTCCAGCAACTGAGTTCTCTAACCATAAACAGGCAGAATGGCCGCAGAGGAGCAACGATACAACGATGCCCTTTCTGATGTCTTAAAGGACAAGTTTCTTTTTTTTCAACCTGGACCTTATTTCTAGCAGTATACAGTATACGTGCATTTACTCACACAGGTAAAGTTTCTGCATCACTTTTCCTTCAGAAGATATTACGTTGAGTCACCCCGCATTTCTGTGAAATGGCAGTGACGGGGCAGTCACTATATAAGACATTATCGCAGTAAAACACCTTGATTTCATCAATACTTTAAGGAGAATGAACTAACGAAGGAGTACTATTATCCTGCGAGTTCAGAGTTTCGCAAATTGTGATTTTGTTGTTGTCTGAGCAGCAAGCTGCTATTTTCAGCTGTACCATGGAAGCGCACATTTAGAACTCCCTGATAACTAACAGAAAGTTAAGTCTGAACTCACAGGACAATAGTACTCGTTCGTTCATTCCACTTCAAGTATTGGCAAAAATCAAGGAGTTTTACTGCAGAAAATGTCCTCCATAGTGGCTGCCCCGTCTCTGCCATTATTACTGGATGCACGCCGAAGGGCGACTCAACGTAATATCTTCTGAAGGAGTCAAAGTGATGCAGAAACTTTACCGGTGAGTGAATGCACGTATATACTCCTAGAAATAAGGTCCAGGCTGAAGAGAAAGAAAGTTCTCCTTTAATGAGCTGCAAATGTCCTTAAACCTGCAACATTTTGCTGCTTTGAAGGCTTTCCTCCATGTTTTCCTCGTAGAAGAAGACGTAGCTGAGCCGGACTGAACCAGACTGAACCGGTTCAGTCCCTGTTTCTGATCGATCACGATCTGCATCAGAAATAGAAACACAATCTGTCGCCATGGCAACGAACGTGGTGACATCACAAATCCCGCAGGTGAAAAACGAAGCTGCTGAGTTGTTGTTTGTCTCACTTTATTCATGAAAAAGCAGGAAATGAAATCAGAGAACAAATGAGAACATTTCAAAGTAAAAGCCAACAAACTTCTAACTGATAGAAATAAAAACACGAACGCAGAAAAACACAAAAACAAAAAAACACGATAAATGTGTTAAATCAGAAGAAATGATCAGAAAAAGGTTAAAATTTCTTATTTCATTCATTTCTGTTAAATTTCAGGTTGAAAATAAAAATATCAGAAAGATTCAGAACTTTGATCCAGGTCACTTCCTGTTCAGTCTGAATGTGACAATAAAGTTTTAACATCAGTGCTGCTCGGTAACGGTTCAGTAACGCAGTCGCAGTCTGCACATAGTGCTTTGATTGGAGGACCGCTTCAGGAGAGCTGGTAGATGTTCCTCATCATTGGCTCCCTTTCGTCTTCATCGTCACGGTTGTCACGGTGATCTGTAAGCAGGATCAGATGTTTACGAATCGTCATGGAGACGAGCTGCAGCTGAAGTCATGAGTCAGGGTTCTGATACAAAGCTCGTATTTTCTCGTAAAATAAATTTTTTTTCTCATAAATTTGCGATATTTTTCTTTAAAAAAATAACCTTTTTAGTAAAATTACGCTATTTTTCTCATAATGTTTCAATTTTATTCTGGTACATTTATTACATTATTCTTGTAAGATAACTATTTTTCTTGAAAAAATACACCATTTTTCTCATCATACCAGTTTAATTCTAATAAATTTGCGTCTCATAAAATCACAGTTTTTCTTGTAAAATTACGGCATTTCTTGCCATTTTTTAATGTTCCTTGTAATATTTCAATGTTATGCTCATGAAATTATGACTTTATTTTTGTAAAGTATTTTTCTTGTAAAATTACAACATATATTTTGAAAATAAAAACAACTTTATTCTCATCAAATCTCCATTTTATTCTCGTAAAATAGCATTTTCCTCGTACATTTACAAATTTATTCTCGTATTTGTAAAAAATGAAAATGATTTTGATGTAGCCCTAATGTTCCATCGTACGTTCCCACATGAAGGGGTGCGGTTTACAGTGAACCAATCAAATGGCTGTGTTGACGTAATGGCGTGACAGTTAATGCAGCACCATCGTTCCCACATGTGTGATTTTATAAATTATCACCTTGTTCCTCTTCCTTCCTCTTCATCGCGTCCCCTTGGACCTCCTCCTCTTCCTCCTCCTGCTCTCTGACTTCATCGATGTTCCTGTACGTCAGCTGACAAAAGAACAGGCAGAAAATGAAGCAGCAGCCTGCCAGACGATGCGAAGGGCCCATAAACTATCCTCCAGACAATGCTAAGGACCCTCAAACCTGTCCCCCCCTCACCTGCTTGCTGTGCTGCGGTGACGCGTCATTGGTGGAGGGGAGGAGCCTGCTGATGAGCTGGCCAATGGTTTTGAAGGTTGGCCTGTGGGTGGGTTCCAGACTCCAGCACAGCTTCATCAGGTAATACCTGAGAGGACGACATCCATCTTTAAATAAACTTTAACATCTTCCTCAGAGACAGGACGCAGCAGGAGACCCTGCAGTCCAGGGCCGCTTCTCAAGTGCTAGTTTGCGTACTGCATACTTGTGTACTTGTGAATACAGACTTGTGGGTATGTACTGGAAGTCTGCACTTGTGGAGTTCACTAGTACTGACTCCGCCTACTTAACGGATTGGGACAACGCAAACTTGTGACATCACCACCAACGGTGTTTAGCAAGTGAGCAAGGGCTGCCTGTCAACATGAAAATAATATTCTCCAGCCGTTTGTTAATTATTGTTGTGGAGATGTAGTAATGGTACTGAAACAAATAAAAACAATTAAAATAACGGCTCTAAAAAAACAATTTTAGTAAGTGAATTTTTTTCCCCAACATATAAATTATATTTATTTCCAATACATAAGCACGTTAATGTAAACGGGTAATCAGGTCATAATTATATGATAAGAAACAGCTGTGAGAGGAAAGCTGGAGGAAGAGCTGCAGATAAAAGACCAAGAACAGGAAAGAATAGAAATGGTTTGGCTGTTGGAGGCGGAGAAGGGAGGAGGAGGCTGTTAAACGCTGCACGTGTGCAGGTGCATGCTGGGATTTATATCTGGCCAAGTACACATGAGCCTCCTTTGATGCATGCTTGGTAAAATGGGCGGAGGAAGTTTTCATTCGGTGATTTCCAGCGTACTTGCCGAGAAGCGATCTTTTTAATGGAACATGACTTGGACTGCGGTGATGATGTTTCATGAGTCCACGAGCAAGAAAATTATGCATAAGAACGCAGATTGAGAAACGGCCCAGCTGACTTCTGTAGACATCAGTGCTAGCATTTAGCAATGCTATCATGTGGCATAGCAACATGTAGCAATGCCAGCATGTAGCAATGCTGACATGTAGCATTACAACAAGTAGCATAGCAAAATGTAGCAATGATAAAATGTAGCATAGCAACATATGGCATAGCAGCAATGCTAGTATGTTGTATAGCAATATGCAGCAATGCTAACATGTAGCATAGCGACATGCAGCATTGCTAGCATGTAGCAATATCAACATGTGGCATAGAAAAATGTAGCAATGCTATCATGTAGCAATGTTAATGTGTGGCATAGCAACATGTAGCAGTGTTAGCATGTAGCAATGCTAACATATAGAATAGGTACATATAGCAATGCTAATATATAGCATAGCAACATGTAGCAATGCAAGCATATAGCATTGCTAACATGTAGCATAGCAACATATAGAAATGCTAACATGTAGCATAGCAACACATTGCAATTTTAGTATGTAGCATAGGACCATGTAGTGATACTCGCATGTAGCAATGCTAACATATAGCAATGCTTACATGTAGCATAGCAGCTGTAGCAATGCTGACATGTAGCATAGCAACGCACAGCAATGCTAACATCTAGCAATGTCAACATGTAATGTAGCAACATGTAGAATCCTGACATGTAGCTTAGCAACATGTAGCTTAGCAATTTGGAGCAATGTTAACATGTAGCAATGCTAACATGTAGTCAACATGTAATCAGAAACCAGCTCTTTACTAATTCCTAGTACTGCTTTACTTATTCTATGACTACTTTACTCATTCCTAGGATTACTTTACTTATTCGAGAACTACTTTACTCATTCCTAGGAGTACTTTACTCACTCTATGACTACTTTCCTTGTTCCTAGGATTACTTTTGTCATTCCTAGTACTGCTTTACTAGTTCCTAGATGAACTGGGCTGCTTTTCTCCACAGTAACATGGTTTTCCCTCAGGATCAGGTAACATTATCACGTTCTACTGTGTTCCAGGTAAATTTACTCTGATACAGCAACACGAGTTTTAAATCTGACACATGTATAGTTGTAGTAGTAATCTGGCACATCTGTAGTAATCAGATGTCTTCCTGTAGAAACCAGAGTCAAGATAAACTTTATTCAGTTTGGTTTTGTCATTTCAGAGGGAGGCAGGAAAATAGACCTGCTGAAGAAGAATCAATGCCAGGAAAGAGATGAGAGAACAGACGTCATGTTTGAATAAACTTTATTAACAGCAGCGTGCACTCACATCTTAGCCGGGGCGAAGTCTGGCTGATCCATGTGGCGGCCATCTTTGATCATCTTGTAAAAATTGGTATCCACGGCAACATTGGGGTACGGGCTCTTACCTGAGCAGGTCAACACAGTGTTTGAATGTCATGTTCCAGCAGTAGCTGCAAAGGATCATGGGAAATTAATTTTGTAGCCATAGTTACCCAAAGAGAAGATCTCCCAAAGCAGGACGCCATAAGACCAGACGTCACTCTGCACCGTGTAGACGCACTGAAAGATGCTCTCTGGAGACATCCACTTCACCGGGAGTCGAGCCTGTCACATCAAACAATGCTCTGATTGGCTGGCAGAGGTGACATCATAATCTGAACTAACAGCTGATCAAACCGTGCTCTGATTGGCTGGCAGAAGTGACATCATTATCTAGCCCTGACATTGTTGCCTTCATCACTGGGAGCTGACATCAGTGATGCACCTGGACAGGTGTGTGTGTGTGTGTTTCTGGTGTGTGTTTTTAGTGTGTGTGCTTTGGCTGTGTGTTTTTTGGGTGTATGTGCTCTGGTTGTATGTATTAGTTGTGTGTATTTTCGGTGTATGCTTTGAGTGTGTATTTTCGGTGTATGTGTTGGGTATTTGTGTTTTGGTTGTGTGTAATTTGGGTGTATAGGTTTTGAGTGTGTGGATTTTGGGTGTATGTGTTTTAAGTGTATGTGCTTTGGGTGTATATATTTAGGATGTGTGTATTTTGGGTGTATGCTTTGGGTACGTGTTTTGGGTATATGTTGTGGGTGTATGAATTTTGGGTGTATGTGTTTTTTTTTTTTAAAGGATTTTTGGGCACTAGTGGCCTTTATACAACAGTGTATAGTGACAGGAAAGGGGCAGAGAGAGTGGGGAGTGACATGCAGCAAAGGGTCCTCGACCGGGAATCGAACCGGGGCCGACTGCGCTGAGGAACTGTAGCCTCTGTTCATGGGGCGGCTGCTCAACCAACTGAGCTAATCACCGCCCCGGGTGTATGTGTTTTAAGTGTATGTGCTTTGGGTGTGTATTTTGGGTGTATATATTTAGGATGTGTGTATTTTGAGTATATGTATTTTAGATGTACTGTATGTGCTTTGGGTGTGTATTTTGGGTGTGTGTATTTTGGATATATGTGCTTTGAGTTTATGTGTTTTGGGTGTGTGTATTTTGGATATATGTGCTTTGAGTTTATGTGTTTTGGGTGTGTGTGTGTTTTGGATGAATGTGCTTTGGGTGTATGTACTTTGGGTGTGTATTCGGGTGTATCTACTTTGGCTGTGTGTATTTTGGGTGTATGTATTTTGGCTGTGTGTGTTTTGGGTGTATGTGCTTTGGGTGTATGTGTTTTGTGTATGTGTGTTTTGGATGAACGTGCTTTGGATGTGTGCTTTGGGTGTATGTATTTTGGGTTTGTGTGTTTTGGGTTTTTATTTTGGTTGTGTGTTTTGGGTATTTGGGTGTGTACATGTTTTCACGGTGCGTTTCAGGTGGGTGTTTTGGGTGTGTGTATTTTGGGTGTATGTGTTTTGTGTGTTTATTTTGTGTGTGACTTTTGGTCTGTCTGTTTGTGGGTGTATGTTTGAGTGTGTGTGCGTTTTAGGTGTGTGTTTTGGTTTGTGTTTTAGGCGTGTGTATTGTTGTGTGTGTGTTTTAGGTGTTTGTTATGGGTGTGTGTTTTGTTTGTGCCATACTAACATTTCCCTGGACGATGTAGCTGTCGTCATTCCGAATATCTCGAGCCAAACCGAAGTCACAAATCTTTGCAACATGGCGGTCTGTCAGGAGGACGTTCCTCGCTGCTACGTCTCTGTGGATACACTGAGATACACAGGGAGACAGATAGATGAGAGAAGGAGGGGGACAGACAGGTGAGACAGGTGAGACAGGGAGGCGGGACAGATGAGATAGGGCAAGACGGGGGACAGAGGGACAGATGGGTGAGACAGGAGGACAGATATTCACTGTGATTCAGTTTCAGTTTAACCGTTATTGTGAGGACCTCTTATGCAGCAGTGCTGCCATCTGGTGGTGAAGGAGGGCACAGCAGAGACAACAAGACTGTAGTGAATGTACGGTGGCCGTCATTGGCCAAACTTCTTCAAGACATAAAGATTTTTATGTGTGAGTGGATCCAGCAATGACTGCACTGCAGGTAACAGGTGTCCTGCCTTCTTCTGTGGTGCGCAGGTCAGTGATTGGTCCTCACAGAGACAGAAACGTGTGTGTGTTCTTACATTCCTGGTGGACAGAAAGTCCAAGCCCTGAGCCACCTCGTAGGAAAACCTCATGAGGTCGCAGACGGAAAGGCTGTCCGCTGGGACACCTGAAAGTCACAGATGGAAGCTACAGGTGAGCTCAGGTGTGAGTTCAGGTGAATCCAGGCGAGTTAGATGTCCTACCTGGGACGGTTTGTCCTGGACCCAGAACCGGCTGCATCTCCTGGTACTCTGAACAGCATGAAATCCCGCTGTCACTGCAGTCACATAAACGGGGGTTACATGTATAACTCTTCATCTGGACTTGCAGGTGAGCCAATCAAAGAGGACCTACCTGCGCAGCCGAGCCTGCTGCACCCCCAGGTTCTTATAGTAGCCCTCCTCCTCCACGGACTCCACACTCCACATCGATGCCACGAAGTCCTGAGCGTGAGCTCGCAGGAAGTTAAGGAGGTCGCCATGGCTACAGTATTCCGTGATCATGAGCATGGGGCCTGAGGAGGATGGGGGGGCATTAGTGGTTCCAACTGTGATCACATGAGCTGATGGAGGTCAGACAGTCTGGATTTTATAGAAGTAGGGGTCCTCAAGGTCCTGCAAGGCTCTCACTGGTTCCAAAGTTTAGTCCAGTTCCAGACCAAGTTTCAGAGCAGTTCAGACTATTTCCTGACCAGCTGGACCAGTTCAGACTGAACCAACCTGGTTTCAGACCAGTTCAGACCAATTCCAGACCAGGTTTAAGACCAGTTCAGACTGAAGAGGTCCGATTCCAAACCAGTTCAGACTGAACCAATCTGATTTCAGACCTGTTCAGACCAATTCTAGACCTGGTTTTAGACCAGTTCAGACTTAACCAACCTGGTTTCAGACACATTCAGACAGAACCGACCTGATTTCAGACCTGTTCAGACCAGTTCCAGACCTGGTTTCAAACATGTTCAGACCAAACCAACCTGATTTCAGACCTGTTCAGACCAGTTCCAGACCTGGTTTCAGATGTGTTCAGACCGAACCAACCTGATTTCAGACCTGTTCAGACCAGTTCCAGACCTGGTTTCAGACATGTTCAGACCGAACCAACCTGATTTCAGACCTGTTCAGACCAGTTCCAGACCTGGCTTCAGATGTGTTCAGACCGAACCAACCTGATTTCAGACCTGTTCAGACCAGTTCCAGACCTGGTTTCAGACATGTTCAGACCGAACCAACCTGATTTCAGACCTGTTCAGACCAGTTCCAGACCTGGTTTCAGATGTGTTCAGACTGAACCAAGCTGGTTTCAGACCCTTTCAGACTGAACGGGTTTAGACTGTACCGGCTCAGATTGAACCAACGTGGTTTCAGACCTGTTCAGACCAGCTCCAGACCAGGTTTAAGACCCATTTCAGTCTGAACCAGTTCAGACTGAACCAACCTGGTTTCAGACCCATTCAGACTGAACCGGCTCAGACTGAACCAACCTGGTTTCAGACCCGTTCAGACCAGTTCCAGACCTGGTTTCAGACGTGTTCAGTCTGAACTGGCTCAGACTGAACCTCAGAGAACAAGGTCACCGAGGACCTCTAGAGGTCTGGGGAGGTAACAATGAAAACAGGAACTAAAGATGACATAACCATGGATTGTGATGCCGGGTCATACGTGAAATCACCATCACCTCCTCGAGTGCATGCGCCCAGCAGGTTGACTATGTTGTCATGGTAACCGAGATGGCTAAGGATCTTCAGCTCGGACATCAGAGCGTCCCGTTCCTCCGAGTGAGC
This sequence comes from Atherinomorus stipes, assembly GCA_023101725.1. Lineage (NCBI taxonomy): Eukaryota > Metazoa > Chordata > Actinopteri > Atheriniformes > Atherinidae > Atherinomorus > Atherinomorus stipes. The sequence goes on from JALJCO010004142.1 coordinate 387,791, forward strand.
ACTCGCTGTCAATAAAAACATAAAAACCAGCTCATACCTTTATGTCTGTGAGGGATGAGGGTGATGATGAAAGATGAAGAGTGTCAGCAGACTCACGTTTGAGCATCTTGACAGCAACTCTGGTCGCCTTGTTGTCAGTTTCAAGACCGAATGCCGTTGCCTCAACAACCTTTCCGAAGGCCCCTGAACCCAACACGGCACCTGAAAGACAACCAGTCAGAAACCAGACCGAAGACCCAGGAGGAAGGCTGAGGAAGATGAAGATTTTCCGGAGGTGACGGGTTTGTACCGAGTCGCAGTTTGTCTCGAGGGAACTCCCATTTCTGGTTGTATGGCAGCTGGGTGGGGTCAATGAAGGTGTAGCTGTTCCCATCGGTGCTCTCGATGATCTTCCAGCGAATCTCATATTTGGGTTTCTGGAAGAAGAAGCAGCAGAACAGAGATTCATTATGGTTCATGTCTATGTGCCGGCTGAGAATCCAGCAGAAGTCCATCAGGACCTGAAAACAACCAGTTCCCACTCATCTGACTGGTTTCATCCGACTGGTTTCATCTGTCTGTAACGACTAGTACACACCCAACAGAGGGTTCAATAACAGAGTCCACATGCAAAACGTGGGGAATAAAATCCGACCAGTTTCCCTGAATTTGACTAGTTCCCGTGAATCCGGCCAGTTTCCCTAAATTCGACTAGTTTCCCTGAATTTGACTAGTTCTGGTGAATCTGACTAGTTTCCGTGAATCTGGCCAGTTTTCATAAATCTGACTAGTTTCCGTGGATTTTACTAGTTTCCATGAATCCGACTAGTTTCCGTGAATCTTACTAGTTTTCATGAATCTGACTAGTTCTCGTGAATCTGACTAGTTTCCGTGAATTTGACTAGTTTTCATAAATCTGACTAGTTTCCACGAATCTGATTAGTTTCTGTGAATCTGACAAAATTTCAGTGAATCTGACTAGTCTCCTTGAATCTGACTCGGTCCCATGAATTCAAATAGTTGTGATCCATCCAACTAGTTCCCATGAATCTGACTAGGTCTGGTGAATCCGACTAATTTTCGTGAATCTGGTCAGTTTTCACAAATCCAACTAGTTTCCCTAAATTTGACTAGTTTCTGTGAATCCGGACAGTTTTCACAAATCTGACTAGTTTCCGTGAATTTGAATCGTTTCCCTGAATCTGACTAGATTCCATGAATTTGACGAGTTTTCCTAAATCCAACTAGTTTTCCTAAATTTGACTAGTTCCGGTGAATTTGACCAGTTCCCATGAATCTGACTAGTTTCCGTGACTCCAACAAAATTTCAGTGAATCTGACTAGTTCCCATGAATCTGACTAGGTCTCGTGAATCCAACTAATTTCCATGAATTCAGTCAGTTTTCACAAATCTAACTAGTTTCATTGAATTTGACTAGTTCCCATGAATCCAACTAGTTCCCGTGAATCTGACTTGTTTCCATGAATCTGGGCAGTTTTCACACATTTGACTAATTTCTATGAATTTGACCAGTTGCCATTAATCCAACTAGTTTCCCTGACTCTAACTAGATTTCATAACTCTGACTAGTTTAAGTAAATCCGACTAGTTTCCATGAATCCGACTAGTTTTTTGTGAATTTGACTAGTTTCCGTGAATCTGACTAGTTTCCACGAATCCGACTAGTTTTTCGTGAATTTGACTAGTTTCCATAAATCCGGCTAGTTTCCGTGAATTTGACTAGTTCCTGTGAATCCGACTAGTTTTTTGTGAATTTCATTAGTTTCCGTGGATCTGACTAGTCAAAGAGTGGAACGTTTGTCTGAATGCAAACAGCGAAGATATAGTCTGCAGTATAATGGCTCCCCAGAGCAGGTCTGAAAGGGACTTGTTTAGTGGTGACTCTGCAGATGAAACCCAGATCTCATCGAGTGAAAATGACTGAATAAAATCTGGATGAAATAAAGTTTTTCTGCAAAATATTTTATATGAAGTGAAAAAAAGGTTCAAAGACCTAGACCAAATCTGCTAAATAACCAAAGTGACTCCACATGATTGATCTCACCTGTCTCCATCTGTAAACGGTGACCAATAGGAGCAGGAGAAGGACAGCGGCAACACTCAGAGCTCCAATCAGAGCTGGCGTGAAGATGGAGGGAAGTCCTGTAGAGCCTGGAAGCAGCAGGGGTTCATCAATACCAGGATCAGTTTTTAACTCAACATTAGTTTGTTGTACCTGATCAATAGGGAACCTGAACTCTGCCTTGTGATCAGTTGATCCTGATCGAACCTGATTGATCAGAAACTTTGTGGCACTTACGGTGAACGAAGACGCGACTGGAGTTTCCCACCAGGTTGTAGGCGAAACACTCCACAGTGAGGTCCTCATCAGCTGACAGCTGCAGGTGTGTCTTCACTTTATCCCCCACCTGTGACGCCTCACCTGAGGACACCTGGTAGGCTGAGCTGTCGGCACACCTGTAGAGAGACGGAGGGATGTTATCAGTCATGAAACATGTTGGGATGAACCCTGCAGGCTGGTCGTGGCTCTGGAACATTTGTGGTACGTACGACTTGTGAACACCTGGACAGGTGAACCAGCGGGTCGTAGGTAGCGGGTATCCGGAGCTGCTGCAGGTCAGGGTGGAGTTCTGCTCGCTGATATCAGCAGACGGTGAGCCTGAGGAGAGCGCCACGTTCCGGGTTAAATCAGCAACACAGGAGGATCATGTGACCAGAAGAAGAGGAAGAGGAGGAGGATGAAGATGAGCCAGAGGATGAAGAAGAGGTAGAGGGTGAGGATGAGGAAAAGGAGGAGAAGGAAGAAGAGGACGAAGAGGAGGAGGAGGAGGAAAAGAATGAGGATGATAATGAGGAGTACGAGGAAGAAGAAAAAGAGGATGAGGTAGAGAATGAAGATGAGGAAGAGGATAAGGGCAGAGGATGAGGAAGAAGAAGAGGAAGAAGAAGAAGAGGTAGAATGATGAGGGTGAGGATGAAGTTGAGGATGAGGAAGATGTAGAGGATGAAGATGAGGTTGAGGAAGAGGTAGGGGATGAGGTTGAGGATGAAGATGAGGTTAAGGAAGAGGTTGAGGAGGAGGTAGACGATGACAATGACGATGACGATGAGATAGAGGACAAGGATGAGGATGAGGTAGACAATGAGGATGAGGTAGAGGAAGAGGGTGAGGTAGAGGATGACGATGAAGAAGAGGGAGATGAAGAAATTTTCTTACGAAAGATCCTCAGGTCCACATCCTGCGAGCCATTGAAGAATAAATTAGAGAAATGAAAAGAATATCGGCCTCGATCCTCCTGACGCACTCGCCGCAGCAGCAGGCTCGTATTCATCCTGTAGCATTAAAATACCACCTTAACAGTCATTATAACTAAAAATACCACTTCAAAGTTTGTTACATACTCAACAAGAAGCAAAAACTTTGTTCTTGCCCGTGAGGCTGCAAGAACAAGATGTGTGTAGTTTAGATCTTTGTACTTTCTCACCACCTTGATCAGCTGTTTATTAAAACTATCAGTTCAACATTGCATCTGTAGAAATGCAGATGTGACAACTCTCTGCTTCCAGCATTTGTGTTACCCCGCCCACCTCAAACGTCCGACCAAACATACAATACTTCAAGGCCCCTGAGAGGAAAGTTCTGCTCAGCCGAGGGGTCGAGAGACGTCCTCAAACACATCCGCCTTCTTCCCGTGGCCCCGAGAACAAGAAGAAAGTTCTCACTTCTTGCAGCGTTTGTAACAGCCTTAATGCTCACTAAAACTACAATACCACCCTAACAATCATTACAGCCAGAAATACTAAGTTAAAAGTTATAACTAAAAATACTACCTTACCTATTATTATAACCAAAAATAACAACTTAACAGTCATTTTAACTAAAAAAAATACCACCTTAACAATGATTATAACCAGAAATGTCTACTTAATATTACACTACTCACAAAAAGTTAGGGATATTTAACTTTCGGTTTTTGGAGAACAGCAGATATTTAACCATTAAATAGTGTCCATGTGCATTGAAAAGTTTAGAGAGTTCACCTGGAAAGGTTGTAGTGGATTTTAGGTTCATGACATCATACAAAACCCCAAATATCCCTAACCTTTTTGTGAGTAGTGTATTTGTTAATAAAAAAGACCACCTTAACAGTGGTTAGAACTCCAAACACTGCCTTAACAGTCAATTTAATCAAACTACCACCTTCACACTCACTAAAACTAAAATTGTAACCAAAAATACCAAGTGAACAGTCATTATATCTAAAAATACCACCTTAACACTCACTAAAAAAATGCCACCCTAATGATCAATGTAACCAAAAATGCCAACTTAACAGCCATTATAACTAAAAAAACACCTTAACACTCACTAAAACTAAAATACCACCCTAATGATCAATGTAACTAAAAATACCAACTTACCAGTCACTATAACTAAAAATACTACCTTAACAATGATTATAACCAGAAATGTCTATTTAATATTATTTGTAAACCAAAAATACCACCTCAACAGTGGTTAGAACGACAAATACTACCTTAACAGTCATAAAAAAAAAAAACCAGTCATTTTATTCAAAACACCACAGTGACAGTCGTTATAGCTAAAAAGACCAACTTAACAATCATTTTAACCAATAAATACCACCTTAACAGTCATTAAAACTAAAATACCACCCTAACGATCATTATAACCAAAAATACCAACTTAACAGCCATTATCATGAAAAATACCACCTTTAAAGTCATAACTAAAGATACTACCTTAACATTATAACCAAAAAGTACCATCTTAACAGTCATTGAAACTAAAAATACCACTTTAATTATCATAAACAAATATTCTAACAGACATTGTAATAAAACAAAATACCACCTTAAAAATGGTTGGAAAATTGCAAATACTACCTTAACAATAATTATAACCAAAATACCACCTAAACAGTCATTCTTCCAAAAAATTCCACCTTAACATACATCATGACCAAAAACACCACCTTAACAGCGGTTAAAACTGCAAATAATTTCTAAACAGTCAAAAAAATTAAAGAAAGAGCCTTCCCAGCACCAGGTGGAGCTGAGCCTCCTTAATCCATGAATTCATGTCTACGGACTCGTGTTTCTAGGTTCTTTCAGGTGGTATGGCATGTTCATGAGATTTTTGTGAGGTTTTATTTTTTTAAGTCACAAGGCTTGTTGACAAGGTTTGTTAAGGTGGTACCTCTAGTTAAGCTGTTATGGTGGTATCTCTGGTTAAGCTGTTAAGGTAGTATCTCTACTTAAAGTTATACCGTGTAACTTTTGGCCACTATGGCCACTAAACATGTAACTTCCTACAAGCCCCACAACTGTCTCAAAATTAAACAGTCTCAGTCTGTGTTTTGGAAAAGTGTTGCAGACCTCTTTGAAAAGCTGATTTTTAAGTCATCAAGCCATTAATCAAAGCGCTCCAGGTTACATGATCCAATGAGAGACGGCCCGCTCCTGAGAAGTTACAATGCCTGGTTTTTGAGAATGACGGCCCCCTCGGAGCAACGACATGCGTCAAGTATCTATATTAACTGCAAAAATCAGCTGTAGTGACTTATATTAATGACAATGTTAGAATATTGTGTATCATAATATTTGGCTAACATTCAAATATTGGCTAACAGTGGTTTCAAAAGTTACACGGTATCACTTTAAGCTGTTAAGGTGGAATCTCTGGTTTACTTGTTAAGGTGGTATCTCTAGTTAAATTGTTAAGGTGGTGTCTCTAGTTAAGCTGCTAAGGTGGTATCTCTGGTTAAGCTGTTAAGGTGGTATCTCTGGTCTGAGCCTTTCCAGCATGCAGCTGCTAGCTGCTAGCGGTCCCACCTGTGGCCATTTGCGGTGTAGCTCTCCTGGTAAACGGTGGAGCCATTGTTGTTTATGTTAGCAGGTGTCATCCACTGCTGCTCCCTGATTGGAGGATATGCTTCCATCAGAAAGGTGAGAGTCACGTCTGCCCCCTCGTACACCTCCATGATGCTGTTGCTGCTGACATCAGCAATGCTAGCGTTGTTCAGGTCTGTTCTCTCAGCGCTAACATTAGCGATCAGTCCTCCCTTCATTTCCTGTGCCTGGCTGCTAATGCTAGCCGCTAACTTCTCCTGCGTCTCCATCGGCGAGCGCTTGACGTTAGCTGATGCATCGTCTCGGACTTCCATTGTGTTGGTGGTGCTGCTCCGCAGGTACAGGTGGACCTGCAGGTAGGGCCGGTCTGATGGAGAGCAGAGAGAGTACACATTTACAGGATTCTGATGAAACCTCCATCATCATTTACATCACCGATTACACACCCAGCACTCTAAGCTTTGCAGTTGCCGTGGCAACCCCAGCTTCATTGATGGCTGTGCATGTGTAGCGACCACTGTGACTCTGTCTGACGGCGGACACGCTCAGAGTGCTGTTGATGAGGAGCTGGTTGTTGACAAATAAACTGCTCGTCGTGTTCTTGAGACTCTGAAAGAAAAGAAACGATCAGTCCGACAAATGGTCGGCAGCAACGGCACATAGCTGACCCACACTGCTCACCTGGCTGTGGGGGTGTGTCCAAGTGACATTGTAGAAGTGGGAGGGGTTACTGGCCTGACAGGTGACCTCAAACGCCTCTCCCTCGAGACGGACAAATTCAGCCTGATTGATGGACAATGAGGGGGGATGACGAAGCCCTGCAGACAGGTGATCAGACAGACAGGTGTTTAGACAGACAGGTGTTCAGACAGACAGGTGATCAAACAGACAGGTGTTCAGACAGACAGACAGGTGATCAGACAGACACGTGTTCAGACAGACAGACAGGTGATCAGACAGACACGTGTTCAGACAGACAGGTGATCAGACAGACATCAGACAGACAGGTGATCAGACAGACAGCTGATCAAACAGACAGGTGATCAGACAGACATATGTTCAGACAGACAGGTGATCAGACAGACAGGTAATCAGAGCTTACTGCGGTTCACCACCAGGTAGAAAGCTCTGGATCTGAACTCTCGTCCGTCTTTCCAGCCTGAACAGGTGTATCGTCCTCTGAAGGACATCTTCAGGTTTGTGATCAGGGCTCCTTTCCTGGGGTCAAAGGTCACATTCATACCTGTAGGCAGGCCTTTCCCCCTGTCCTCTGATTGGAGGGTGAGGTTAGTGACAGATGGGTCTGTCAGCAGACACCTGAACAAGAAGGCGTCGCCCTCCTTGAGGGTGGGGATGATGCGAGTTGTGACGAACACGGAAGAGGGGTCGGCGGGCTCTGTCAGAGATGCATGATGGGAGATTGAAAGCATCACACATTCATCCGCAGCAAGCACAACTCTTCATCAAAGAAAAGACTGACACTTGCATCTTGTCCAGGGATTTTCGGCAGGAGGCATGGCCTCTGCTGGGCTTACTTTTGAAGTACAGGTGAATCCAGGTGCTGAGGTGCTCCAGGCTCTGGTTGAGGTACCTGCAGGTATATGTTCCTGTGTACTTGGGAACTGCACTCTTGACCTCCAGTGGGTTCGGCAGTTTTTCTTCGTACTGCAGACTGAGTGCAGTGCTGGACAACTGGACCGGCCTGTTGCCATGGCAGCTGAGGTTGAAGGCGGAGCCATCAGTGAGAACCACTTCTGATTGGTTTGGTAAGAAGTTTCCATTCAGGAGGATCCTTGGAGGACCAGGATTTTCTAAAATAAGGACACAGTAAAGGTTACATTCCAGCAAAAACTATAACAAAGCCATCACATAGTGCAACTGAGATAGAACTCATCTAAGCAATAAGGTGGAACCCATTCATCTAACAAAGTGGAACCCACTAATCTAACAAGTAAGAACCCACTCATCTAACCAGGTAGAACTCACTCATCTAACCAGGTAGAATCCACTTATCTAATCAGGTAGAACCCACTCATTTAACCAGGTAGAACCCATTCATTTAACCAAGTAGAACCCATTCATTTAACCAAGTAGAACCCATTCATTTAACCAAGTAGAACCCATTCATTTAAACAGGTAGAACCCACTCATTTAACCAGGTAGAACCCTTTCATTTAACAAGGTAGAACCCACTCATTTAACCAGGTAGAACCCTCTCATTTAACCAAGTAGAACCCACTGATTTAACCAGGTAGAACCCTCTCATTTAACCAGGTAGAACCCCCTCATTTAATCAAGTAGAACCCACTAATTTAACCAGGTAGAACTCACTCATGTAACCAGGTAGAACCCATTTACTTAACCAAGTAGAACCCACTCATCTAACCGGGTAGAACCTGCTCATTTAACCAAGTAGAACCCACTCATTTAATCAGGTAGAACCCATTCATTTAACTAGGTAGAACCCACTCATCTAACCGGGTGGAACCATCACACCTGACTGATGAAGGATGGTGGCAGGTGTTAACAGTTGACCAACTGGTCAGAAACCAGTTAAAACTGGTTTAACTAATAAAACAACGAACTAAAGACAAACAACAACTTTATTCAAAACAACTTTATTTAAAATCAGAGCAGAAGAGTCCCATTACAGGTAAAAGGACTGAAATCGATCACCTTCACAACAGATTTTCAATTTCAAAAAAATCAAAACCTTAAATTAAGATGAGAAACATGTTTTAATTATTGAGTATTGATCAATTGATTTGCTAATAACATATATGGCAAGGCTAGCTGATCAATAACTATCTCAGGGTTAGTTCTTAAAAATCAGCTTCCTTGATTGGCTCTGATTGGCTGTCAGAGGTGGGTTAGAGGATGTGATAAGCAGTCGGGGATAGGTCATGAGATCTGATGGCTGTCAGTAGGGGGTCATGGGATCTGATTGGCTGTCAGCAGTGGGTCTTGGGATTTGATTGGCTGTCGGTGGCAGGTCATGGGATCTGATTAGCTGTCGGTGGTGGGTCAGTGGATCTGATTGGCTGTCGGTAGTGGGTCATGGGATCTGACTTGCTATCAGTGGTGGGTCATGGGATCTGATTGGCTGTCGCTGGCAGGTCATGGGATCTCATTGGCTGTCATTGGCGGGTCATGGGATTTGATTGGCTGTTGGTGGCGGATCATGGGATCTGATTAGCTGTCGGGGGTCAGTGGATCTGATTGGCTGTCATTGGAGGGTCATGAGATCTGATTGACTGTCGGTAGTGGGTCATGGGATCTGACTTGCTATCAGTGGTGGGTCATGGGATCTGATTGGCTGTCGGCGGCGGCTCATGGGATTAAATTGGCTTTCAGTGGCAGGTCATGGGGTTTGATTAGCTGTCAATGCGGGTCATGGGATCTGATTGGCTGTTGGTAACAGGTCATGGGATCTGATTGGCTGTCGGCGGTTGGTCATGGGATCTGATTGGCTGTTGGCGGCGGGTCATGGGATCTGATTGGCTGTCTGATTGGCTGTCGGAGGCGGGTTGTGGGATCTGATTGGCTGTTGTTAAGGGTCACCGGATCTGATTGGCTATCATTGGTGGGTCATGGGATTTGATTGGCTGTTGGTGGTGAGTCATGGAATCTGATTTGCTGTCGGTCGTGGATCATGAGATCTGATTGGCTGCCGGGTCAGCGAACTTCATTAGCTATCTGCAGGGGCTTTCTTGTTGATCTCCTGCAGCTGGGTGGCGATGCGTGACGTCTGAAGCAACAAAGCTTGGTGGTTTTCAACAAGCAGACTCTGGTGCCGAGCCAGGTTCTGCAGATCCTGGATCTGCTGGGAACCCTGTGGACACAGAACCGGAAACAGGCGAGTTCAAACTGGTTCAGATGAAGTGACCAACAGATTAAAGGTTATTAACATAAACCCACCTGAGGACTAAACTGAACCTACCTGAGTTCCCAGAAGGCTGAGCTGCTGGATCACTTGGGTCTGGCCTTTGGCAGCTTCCTCCTGGATCTGGACCAGCTGGGTCAGCAGATTTAGGACTTTGGTTCTCCATTCCTCCTGCTGTTGCTGATTGTGGACCAGGCCGGACAGTGGTGGAGTGGAGCTTGGTGCAGCAGGGTGGACGTGTAATTGATCCGGAGACTGGGCAGCCCCCATCGTCATGGCCTTGGCCGGGTGGTCCTGGAGGTCGCCTGCAGCGGAGACCACTGATCAAAACTCCAGGACGCGTACATGTGAGGGTTACAGAGGACCAGTTTTCAGGTGCGCCCCTCATGTTTGAAGCCAGGTCAGGAAGAGATCCATATCTGGACTTTGATCCACACCTTTTCTGGTTTGTGTGTTCTGGTCTCAGACCAGGCTGGGCAGGTCTTCGCTCACCCCAACAGACCTGTTTGCAGGTTTTCTTAAAAAGACTCGCGAGGAAACAAAAAGGAAACAAATGCTGAAGGAAAACCATCAGAGACAGTCCGTTCAGGACCACCTTCACCAGAAAAACCGGACCTTTGTGGTTCTGATTCTCTCTCAGGCTGCAGCCAGCTGGATCAGTGTCCATCCTGAGTCTTCATCTGAGTGGTTCGGTCCTGGTTCACATTAATCACAGCGACTGATGACCAATCAGAGAAAGCAGCAGACTGTTCCTGCACATAACCCGTCCATGCAAGAACCAGGAGAACCTGGTTCATGACCCCCCCCATCTAGACTGAGCTCAACCTGCAGGGTCCAGAAGGTTCTAGTTGGGTGTCATCATCACTTCTGGACTGTTACCATGAAACGTTTTTTAGAATTTATTCACAAAACATGGATCCAAATGTGGTCTACTGGGACCAGTGCTGACTGCTAACTAGGACATGATAGAAGATCAAAAAGCCCTCTGAAAGATCATTGTCATATCCCTCATGGTTTTGGTTTTGAATCAGGTGTGCTGAAGTAGGGAGAAATGGAAAGCCTGTAGGGACACCGGCTCTCGAGGACCAGGGTTCCCCACCCCTGGTTCAGACCATAAGAAGACGTTTAATATACATTGACATGTTTAGACTGTCATCTGCAGTCTTCCCCAGAAATGTTCCAGCTGACGCTCATATAAAGCTTTTATTATTGGTTATTTTGCTTAACTGTTCTATTGGGGGTCACTACACATGAAGAATTGTTGGGTTATTTTTTCAACCCCCAATCTAAGAACCCAACTTGCTGAGTTATTGTCGTTGGCAGTTGAGTTATCAGCTGTTGGGTTGTAATTTCCATCATACTGTGTTAGGTCATTTCGGACTACCCAACGTGTTGGGTTGATGTTCGCGTATTTATGACCAACAGCAACAGTAACGTTACCCCCAAGTTACCCCCACTCATTCAATACCCACAGTTGCTAGCAGTGCCTGGACGCTAGACGGGCAAGTCTTGCTATGGCCTGGCTAAATCCCCTAAGCTTATTGTAGTAATCATGCATGTTGGTCATACGAATGTTTCAATGTAATACGAGCATGTGTTGCAGTGATCGTGAGCCTTCGGTCATTTGTAGTTAACGTTAGCACTTGCTTGTTGTGGGAAACATATGTTAACAGTTCAGCCCACCCAACTGATTAAGTAGAAAGGGGGAGTGGGTAGCCTCTTAGCAATGTTGTGGGCTTTGACGCGGCAGACCCGGGCTCAAGTTCCCAAAACGACACTCAGGTGAACCACCATGGACCCCTGAGCAAGACCCTCAACCTTCACCAACTGCTCCCCAGGTGCTTGAGTTGGCTGCCCACTGGTCTCAGGTTCAACCTGAGATGGTTAAATGTAGATAAAGAATTTCCTAAAGCCCCTTTCAGACTTGCACTGGAGAGCGGTATTATTGCGGACTCTGTCCTTTATAATGCCTGCATTCAGACATGCGATCCGCTCTTTTACCCCGGAGAGGTAGCGGACGTGTACTGGCTGGAGTCGGACCCCATGTCATAAGAGCTGAAATGTTGCGGCACGTCGTTTTGGCTGAATGCACAAGGAAATGTTCCAGACAGAGTCGAAGGGAGAGCGGGGCTGTGCTGACTTTTCCGCAACATTTTCTGATTTCTGAAAGCACTCGGGACGTGATAAGTCTGCAACGTAGCGGCATGTTTGAAAAGACGAGTCCGTTTAAAGAGCAGATGAACTTTACCACTCATGTTCTGCAATGCAAGTCTGAAAACGGCTTAATTGGCACTCTAATTTTAATAAAGTTAATTGATAAAGTATTTATTAATATTATTATTATTAGAAATAACCCAGCAGTATAGTCAAATTGAGCCTATGGTGGGGTTATATGAACAACCCAACTGTTGATTTAAGGACACCAACCCAACTTCTTGGGTCAAAATAACCTAGCATGTGTTCTGTCCAATATCTAACCAGTGTTGGGTTAAAAAAAATAACCCATATTAGGTAGTTTTTAAAATAATAAGAAATCAGGACAAGGGCAAACACTTTTTTACACAACTGTAGTTATATTTAATTGCTAAATTTGTGTAAAATTAATTAAATCTTCATGTGTCACCTTTCAGAGGGACCTGGATCAGTTTTTTGGGTGCACATGTCTGAACTAATTGTAATGTTTTGAAAATGTACTTTTATGGACCCCATAAACAATAGTCTTTACTGAGGTGAATACGAATGGAAATCCAGTATTAAACAATAAACAATAAACAATCTGGATAATTTAGATCCTGGAATCAGGGATTAAACTAAACCCACCTCAGAGGTGGACCTGATGATGATGTAAAACATGAGGTTGACAGTTTCAGTCACTAACAGCACATATTTACTCTCAATTCTCCAAATAAAACACCTGTTAATTGATCTTATCATGATCACACAATGTTTTGAAGATGAAATGCGTCGTTCATGGTGACAGAGCCAAGTTCACTGCAAGCATACACAGGTTCTTATTTCTATTCTATAACATTTAAAGTGTGTAACCGAGGTTAGAAACTATAGCCATGAGCAACATTCATTTTCCCCTCCTTGGGCTGCCACCTTATCGTAGTGGAGGGGTTTGTGTGTTCTGAGGATCCTAGGGGCTATGTTGTCTGGGGCTAAATTATGCCCCTGGCGGGGTCACCCATGGCAAACAGGTTACTAGGGGAGGGACCAGACAAAGCGCAGCCCAAATACCCCTCATGGAGACAGACATCAACGGAGCCACGTGTCGCTCGCCCGGACGCGAGTCACCGGGGGGGGATGGGTCCTGACAGTTGTCTGTACCTATGCACCGAACAGCAGTTCAGAGTACCCACCCTTTCAGGATTCCTTGGATGGCCTGTTGGAAAGTGTGCCTTCCGGGGACTCTATCATTCTGCTGGGGGACTTCAATGCTCACATGGGCAAAGACAGTGAGACCTGGAGGGGCGTGATCGGGAGGAACAGCCCCCCTGATCTGAACCCGAGTGGTGTTTTGTTGTTGGACTTCTGTGCTCGTCATGGATTGTCCAAAACAAACACCATGTTCAGGCATAAGAGTGTCCACATTTACACCTGGCATCTGGACACCTTAAGCCTGGTCCAAACTACACGAACTTAGCCCGATTTTGGCCCGACGGAGGCGTCGCAGACAGTCGCTCACTGTCGTGCACGATTCTGCGTCGTCGGGTCGTAGGACGTCGTGTCTTCGCTCCGTGTAATGTGACACAATCAGCGATTGGCGATTTGGCGTCTGCGACGCTCCACGACCACGACGCAGAAAGACTGGCGTGTCAGAATTTTTTGGTTTTGTCCGTGTAGTGTGACACGTCCCACGACATGTCCCCTCATATTGACCAATAGGAGGACAGTGCGCCTTTCGCCTCTACCAGAGAGACGCTCAGGTGCGCCGGTACACAAACAACAGTGGAGGAAAGGAAGAGAGACGCAGTCCCGCTCTGGTGGAGCTGGGGAGAGATTTATGGAGCTGTTGCATCAGTTTACTCCAGAAAAAAAAGAAAAGAAAAGCAAGACTGGGTGTGCCAAATTTATTTTCAACAGTGTTAAACCTCCACGAACATTCAAAAGGGTGTATCTCTCTTGAATAAAACATTACTTTATTAACTCGAAACATAACCACACGATATGTGTGTTCTATCAGTAATAGTAATAGTCAACAGTAGTTTACAGCAGGTCCAAACGTGCACGAATGTGACGCTCTCAAATAAATCAATGACAAAATCACAGAAAAATCACTTTGTTTAAATAAAAACACCGCAACATAACAGACATTGCGCTCAATGAGATGAGCAAATATGACACCCATGCGCGCTCGTGCACTCAGCCGTAACTATCCACTTTACGCGTGATCATCAAAGCTAATTAACCCTCTGAACACACCTACTGGATGCAGAATAGACACAGCGATGCTGCTGCTGCGCAGCTCTCAGTTTATCATGCGTGTGTGATATCATGTGGTTGCCATGGTTTCCAGCGTGCGCTCTGAACTGATGGAGTTTAGTGAATGATGTGAGGACGCACCTGTATGCGTTCGTATAGAACAACACACTTTATTTCACTTTATGCCAGTTTTTTAAAAGTAGCGTCACTGGGTCTGCTGGACTTTGGTCTCGTGGCAGCAGACTGTGGTCAGCCTGATGGTTTTGGCTTCGCTTGGCACTGGGTGCCTGCGTGCGGTGCGTGATGCACCTGGTGGAAGCAACGGCGCTGATCAGAGCCCAGTTTCTCTCTTTCAAAGCTCTTTTTCAAAGATGAGCAGCGAGTCTTTCTGTGCGCATCATGGATTTAATCCTGTTTAGTTACAACTGAAAACCCGCTCCACAGAACAACTGGAACAGGCAGAATACACACAAACAGGTCATGTTGGTCACAATAATGGAGGGAACTGATGTCTCCGTCCACTTTCCATTTCATAAGTGACCCAAACAGTCAATTCAGAGACTCCAAACCAAGTGACTGATTGACAGCTGCTTGTCCCGCCTCCCGTTTCGTGTTGTCTTTTGCGACACCCCGCGACGATCAGACGGTTGTCTGTCTGGTGCAATCCTTGTAGTGTGACCACTCGCGAGTAACACGACACCGTACGATTTTATGACACAATTTCTGTTAATGTGACATATGACCATCGTGAACGACGGAAAAAGTCGTGTAGTTTGATCCTGGCTTTAGGCAGCAGTTCCATGATCGACTTCGTAGTCGTGTCATCAGACTTGCGGCCCCTTATCATGGACTCTCAGTTGAAGAGAGGGGCGAAGCTGTCCACTGATCACCACCTGGTGGTGAGTGGGTTCAGATGGTGGGGGAGGTTGCCGGTCAGACCTGGCAGGCCCAAATGTGTCGTGAGGGTCTGCTGGGAACGTCTGGCTGAGTCCCCCGTCAGGGAGAGCTTTAACTTCCACCTCCGGGAGAGCTTCAACCATGTTCCAAGGGAGGTGGGGGACATTGAGTCGGAATGGGCTATGTTCCGCACCTCTATTGCTGATGCTGCTAGTTGGAGCTGTGACCGTAAGGTTGTCAGTGCCTGTCGTGGCGGTAATCCCCGAACTCGCTGGTGGACACCAGCAGTGAGGGATGCCGTCAAGCTGAAGAAGGAGTCCTACCAGGCCTTCCTGGCCTGTGGGACTGAAGGAGTCCTACCGGGCCTCCTGAGGCAGCTGACAGGTATCGGCGGGCCAAGCAGTCGCTGAGGCAAAAACTTGGACATTTGGACGTTTGGTGAGGCTATGGAGAACGACTTCCGGACGGCTTCGAGGCCTTTCTCATCAACCATCCGGCGGCTCAGGAGGGGGAAACAGTGCACCATCAACACTGTGTACAGTGGGGATGGTGGGCTGCTGGCCTCGACTCGCATTGCGTGGACATCGGGGGCAGTACCTCTGGACTGGCAGACTGGGGTGGTGGTCCCCCTTTTCAAAAAGGGGGATCGGAGGGTGTGTTCTAACTTCAGGGGGATCACACTTCTCAGCCTCCCTGGTAAAGTCTATTCAGGGGTACTGGAGAGGAGGGTCCATCAGATAGTCGAACCTCGGATTGAGGAGGAGCAGTGTGGTTTCCGTCCTGGTCGTCAAAACAGTGGACCAGCTCTACACTCTCTTCAGGATCCTGGAGGGGGCATGGGAGTTCGCCCAACCAGTCTACATGTGCTTTGTGGACTTGGAGAAGGCGTTCGATCGTGTCCCCCGGGGATTCCTGTGGGGGGTGCTCCGGGAGTATGGAGTGCCGGACCCCTTTGTTCGAGCTGTCCGGTCCCTGTATGATCGGCGCCAGAGATTGGTCCGCATTTCTGGGTGTCGGTTGAATCCATTCCTGGTGAGAGTTGGACTCCGCCAAGGCTGCCCTTTGTCGCCGATCCTGTTCATAACCTTTATGGACAGGATTTCTAGGCACAGCCAAAGTGTTGAGGGGATCCGGTTTGGTGGCCTCAGGATCGGGTCTCTGCTGTTCGCAGATGATGTGGTTCTGTTGGCGTCATTGGGCCGTGATCTCCAACTCTCGCTGGAGCGATTTGCAGCCGAGTGTGAAGCGGCCGGGATGAGAATCAGCACCTCCACATCCGAGACCATGGTCCTCGCCCGGAAAAGGGTGGAGTGTCCTCTCAGGGTTGGGAGCGAGATCCTGCCCCAGGTGGATGAGTTCAAGTATCTTGGGGTCTTGTTCACGAGTGTGGGAAAAATGGAGCGGGAGATGGACAGACGGATCTGTGCGGCGTCTGCAGTGATGCATCTCTCTGCATCGGTCCGTCGTGGTGAAGAAGGAGCTGAGCCAGAAGGAGAAGCTCTCGATTTACCGGTTCATCTACGTTCCTACCCTCACCTATGGCCATGAGCTGTGGGTCATGACCGAAAGAACGTGATCGCGGTTACAAGCGGCCAAAATGAGTTTCCTCCGCAGGGTGGCCGGGCTCTCCCCTAGAGATAGGGTGAGGAGTTCGGTCATCCAGGAGGGACTCAAAGTAGGACCGTTGCTCCTCCGTATAGAGAGGAGCCAGATGAGGTGGCTCGGGCATCTGGTCAGGATGCCTCCTGGACGCCTCCCTGGTGAGGTGTTCCAGGCACGTCCCACCGGGACAAGACCCCGGGGGAGACCCAGGACACGCTGGAGGGACTACAGTACTGGGAACGCCTCGGGATCCCCCCAGATGAGCTGGCGGCTGTGGCCGGGGTGAGGGAAGTCTGGGTTTCCCTGCTTAGGCAGCTGCTCCCACGACCCAATCCCGGATAAGCGGAAGAAGACGGTACGGTACGAACATTTATGTTCCAGTGAACTGATGATGAATGATGGAGCGTTTTTACCAGGCTACAGATAAAAATGATGCCTTTAGGCACCAGTTCTCTCTGGCGTCACTTCTTGTTTCCTGTCCACACTGAAAAAACTGTAGAGTGGTATTTACTTAGAAAATCTTAGGAAAGTAATTGCACTCAGAAATGAAATTTCACAAGGGTTTTTCTCAAGTAAACTATATTTGAGTTATTCCTACAAGAAAAACTTAAGTAACTTAAGTAACCTTTGTCATGATGAGTAAGTTCTACTTAGACTCAGTTTACATCAAAGTGAAGATCTCACATTGAAACAAATATATTTAAAGAGAATTCTTTAATAACCACAGTGGGACAGACGAACAGACTGGTCACAGTTGAACAATATATTACGGCCACTTGTTTTTTTAACCACCTCTGAGTCTCATTTTTCCTTCCACATATGCAAATCCTCCTGTTTCAACGCTCCCCTACGATTGGCCTGACTCCACACCACCATCATCTCCTCCCTCCCTCACCTGCAAACGATTGATCAGTCCTACCTGGAGCTGCTTCCCAGCAGCTACAAAAGAATCCAGAAGTCCTTCAGTCACTGGCAACTGATTGGCCTGGGAACAGTTTCTCCTCAGTTTCTTTTGTATGTGTGTGTGTGTGTGTGTGTTTTTTTTTTTCCTGGTGACTTTAATTTGACTTAGTTTTGTCCTCTTTAGTTTTGATTTCCAGGAGTTTCTGTTGGATAATGGGTTTAGTTGTTAGTTACATTGGTAGTTTGGGTTGGGATAGCTAGGCCTTTTGTTACAGTTGGATTTTGGTTACAGTTTTCAGCTTATTGGTGTTGCTCGTTCCCTTTTTGGTTTGTGGAATTGGTAGATTAGGTTTGTTGGATTCCCCCTTTTTGGTACTTTTAGTTTAGGCTTTTTCTGTCTTTTAATTTGAGCTGCATCACTAACCCCATCTCCTTTTCAGGTTTTCAGTTTGCAAGTGTTTTTGTTTGCCTTAATTCACCTTCATGAACAACAAAACATCTTCACCTTTTTCCATCTGAAACCAGTCTTTTTGTTTGTTCCCAACCCCTAGCAGAAGTGGAGCATAGCAAATAACTGATGATGTTCCCAACTCCTTAAACAAGGATGTGGAATTTTACGTAGGTATTGGGGGTAGTGGCTTTACTTATCTGTACTGTCCTTTTCACTCATGACAGCACCTTTACAATTCAAACACAACAGAACTTTCCAACGTAATCTAAATGTAAACCAGGGCCCAGTATTTCAAAACTTTGAATCCAGATCAAAATGATCTGGATTTCCTAATCCCTGGATTCAGGTCCACGGATCTCAGATTGATATCTGGGTATTTCAGTACTTTGGTGGATTGGATCAAAATGATCCTGATCCTGTTAGATGGAGATTTACAAACCCGTCCCTCCCACTGGATCATTGACAGGAAACGGGAAATGATGACATAAAGAACTTGTCATGAGCATGTGTCTGATCAATATGATTATGTATCAGTCAACGCTGACGCTAAATCATCACTGCAAACAGAGAAACTCTGGCAGTCAGATTCCTTTTTCTTCTTTAACTCAGACGTTTGTTTAGCTACAGAGAAGCTGTAGTTGAGAAACAGAGCGGTCTGTAAGTAGGCTACTTTTAACATTTCCATACCAATAAAGATGTTTAATATATGATTTTAATAACCAAGACGCAAATCAAGGAAGTTCAATAATAAAAGTGTTTTGTTATTTGGCAGCAAGAAGTGCAGAAATGAAAATCTTGAGTAAAAGAAACTATTGAGAGTATTGAGCAGACTCAGCAGCAGAATGTCCTCTGAAAGGGACGGACTCACTCAGCTCAGCAAGAAGAGGTGAAGGTAAAGAGTAAGATGCTTGACAAGCAGTTACACTAATAAATTTATGTGAAAATGAAACATGGTTATCAATTATTCATGCAAACATTTTTATTTATGGAGCGCCAACATGTTTACTTTGTGACAGAAATTTAACTTTTCAGGATTCGTCTGTAACTGTCACTAAATTCGGAGCTATGTGCAGATTTTGTTCACTTATTTTAAATGATGGACTGCAATTATTGCTACGTTCAGATTTATGGAAATGTAGATGTGTCATTTCTCGCACAAGCCATCCTTTCATCTCTGTTGTAGTGATGTGAAATCATGTTTGCGGGTCACCACTAAGGGGCGCTGTTCATTGTGATTGTGATGTCAGAAAATGAAGAAGAAGAGAACATTTGGCTTTTGTAGATGGCAGAGAGTGGCAGCAACGAATAAATGAATGCACCAGGCAGAGTAATAAAAGTTCTGAAATATACAGCGGTGTTTGGACATTTTCTTATGCATTCAGCCTAAACAACGTGCTGCAACATTCCCTCTTTAATGACATGGAGGCGTTTGTCTGGATGATAACGGTATAAGAGACAAAAGACCGCTTTCCAGAACAAGTTTGAAAGAGTTGGAAATTTATTATTGCCTAAAGCGCTTTGAGTGGTCCACATAGTGAGTAATTTAGCACATCGCTGGAACAAAAAATGTTGTGCATGGGTGCCGCTTCAAATGTGGTTACACTCTTCAAATCTTAAAAGTGAAAAACAGGTCTCACGCAAAAATAATTTACTTAGCAGAAACAAGAGCACTGTGTTTGTTGTAAATTTGGCTCCATCACAATGCGTATGAAACAATTCATTTTTAAAAATATATATTATTTCTTCAGTATGAAAGGAGTAGATTTATGTAGCAGATTCAAAGTGAAAGATGTGTAGTTCGTGACTGCAGCTGCAAACCTCATTGTTTTCCATCTCAACATCCTCCTTAAATCCACCTCTGAGGTGGGATTATTTTAATCCCCATTTTCAGGATCAAAATGATCCAGATTTGGGCCCAAACCTTTAAAATACCCAAAAGAGCAAAGAATCTGGATTAAAGATATAAATCTGGATTTATATCTTCAGGATAAAATCTTGTTTGAAATACCCAATTTCTGATCAGATCTGGAAAAAATCCAATCCAACTGGATTCATCCTGGTGGATTATGTTTGAAATACTGGGCCCAGAACACAGTAAATAACTCAAATTTATAGCCTAGCATTAACAGAAGGTTAAACTCCTGTTCAATACGCATCTCCCATGAGCCTTTGGGGTCCAGATATGTTGAGTTTTGTAAATAGCCCCGGCCCCTCTGGCAGGACTGTCTAAGCACAGTAAAGTTTACTTACTTTTGACAAGTTGATCACATTATGAATATGTTGAATACAAATTACTTAATAATTGAGTTGTATTTTTACAATTTAAAATTAAATTGAAAATAAAAAAACAAATGTTAAGGAGCATTTAATAAAATTGTTCCTTTTGTGAGTAAAAACAGGGAGATTCAAAACTTTTGTAGAGTTTACTTCTCACGTCAAAGTGATTTTAACAAGGTCAAAAATACTTTTTTCAGTGCAGGATCCAGTAGGAGGATTTATAAACCTCCATCTAACAGGGTCCAGCGAGATCCTGGATCTGAATCCAGGAATCTGTTGGCTGAACAGCTCAGTAAACAGATGAGGAGACTTTCCTGTCGCTTCATGTGACAAGTGGGGATCATTGAGTTTCACAATCACAGCAAAAAACAAGAAGTGAAACTACTGACGCAGAGTACTCGTTGTGTAGTACTGTGTGTTACTGTGCATGATACACAGTAATAAACATAACACATAGTTGTATAAATAATAGTACACAGGAGGCATGGAAAGATATGAAAATTTCACATCACGGTTATTGTGACCAAAATAATCCCAATTATCATTATTATCACGGTGTTGTAGAGATGTCCTCAAAATGTTTATAACTTACTTGTACACACTCTGAAATAATTTAAAAAGTTTTGTTAAATAAAAAAAATTCACAAGTATAATAGAATTTCTGTTGAAAGAAACATTAAAATAACGTATGTAATGTAAACATCAAACATAAATGTGCATCAAAGATGCGTCTCATGGCCGTAAGAAGAAACTGCACTTTGTGCAAATCGTAGATGAGAACAGAAAATACTTTTCTTTCCATTCAGCGCTCAAAACTTGGTCTCAGGTTTCAGAAGAACCGTGCCAAAAAGGAGACTTTCACTGTTTTAATACTAACTCAAATAACAAGAAACTAAAGATAAATTAAAATTTACAAAAATATAATTTAATGCATTAAAATGTTGCTTTTGAATTGTGATTGAAAAATAATAATTTAAAAAAATTAAACAAACAAAAATGTCCCAGACCAAATACAACACTGCTCATGGAGACTGGATCAGAATACCTCTTAAAAGGTGCAGACGTCTGATTGGACATTACAGAAAACACCTGATTGCAGTGATTGGCTCAAAGTGTTGCTTCACCACATTTTGGCTTCAGAATCCCATCATGCTTCTTTACTTGTTTTATTTTTTGTGTGTTTGATTTTGATATTTCTGTTGAACCACAATTCAAAATCAATGTCATGAATTTCGTAGAATTTTTATTTGTTATTAATTTAGTCAATTTCAACTTATTTCACTGACAGCTGATTTTTGTCTTTAATGGGGGTTATGAAAAATTTCTACCTTAAGTAGAAATGTGCATAAACGTGTGAAAAAGTGTTTTGCCCCTTTCTGATTTCTTATCTTTTTGCATGTTTGTAATACTTGTATGTTTCAGATCATCAAACAAATTTCATTATTAGACAATGATAACACAAGTAAACACAAAATGCAGGTTTTAAACTGGGGGAAAAAAAATCCAAACCTTCATGGCCCTGTGTGAAAAAGTGATTGCCCCCCCTCCCCGTTAAAACATAAACTGTGATTTATCACATCTTTGGAAAGCTGGGTTTAATTTCTCGAGCCACACCCAGGCCGGATTACTGCCACACCTGTTCTCAATCAAGAAATCACTTAAACAGGACCTGCCTGACAAAGTTAAGTAGACCAAAAGATGCTCAAAAGTTAGACATCATGCTGCGATGCAAAGAAATTCAGGAACAAATGAGAACAAACAAAGTAATTGAGATCTATCAGTCTGGAAAAGGTTCCAAAGCCATTTCTAAAGCTTTGGGACTCCAGCGAACCACAGTGAGAACCATTATCCACAAATGGTGAAAACATGGAACATGGTTTGTTTTTGTTTTCCTCCTTACTAATAAAAATCTTCATTTAAAAACTGACTTTTGTGTTTACTTGTGTTATCTTTGTCTCAGATTTAGATTTATTTGATGATCTGAAACATATAAGATGAATGAAATGAAATGAAAATGAAATTAAATGAAATGAAAAATACTTTATTTATCCCAGAAGGGAAATTCGACAATGTAAAAATCTCTCTCTTTTTTTTTTTTAAGTATTAAAAAAAAGTGTGACAAACATGCAAAAAAATACATCAGGAAGGGGAAAACACTTTTTCACGCAACTGTAAAAGCAACACTACCATGTTAAACAAAGTGATGTGTCAGAAACATTAAAATAATACCATAAATAAATAAGTAATTTCCCCAGAGCTGTCCGTGCAGGTCCTTTGGTGATTTCCTCCATGTTTTAAAAGGGCAAATGTTGCCAGCTGTGTCTGAGATGCTGCTTTTCCAGGCAATCAGCATCACTGAGTTTTTCAAAGTGTGATGATCATAATCGCGTAATCAAAATCGGACACTGTAACACCCACCGTTAGAATAAAACTCATGATTTATCTTTTTATCGATCATTGTTACATCCCTTATACACAGTATTACTGTGTGTAACTGTGTGTATTATTGTATGTTGCTGTGTATTACTGTGTGTAACTGTGTGTATTATTGTATGTTGCTGTGTATTACTGTGTGTAACTGTGTGTACTATTGTGTGTTACTGTGTATTACTGTGTGTTACTGTGTGTACTTTGTGTGTTACTATGTATTACTGTGTGTGTTACTCTGTGTATTACTGTGTATTACCGTGTGTAACTGTGTGTTCTATTACTGTATCAAATCAAATCAAATCAAATTTATTTATATAGCCCTTTACAGTACCCATTGGACACACAAAGTGCTTTACAGCAGGGTAACAGAAAAAGAGACAACAATGCAAAACATAAAAATGCAAACTTAAATACTAGGAAAAGTGAAGAACAAAAAAGAGTTAAGAGTGAAAACAACCAACAGAGAATCAGAACAGGCTACTCGGGGGAGTGCAGGGTGTACCTAAGAAAGAGTAAAAAACTAAAAAAATATGTCTTTAACTTAGATTTAAAAGAGCCCAGTTCAGTCGTGAGACGAATGTCGGGGGGCAGCAAGTTCCACAATCTGGGGCCAGCAGCTGAGAATGAGCGGTCGCCCCACTGCTTTAGCTTCGTTCTCGGCACTTCTAAAAGAAGTTGGCCAGCGGAACGAAGGGCCCTGCTGGGGTCCCGGCGGACCAGCAGGTCAGCCAGATAAGGGGGGCCAGGCCGTTGAGGGTTTTAAAAACAAACAAGAGTAATTTAAAATCAATTCGGAAGCGGACGGGGAGCCAGTGCAGGGAAGACAGGACGGGGGTTATATGTTCCCGCCTGGACGCGCCCACCAGAAAACGAGCAGCAGCGTTCTGGACGAGCTGCAGGCGGGCGATGGAAGCCTGGTTCAGACCAACGAAAAGGCCGTTGCAGTAGTCCAGCCGGGCACTAATGAATGTGTTACTGTGTCTATGACTGTGTGTTATTGTGTGTATTACTGTGTAACTGTGTGTACATTGTGTGTTACTGTGTATTACTGTGTATTGGAGTGTGTGTTTTACTGTGTAAAACTGTAATATTGTGTGTTACTGTGTATTTGTGTGTGTTGGTGTGTGTGTTACTGTGTGAACTATTGTGTGTTACCGTGTAGTACTGTGTGTTAATGTGTGTTTTGTGTATGGGTGTGTGTTAGTGTGTGATACTGTGTATTACAGTGTGTGTGTCTGTTAACATTGTGAGATGAATTAAAGGTAAAGTTCAGACTATTAACAGAAAACTGGGTATAAACAAGGGATATTTCATGGCAGTCGCTGCTGAGCATGTGCAGTGGAAACACATCTCCACCACAAAGAGATTTCAGGTTCTGTTCTGAGCCCAAAATCTGATGCTGATTCTAACCAATCAGCTTTGTTAGTTCATAAAGGAAGTTTGAGGAAGCTGCAGGAGTTTATGAAGAGGTTCATGCTGTGTCTCTGAAACTGGAGGACCTCACAAATACAGCAAGATGTAATCTATGTGTGTGTGCGTGCGTGTGTTAAAACGAGCCAAACAAACCTCAGAAACAGAAAAAACTCATCCTACAACGGACATGAAAAAGAGCCGTTAGTGAAGCATGCTGGGAAACCAGGGTGGGTATGAACGAGACTCTCAGCTCATCATCAGAGAAAGAAGTTCCAAGAGTTCCCAGATAGTTGCTGCATTAACGACGGGTCAATCACAGTCAGGATCATCTGTGACATCACAAACACAACAACCCTCAGTAGTACCTCAGATAGTCACTGTAGTAACTACGGACCAATCACAGTCAGGATCATCTGTGACATCACAAACACGACTACCCTCAGTAGTTCCTCAGATAGTTACTGTAGTAATGATGGGCCAATCACAGTCAGGATCAGGATCATCTATGACAAAACAAACACAACTACACTCAGTAGTTCCCAGATACTGTTACTGTAACAACAACGGGCCAGTCACAGTCAGGTCATGGCCTCAGAACAAATCCCTGAGGGCTACCATCAGTTCATGGTCCTGGTACAGATCCCTGCAGGATCAGAAGGTCCAGCTGCTGATTCAGTTTAATCAGAGTTAAATCTGAGAGAAACTGATGGTGTTCCTCAGGGATCTGTACCAGGATGGTGTTCCTCTGGGATCTGTACCAGGATGGTGTTCTTCAGGGATCTGTACCAGGATGGTGTTCTTCAGGGATCTGTGCCAGGATGGTGTTCCTCTGGGATCTGTGCCAGGATGGTGTTCCTCTGGGATCCGTACCAGGATGGTGTTCCTCTGGGATCTGGACCAGGATGGTGTTCTTCAGGGATCTGGACCAGGATGGTGTTTCCTTGGGGATCTGTACCAGTATTGTGGTTCCTCATGGATCTATATGGCAGCTGAAGCTCAGGTGGAAGAGCATTCGTCCTTCAACCAGAGGGTCGGGGATTGATTCCAGGCTTCTCTAGACTACATGCCGAAGTGTCCTTGGGCAAGACACTGAACCCCACGTTGCCTCCTGATGTGCCTATCGGGGTATTAATGTGTGTATGATTGTTTGTGTAACTGGGAGAATGCGACATGTAGTGTAAAGCTTTCAGCAGTCAGTAGTATATAAGTACAGTCCATTTACCATTTATACCAGGATGGTGTTCGTTGGGGATCTGTACCAGGATGGTGTTTCTCAGGGATATGTACCAGGATGGTGTTCCTCAGGGATCTGTACCAGGATGGTATTCTTCGGGGATCTGTACCAGGACTGTGGATCATTAGGGATCTGTACCAGGATGGTGTTCCTCAGGGATCTGTTCCAGGATTGTGGATCATTAGGGATCTGTGCCAGGATGGTGTTCTTCAGGGATCTGTACCAGGATTGTGAATCATTAGGGATCTGCACCAGGATGGTGTTCCTCAAGGATCTGTTCCAGGATTGCGGTTCCCCGTGGTTTCAGATATATTTTCAGGTATTCTTCTTCATATTCATGTTTGTGCCAATGATACGTTGGTGTTCAGTTCTTGCTAAGGTTGCATATTTGGTAAGATTGGAAGTGTCTGACTGGATGAGTAAAGTTAAACCGTTGTCAGGTCTTTTTATTTCCCTCCAGACCAGAAGCCGACTCGTCACATGTACGGATAAGCATTCCTGGACTGATGAGTCCCTTACCCCACCACTGTTTATCACTGACACTGCAGATTATTGGAACCTGTCCAGAAAGTTAGGGTGGTCCTCCCCCTGAGAAAGCGATGCTACTGCCTGGTTCCTCTTCATGAAACCCAGAATAGTAAACGACCACAGAACTTCTCGTTTGGAAAGATTTGATCTGACCTACTAGTGTGGCCAACTTTGACTTCTTGTTTCACAATTTGAAAGATTTTCATTTCAGTACGACTGCAAACGTACTCTTAGCCCGAGACGGCCTCAAAGACAGGTTGTTTAGATAGCAGGGGGAGTTCAGTCAGCCCAAGTATATGCTGGGATGTGGGTCATTCTACAGAAATGTCTGCTTTAGGCAAAATGTCAGCTTTTTTTCCCTTTTTATTCACATTTAAACTTGGACGACAGTGTTGCATAAGTTGTTGACTTTCTGACCGTATGAGCTGATTTTTTGTCTCTGGTGTTACCTCACTTTTTCCGCATAAATTAAGGCTTTTATAAAATATCACGTCTCAGTCTCTTCAGCTCATGTCGTCAGAACCAGAGAAGAATTATAATAATGCAAAGCAATCAGGAGACGGAGTTTCATAAATTTGTTAAGGTTTGTTAAAAGCGTGACTGAAAGACTTATTTGTGCAACCATGTTTTTGTTATTTATTTATTTAACCTATATTCATACAGGTAAGTCCCATTGAGACCGCAGTCTCTTTTTCAAGGGAGACCTGTTTATCTAACGTACATGTCTTTAGATGTTACAAAAATGAAAATGATTAAAAATCTGTTACAAACATTGAAGGATGCGGCCCTTAAAATCTTAACTTATGAGTAAAGCAAAATTTATGTTTGTAAAAATTATTATGTGAAATATGACCCATTTTATGAATGGATATAAGGAAAAGTAACACTAGTGACATACATAAGCTTATTTTTTTACTGATTTGTTACTGATTTACTGATTCTCATTGGTGTTTCCCATAAGGAAGGTAACACCAGTGACATCACATAAAATTCTGAGATAAATGATGATATTTCTGATATCTTAAAAGGGGCGATATTATTACCATGTCCCTTCCCCAGAGATCTTCAGGAAAAAGGTTAAAGGGGGTGACGTGATGTCATCAGTGTGATTTCTTTTTCAAAATGTAAATTCTTTTCCTGCATGGTAAGACCAGTGACATGACTGTGGGGAACGACTACTTTTTAAATGTATTTCATAATATTCATTTGACATTTTAAAAAAACATATCATTTACATCATATATCTCAGTGATTCTTAACCATGGGGCAGGGGCCCAAGCTTGGGCCTCGAGCGCCACCCAGAGCGCCACGAAAAAACTTTTCTTCTTCACATGTGTGCCGCGAGGGCCATATATTTTCACCGTTATTTATGAGTTGCAATATGGCCTCCCCCCACCTGGTGGTGCTTATTTGTCAGAGTTCAACAAACAAGCAGAAGAAGACACTCAGCTAGCCGCTAGCCTGTAGCTAATGTAGTGAAGAATTATTAAAACTAAAACAAAAAGACAAAAATGGTCCCAAAATGGTCCCAAATTGCCCCTAAAGAGACAAAAATCCACTCCAATTTATTAAATACGGAGAATACAGTAAGTGGAGATAACAAAGCAGAGCTGAAAAGTCTGGATTGAGCACCAGCTAACACTAGCGTAAATACTAACGCTAACGGAAGCCCTGAAGTCTGCATCTGCAAGCTGCATTTATAAACAAACATCTAACACTTGTTGGAAGAACGAATTCTTAAAAAAAAAAAAGAAAATATGCTATTGATGCAGAAAATGCTGTTATGTTTGGAAGTTCTTTAAAAAAATTCTAAGAAAGGTTTTAATAAATAAATTGTTCAATGAAATTTTGTGCTTTAATGGCCTGTCAAACAAAATGCAGGTCTTTACAGATGATTTAAATTGCGCCTTTTTATTTTCAATGTGATCTATTACTGAACTATTGTATCTCTTTTTTAAATCAATTTCCATCAGTTTTTTCTGTTGTCCCTCTTTTTGTAGTAAAATGTTGTAAATTTTGTGTTTATAGCCTAGTTCAGATTTTTTCTTGTAGGAGTCTGATTTTATTCCATGAATTATACATGTGATATAAATGTGTTTGTTACAATCTCATGAAATATTTTCATTTTATGTTATTCATTATATCATACCACAGTTTACTAGGTTCAGTCTGTTAAAGGCAGGTGGATTCTGTTTAGTTATTAAATAAATAAACCAAAAATGAGATTGTTACACTAATACAGTGTTAAATATGAATGGACCCTGGACCAGTTTGAACTGAAAACTTGGGCCCCATCATGAAAAAGGTTGAGAACCCCCTGATAGCCTATATCTAATAGTTATTTTGCATTCTGAATGGTAGAAAAACATATTTTTAAACTCAATATACAGTACAGCAATTTCTCTCCATAAATGACTGTGAGGACGAGCACTTTTCTAAATAATTGAATAAGAAGCAAATATTACCAAGCAGATGGCTCCAAATGGTGTGACAGTTTGAATAATAATTTTTTAAAGTAATTAAAAAAAATTGAATAAAACCATTTTTTTTTTAAGAGTAATATTCGTCTAAAGGATAGGGACAGAAAATTGGATGTTTCTGTAGTATGAGCCATATCTGCTACAATATTACCCAGCAGCTCTGGTGTGGACCATAGACCGTTTAAAAAGAGGGATGAACCCTCCACTACGTCACACGTTCGTTTCTGAAGAGCTATAAGTGAAGCCAGTTGGGCGTGTCCCACCGTCGCCATTTTGCCATGCCACGTGTGTCGTCACTCCCGGAAAATACTAAAATGGGAAAAGGCAAGGCCCTCCGGCTGACGTACTCTGGGCTAAAGGCTACCTGAGCTAACTCAAAACTAACAGGAGCTAACTGAGACCTTGCTGAGAACAAACAAGGAGGTAACAGGTGACCACCGGCCGGCATGTTTATTTCTGCTGTAAACATGTTTGTTTCTGCTGTGAAGTTGGTCTTCTTAACATGGGAGTCTATAGGTATTTGCTCAGTTTTGCAGCCCTTAGGGCAGGGGTGTCCAGCTCCGGTCCTCAAGGGCCACAATCCTGCAGGTTTTCCATGTCTCCCTTCTCCAACACACACCTGACTCAAATTCATAGGCTTTTAGATCCATTTAATATAAGCCAGCTGTGGTGGTGCAAGGAGGCATGGAAAACCGTAAGGACAGCGGTCCTTGAGGACCGACTTTGGACACCACTGCCCTTGGGAATGAAGGGAAAACTACAAATAATGACTTCTTCGGGTAGGCTCATAGTTGGCCTCCGGAGGTTGCCGCTTGGTCTGAACACTTTTTAACCGTTTTTAACATGTTCAGCCTGCTGATGATCAGCCAATCTCACATAAATATATAAAAATGTCCTGTAACATTTGATCCTTGTTTCTGCAGAAATGAATGCAAAACAACTTTATTTTGACCAGTCGGCTGCACAATTACAAAGTAAGCATAAAACAGTCAGAGAGAAAACATAAAAACACAGACATGAGAAGAAGCTCAATGACTGAACCTCAGGAAAAGCTAAGACATCTCAGTCGGGAGGTCGCGGAGGGGGGTCACTCCAGCAACAACCACCAAGAGTCCTGGACCAGAGGACCTCAGGGATCTATGTGGGAGATGGGATTCATGGCTCTCCAAAGGGCGCCGGAACCGTTCAAAAGACTAACTCGTTCTTATTTTCTATTTTAGAGTTCAGGCATGTCTTTGGACAAGACATGCATATTAGGTTAAATGATCACTCTAAACTGTCCCTAGGAGTGAATGTGAGTGTGAATGGTCGTCTGTCTCTCTGTGTTGGTCCACAGATTAGTGACCTGTCCAGGTGTACCTGCCTCTCACCTGATAATAGCTGAGATAGACTCCAGCGACCCCGCGACCCTAAACTGGATAAGTGGTACAAAAAATGAATGAATGATGATGAGTTCAGTCAACAGTGACTCCTTTTATCATGTAAATCACTGATAGCGGTTTATGAGGTAAGATCTGGACCGGAACAGTTCAGACTTACACATCCCGGCAATATATACATGATCAGGGGGAAATATTCTGAATTATGGGTCATAATTTTTATTTGGTTTGTGCTTCCATTCTAAACGTTTTCACATGGTTAAAGTTTCAGCTTTCATGACCCGTTTAAACTTTGAATGGTGTTTCTATGTGAGCTCCAAAGTGACCTGGTTTTTTGTTTTTTTTCGTCTGATTCCGCCCAAATCCCATTCATTTTAATGGGACAAAAAAATCACATTTTTTTGCGAATTTCGTAAACACGTTAGAGTTTTGTACAGTGAAAAAGCAAGCACACCATTCCCGGCTGAGATGCTTGTTTTGATATAACTTTTATAGGGGTGCTGGTAAGGCCCTTGGAGGCGTAGGGCGTCAAAAAAAGTGACGGAAACGTGGATGTAAAAAGAATGTTGCGCCAAAAAAATCTCGGCCACCCTTGAAATAAGTAAACAAAGAATTTTCTGTTTGTAATAAGCAAAATTCTGACAATAGAACAGGCAAAATTTTCTGAATAAGATTTCTTGAAATAAAATGCATTGCCTTAAAACAAGATTCTATATTTTACCTAAAAGTTTCTCTTTAAATTTTGTCTCATTTTGAGTGTGATGAGATATTTTGACTAGAAATTAGAAAAAAATACTTGCTAAAATTTTAGTGTTTGCAGTGCAAGCTGTGAGTGAATATATCAAAAACAAAATTTATGACATTTGGAAGTAAAAATGAGATTCTTGAAGAAGTAAAATTAAAAATAAATGGCATTGAAATTGAAAGAGTTTTTTTATGTGAGATTTCTAGGAGTCGTAATTGACTCCAAATGAACCTGGAAGCAACACATACATCACATTAAGGCAAAAATATCAAAAACACTTGGTGCCCTGTATAAAACAAAAGATTTTTTAGAGTTACAATTTATTGTACCTTAATAATCCCGTGTGGAAATATAGGGCGGCACATTCAAGACAGCACTTAATGATATTGTTTTATTACAGAAATGCTGTATGCCTGATAAATGATGCTGGATATTATGACCATACGCATCCATTATGGATTACATTTAAAGAAATAGTTTACCTGAGAAAAATCCAAATTATGTTTCAAGCTAAACAAAATACTCTCCCAGAAGGTGTCCACAAATATTTTAAGCTTCAGCAAACTAAATATAAGAGATAAATGTAAATTTTTGGTGTCAACATCCAAAAATGGGGTGAAAAGAAGATGTGTGTCTTTTTTGGGGTGCCCAAATATAGAATAATGTCAGCAAGGAGATAGAAAAAAAAAGTACTTTATTATATTTATAAAGAAGATTTGTCCCAGTCAATTTCTGAGAGATAGGTAACTGAATGAAAATAAATCCTTCTTCTTTCTTCTGCTCCTGCCTCTTTGGTCTGATGACCTCTAATTGCTCCATTAATAAAAAATGATTTTGTGGCTAAAACTAAAACTGAAAACAATCCAGGTTTTAGCAGGACCAGCAGTGTCAGAGGGTGTCAGGATCTCTGTGGGAGACAGACCTGAACATCACCAACATGGAGATGGTGAGGAATAAGAGAAAGTAAAGAAAACAGAACTGGGCCGAGAACAGAGCCTTGAGGAACTCCATGGGACAGAAGGGAGGCAGACCAGCATCCCTGAAAAGCTGCTGGCACTCAGATATGATCCATTTAAGACTAGAGACAACATGAAGACTACGGTGGTCTACAATGGGTCCGCTCGGGCCCTGAGGCAGCACTCGGGACTGAGGGTGGCATCAGGTCTGAAGGTGGTATCAGTCCAAAGGCGGTATCAGTCTGAAGGTGGTATCGGTCGGAAGGTGGTATCAGGTCTGAAGGTGGTATCGGTCTGAAGGTGGTATCGGTCTGAAGGTGGTATCAGTCCAAAGGCGGTATCAGTCTGAAGGTGGTATGGTCGAAGGCGGTCCAGTCGAAGGCGGTATCAGTCTGAAGGTGGTATCGGTCTGAAGGTGGTATCAGGTCTGAAGGTGGTATCAGTCCAAAGGCGGTATCAGTCTGAAGGTGGTATCAGTCCAAAGGCGGTATCAGTCTGAAGGTGGTATCGGTCTGAAGGTGGTATCAGTCAGAAGGTGGTATCAGTCTGAAGGTGGTATCGGTCTGAAGGTGGTATCAGTCAGAAGGTGGTATCAGTCTGAAGGTGGTATCAGTCAGAAGGTGGTATCAGTCTGAAGGTGGTATCAGTTTGAAGGTGGTATCAGTCAGAAGGTGGTATCAGTCAGGTGAAGGTGGTATCGGTCTGAAGGTGGTATCATTCAGAAGGTGGTATCAGTCTAAAGGTGGTATCAGTCTGAAGGTGGTATCAGTCCAAAGGCGGTATCAGTCTGAAGGTGGTATCGGTCTGAAGGTGGTATCAGTCAGAAGGTGGTATCAGTCTGAAGGTGGTATCGGTCTGAAGGTGGTATCATTCAGAAGGTGGTATCAGTCTGAAGGTGGTATCAGTCAGAAGGTGGTATCAGTCTGAAGGTGGTATCAGTCTGAAGGTGGTATCAGTCAGAAGGTGGTATCAGTCTGAAGGTGGTATCGGTCTGAAGGTGGTATCATTCAGAAGGTGGTATCAGTCTGAAGGTGGTATCAGTCAGAAGGTGGTATCAGTCTGAAGGTGGTATCGGTCTGAAGGTGGTATCATTCAGAAGGTGGTATCAGTCAGAAGGTGGTATCAGTCTGAAGGTGGTATCGGTCTGAAGGTGGTATCATTCAGAAGGTGGTATCAGTCTGAAGGTGGTATCAGTCAGAAGGTGGTATCAGTCTGAAGGTGTGGTATCGTCTGAAGGTGGTATCATTAAGAAGGTGGTATCAGTCTGAAGGTCGTATCAGTCAGAGGATGGTATCAGTCTGAAAGTGGTATCAGTTTGAAGGTGGTATCAGTCAGAAGGCGGTATCAGTCAGAAGGCGGTATCAGTCTGAAGGCAGTATCAGTCTGAAGGTGGTATCAGTCAGAAGGTGGTATCAGTCTGAAGGTGGTATCGGTCTGAAGGTGGTATCATTCAGAAGGTGGTTTCAGTCTGAAGGTGGTATCATTAAGAAGGTGGTATCAGTTTGAAGGTGGTATCAGTCAGAAGATGGTATCGGTCTGAAGGTGGTATCATTCAGAAGGTGGTTTCAGTCTGAAGGTGGTATCGGTCTGAAGGTGGTATCAGTTTGAAGGTAGTATCAGTCAGAGGATGGTATCAGTCAGAGGATGGTATCAGTCAGAGGATGGTATCAGTCAGAAGGTGGTATCAGTTTGAAGGTGGTATCAGTCTGAAGGTGGTATCAGTCAGAAGGTGGTATCAGTCTGAAGGTGGTATCGGTCTGAAGGTGGTATCAGTCTGAAGGTGGTATCAGTCTGAAGGTGGTATCAGTCTGAAGGTGGTATTAGTCAGAAGGTGGTATCAGTTTGAAGGTGGTATCAGTCTGAAGGTGGTATCAGTCAGAAGATGGTATCAGTCAGAAGGTGGTATCAGTCTGAAGGCGGTATCGGTCTGAAGGCGGTATCATTCTGAAGGCGGTATCAGTCTGAAGGTGGTATCAGTCTGAAGGTGGTATCAGTCTGAAGATGGTATCAGTCAGAAGGTGGTATCAGTCTGAAGGTGGTATCAGTCTGAAGGTGGTATCAGTCAGAAGATGGTATCAGTCAGAAGGTGGTATCAGTCTGAGGGTGGTATCAGTCTGAAGGCGGTACGATAACGGCGTTACCAGAATCATCTTCCTCAGTTCTGTGAGGGTTTAGAACTGGACTGAAGGGAGAGTCCTTGTCCAGGACAGACTGGAGTGTGGAAGACCTGCTCCCTCCAGAGGGACCTAGTCCCTCAAGTCCCTCTGAGGGAAAAACAGTCCTGATCCACCGTATCAGAGGAAGATGCAGCTCATCCTGAGCCTGGTCTACAAGCAGGGTTCAGTTTTCTGTTTCAGAGAAAGTTCTGCAGTTGGAGGTTTGGAGTCGGTGTGATGAAACCTCAGAGAGTCCGGAAACACATTTTCTACCAGAAACCGCACACACGCAGAATCCTGGCTGTGTGTGAGGGTCTCCTTCCCACTTCCTCCTCCTACTTCTGCTTTGCGAGAACTCTGTGGGAGTCGTGGAGGAACTGGTTACCACGGTGACATGTTTACAACCAGGACCAGAATCTGGGGCCCATATTTCTGGACAATAACAAGGTTGTAGAAGAAGAAGAGATCCAGATTGTTATGGCCGGGATACACATACGAACCATTATTGAACTCAGGGGTTCTCAACCTTTTTTATGATGGGGCCCAATTTTTAGTTCAAACTGGTCCAGGGCCCATTCATATTTTAACACTATATTAGTGTAATGATGTCATTTTTAGTTTATTTATTTAATAACTAAACCAAATCCACCTGCCTTTAACAGACTGAACCTAGTAAAATGTGGCGTGATAAACATGAATAAGTTAATATAAAAATATATATGAGATTGTCACAAACACATTTATATCACACGCATAATTCATGGAATAAAATCAGACTCCTACAAGAACAAATCAGAATTAGGCTATAAAACACAAAATCTACAGCATTTTACTTCAAAAAGAGGGACAACAGAACAAACCGATGGAAATTGATTTAAAAAAAGAGTTAAAATGGTGCAGTAAAAGATTTTCTCTCTTTTTAAAAAAGAACCCATTTCTTTCCAACGCGTGTTAGATGTTTGTTTTCTAGATGCAGCTTGCAGATGCAGACTTCAGGGCTTCCATTAGCATTAGCATTAACGTCAGCGTTAGCTAGTGCTCCATCCAGACTTCTCAGCTCTGGTTTGTTATCTTCACTTCTAATCCATATTTAATAAATTGGAGTGGATTTTTATCTCTTTAGGGCGATTTGCGACCATTTTTGTCTTTATTATTTAGTTTTAATAAATCCTTACAATGTTTGCTACAGGCTAGCAGCTAGCCGAGTGTCTTCTTCTGCTTGTTTGTTGAAGTCTGACAAATTGCAACTCATCCAGTTATAAATAAAAGTGTAAATATACAGCGCTCGCGGCCCACATGTGTTAAGGAAAAGTTTTTTTGCGGCCCTCTACGTGGCGCTCGAGGCCCGAGCTTGGGCCGCTGCCCCATGGTTAAGAATCACTGGTCTAACTGATGCAAATTATATGTGTTTGCATGTCTATAGCAGGAATGTAACACTGGTGGTCCTATAGCCTGGTGGACCACCTGAGACCACCTAAGACCAGACTGGGCTGGAGGCAGAACCTGGACCACTTAAGAGAAAGACCCTGGTTCTTGACAGCAGCTGAATTCAGTTCCTTTAATCTTTCCTTGGTGGTTCTGTGGGACCAGAATCGAACCATCCATCCACCAACCATCTCTTTGGGACAGTTCTCTGCAGAAGTGAGTTTCTATGATACAAGTTGAAGAAGACGAAGATTCAGACAATGACCCAGAGAACTGATCCTCCAGTCGGGTCAGATAATTACTGGTACTCTCGAAGAGACTTTAGACAGTTGTGAATGTCTAGACCACATCCCATGTCCCAGTTCAGTGGAAACCACTAAAACCAGTACACCTCATCCCACGTCCCAGTTCAGTGGAAACCACTAAAACTAGTACACCTCATCTCACGTCCCAGTTCAGTGGAAACCACTAAAACCAGTAGACCTCATCCCGCGTCCCAGTTCAGTGGAAACCACTAAAACCAGTAGACCTCATCCCACATCCCAGTTCAGTGGAAACAGCCAACTGTCAGGATGAGATGAGAGTTTAACCTACAACCTTCTGGCCAGTCCATGTGCTCCTCTGGCTGCCAGGACTTTGTTTCTCTTAGTTTAAGATCTTTTCTCTGAGAAAGCAGCAACACTGAAAAGAATCATCACCAGACTGGTTTTGAGTGGTTCAAACTGGTTTAGTGTGGTTTAGACTGATTCAGACTGGTTTAGGCTGGTTTAGACTGGATTAGATTGGATTAGACTAGTTTAGACTGGTTTAGACTGATTCAGACTGGTTTAGGCTGGTTTAGACTGGATTAGATTGGATTAGACTAGTTTAGACTGGTTTAGACTGGTTTAAACTGGTTGGGACTGGATTAGACTAGTTTAGACTAGCTCAGACTGGTTTATACTGGTTCAGGCTGGTTTAGGCTGGTTTAGACTGGATTAGACTAATTTAGACTGGTTCAGACTTATTTAGATTGGTTTAAACTGGTTTGGACTGGATAATACACGATTTGACTGGTTCAGATGGTTTTTGACTGGATTAGACTAGTTAAGACTGGTTAAGACAGGTTTAAACTGGTTTGGCTGGATTAGACTAGTTTAGACTGGTTCTGACTGGTTTAGACTTGATCAGACTAGTTTAGACTGGTTCAGACTGGTTTATACTGGTTTATACTGGTTTAGGCTGGTTTAGATTGGTTTAAACTGGTTTGGACTATTTAATACTTGATAAGACTGGTTCAGACGGGTTTTAACTGGATTAGACTAGGTTAGACTGGTTAAGACTGGTTTAAACTGGTTTGTACTGGATTAGACTAGTTTAGACTGGTTTAAACTGGTTTGGGCTGGATTAAACTAGTCTAGACTGGATTAGATTAGTTTAGACTGGTTTAAACTTATGATGATGATGATGAAGATGATGATGAAGATGATGATCAGGACGATGTTGATGATGATGATGATGATGATGATGATTAGAATGAGAATGATGATGATGATGAAAATGCTGTTGATGAGTAGGACAATGATGATGATGAAGAAGAGGAGAAAGAGTTCCACAGATTAATCACATCGAGTTCCTTCATCCAGCTCATGACCCAACCACAGATTCACATTAGTCCGGATCAGTCCAGAACAGTTCTACAGACTCACATTAATCCAAGTCCATACCAGTTCTACAGACTTAACATCAGTCCAGATCAGTTCAGACTAGTTCTACAGACTTACATTAGTCCAGATCAGTCCATACCAGTTCTACAGACTCATATAATTTCCAGACCAGTTCTACAGATTCATATCAGTCCAGATCAGTCCAGACCAATTCTACAGACTCACATTAGTCCAAGTCCTGACCAGTTCTTCAGACCTACATCAGTCCAGATCAGTCCTACAGACTTCCTTTAGTTTAAATCCAAACCCTGTTCTACTGACTCACATCAGTCCAAATAAGTCCAGAGCAGTTCTACAGACTCACATTAGTCCAAGTCTAGACCAGTTCTACACACTCACATCAGTCCGGATTAGTCCAGACCAGGTCTACAGACTCATATTAGTCCGAGTACAAACCAGTTCTGCAGACTCACATTTGTCGATGTCCAGACCAGTTCTACAGACCTATATCAGTCCAGACCAGTTCTACAGACTCACATCAGTCCAGATCAGTCCAGACCAGCTCTACAGACTCACATTAGTCCAAGTCCAGACCAGTTCTACAGGGCAACATCCGTCTGGATCAGTCCAGACGAGTTCTTCAGACTCACATTAATCCAAGTCCAAACCAGTTCTATTAACATTTATCCAGACTGGTTCTTCATGTCCAGTTAACTCAATTTTATAAAATAAAAGTTTTTCTTTAGCAAAAACCAACGTGGTACTTAACTAAACTAAAGTACACTTAACTTTACCAAATGTAATTTAAGTTAAGTTCACTTCAGTTCAGATAAGTTAAGTGAAGTGAAGTGAACTAACCTCCATGTCGATAGTCAAACAGGGATCAACCAGGGTCATGTGACTTGTTATTGATGAGTCCTCATAGATGATTGGTTGAGACTGAATCCTGACTTTGGTCATTCTGATTGGATCAGTAGGTTGATTTAAATGAGGCCTCTGATTGGTTGAATGTTTAAGGATCTCTTTAAAGTTAAAGTAGAGGAACCAGTGATGCAACTCTGACCATGCTGCTGTAAAACTGTTAAAACCAGATTTAAAACGGAGTTGCTACATGTTCATGAGGTAAAAACCAAAAACAGTTGCATTAACTCATAAACAACTAAGAAACAGATCAGGGAAGTAAACATTCCTCAGATTTTAAAGATAAACTTTATTAATACCAATTAGAGTGCCAGTTAGGAAATTCATGACCATCTCAGGTTGAACCTGAGAGCAGTGGGCTGTTATTTAAGGTGCCCGGGGAGCAGTTGGTGGGGGTTAAGGACCTTAGTGTCCTAGCTTAAGGTCCACAGTGGTTCACCTGAGTGCCGTGTCGGGGACTCGAGCCCGGGTCTGCCGTGCCAAAGCTTGCGATACTACCACCATGCTGCCCACCCCCCTTTATTGATGACTGCTGATGTGCTCGTGATTTCATCTCTAAACAAATACGGAAAAACATTCTGGATGAACAAACACAATGTTTGTGGTCATGTTTATGTTTACTTCTGTTCTCCTTGATGTGTTTTTAACTGAAGAATAAAAAGTCTTCAGGTGTTTGTGTTTGTTATCATTCACACATGGATACATTCAGTAAACAACACAAACAACAGCTGTTTTCTTACCTGCAGCAGAGCAGCTGAGGGCGAGCGACAGCAGCAGAGAATGGAGCAACATCTCTCTCTCTGTTGTTCAGACCGAAGTCAAACTGAATCTGAGTGAAGGAGAAACTTCCTCCTGAAACAACCCAGCTTCTCCTCTTCCTCCTCCTCCTCCTCCGCCTCTTCCTCCTCCTCTTCCTCCTCACTATGGAAACATGTCACATATCTGAGACCAGGGTGGTGGTTCATGAAACATAGACTCACCTGAAAAAGTCTGACTAAAACCAGTTCCATGTCCCTGTTGATCTGTCAGTTGTTCCAAAACCAGCACAGTTTCAGAGTCCAGAATTCTAGACTCAGACTTCCAGACTCAGATTTCCAGTCAGATTTCCAGACTCAGACTTCCAGACTCAGACTTCCAGAGTCAGATTTCCAGAGTCAGAATTCCAGAGTCAGATTTCCAGACTCAGACTTCCAGATTCAGAATTCCAGAGTCAGATTTCCAGACTCAGACTTCCAGAGTCAGAATTCCAGAGTCAGATTTCCAGACTCAGACTTCCAGATTCAGACTTCCAGAGTCAGATTTCCAGACTCAGACTTCCAGAGTCAGATTTCCAGACTCAGATTTCCAGAGTCAGATTTCCAGAGTCAGATTTCCAGACTCAGACTTCCAGAGTCAGATTTCCAGACTCAGACTTCCAGAGTCAGAATTCCAGACTCAGAATTCCAGACTCAGAATTCCAGACTCAGATTTCCAGACTCAGACTTCCAGAGTCAGAATTCCAGAGTCAGATTTCCAGACTCAGACTTCCAGAGTCAGAATTGCAGACTCAGACTTCCAGACTCAGATTTCCAGACTCAGACTTCCAGATTCAGAATTCCAGACTCAGATTTCCAGAGTCAGATTTCCAGACTCAGACTTCCAGAGTCAGATTTCCAGAGTCAGAATTGCAGACTTAGACTTCCAGACTCAGACTTCCAGAGTCAGATTTCCAGACTCAGACTTCCAGAGTCAGAATTCCAGAGTCAGATTTCCAGACTCAGACTTCCAGATTCAGATTTCCAGAGTCAGATTTCCAGACTCAGACTTCCAGAGTCAGAATTGCAGACTCAGACTTCCAGACTCAGATTTCCAGACTCAGACTTCCAGATTCAGAATTCCAGACTCAGACTTCCAGACTCAGATTTCCAGACTCAGATTTCCAGACTCAGACTTCCAGAGTCAGAATTCCAGAGTCAGAATTGCAGACTCAGACTTCCAGACTCAGAATTCCAGAGTCAGATTTCCAGACTCAGACTTCCAGAGTCAGAATTCCAGGGTCAGAATTGCAGACTCAGACTTCCAGACTCAGACTTCCAGACTCAGACTTCCAGACTCAGATTCCAGAGTCAACCCTGACCAGGAGTTTCTGACTAGCAGAGCCAGTTTTATCACTAAACAGACTAAGCGACTGCTTAGGGCCCTGCACCAGCTAGGGGGCCCCTTAAGGAAGTTTGCCTCAATGAGTACTTTATTGACTTCAGAAGCAGCTAGCAAGGAGAAGGTGAGTTATTTTGTAATGACACTGTAAAATCGGATATTAGGGATGCAGAGATTCACAGATTTGAATTGGTGTTCTGACACAGACGTGTGAGATGTGACTGCATCGGTAGCTTCAGTGTGCATCGGATACATCTGGTGGTTAACTGCGCAACGCATCTTTCTTGGTGTGTCTGAATTTTACCCATGGCTACACTGATTATTACATAGTTTGTCTCCTTGTCACACATATTTCCGAGGCGCCTTGAATGTACCATCACTATCTTTTAACTTTCGTTTATAAAACACCAAAGCAGGGTGGCGCAGCTGCAGTAAGCAGGGATGGGCAATACAGAAATTTTTCATGTTGATACCATACCAGTAGTTTATGGCACTTTTTCAGCGATACGGATATCGACACCAATAGTTTTTGTCCTTTAAAAGACAATCACATGATTGTACATTTTGCATCAATATCTTGAATGCAAAGGTAATATTAGATTGAAGTAAAACCTGAGAACAGTAGTACTGGAAAGAACTTTAAAACAATAATAAATTATAGTGATGATAAAATTAAACAAAAATAGATTGAAAATGTCTTTCAGTTATCAAACAACATAATATTTACTAACTAAAATAATCAAATTTATTAAGTGGAAATGTTAAAATAGAAAATGTAATAGTTATATTACAAATTTACCAAAACATAATGTACAATAACCGATACGGAAGCTAGACTCTGGCTGCTTTCATCATTTCATTGCCTAAAACTCTCAGAAGTAGAAAAAATTGCATGTTTTGTATCTACACAGTGGTATCGCGATACTCATAAAAGTATCGATTCCGATATTTTGTCTGGCTGGTTTCAAAGTATCGACTCCAAGGTATAGATATGCCCATCACTAGCAGTTAGTAAACAGCAAAAATGGAGGGAGGGGACAGCAGGTGAAGAGGCCATATTTAGCGTCCTTGAGGACACACAAGTCAGAAGTTTGGCGATACTTGGAAGATGGAAAACTTGACAAGGAATCCGTGGTTTGAAAACAATGTTGCGCTGCTATAAAAGACGTCAGCAGCATGACGAACATGGCAAGGCAAGCGGCATGGTGCGGATTCTGCCCCCCTCACATCTTCCTCAGATGATTCTACTGATGAACATTTAAATATGAGGTGAGCAGAAGCAGAACTGGTGAGAAAATTATCTATTTTTTTCTTTGATAAAACTGAGGCTTCCTGACAGCATCTCTTGTACCAGAGTGAACTGCATCAGTTTAAGATGATTTATTGGTTTGATTAATAGAAAACAATCAAATACATAAGTATTAAAAACATCCTTCACAGGGAAACGGGAGAATCACAATAAAATAATTGTGATGATGCTTAGAAACCAGATGGAGACTTGTAAATGATTTGTTTTGTGTTGAATAGTTTTGAATCGCAGAATCGTATCGTATCAAATCAAAAAATCATTGGTGAATCGCATCGGCAGGATGCTTCACTGTATCGTGAATGTATCATATCGCTGGCAGTGTATCGAGATACGTATCGAATTGGCCTCCTTGGTGGGGATTCACATCCAGATATTAGTCTGGTGTCAATGATAATGAAGATGAATAGACTAGACACGCCAGCATTTTTGAAAACACAATTTCATTTAGCAGGTGCTAACAGATTGAGTAATTGGTTGGGTACTGTTAGCCAGCAAAGCAGTGGTAGCTCACGGTAGCGGCAGGGTTACCAACTGTCCTTTAGAATATGGAGTTGTTCCTTATTTAGTAATCAATCGTGTCCGGACATTTTATTGGTTCAGTACTGATGGTCCATATAATACAAGATCAAATCACATCCTGTACTAGTTCAATACAAACAATTCTGAAGCAGAACAGGATGCATTTTGTTCAGTATTTTCATAAATGTCCAATACACGTCTGTCACATCCAACAGTATAATGGAAATGAAGAGGGTGGAATGAACTGGCCTCTCTACAAGGCATCATCTGCAGCAAAAACTCTGGAATTCAGCAGTTCTTTCAGGCGGATGAACGAACAAGTACTATTTTCCTGTAAGTTCAGATTTAGCTTTCCTTTAGTTGTTGGGGGCTTTCTCCACACTCTGCTGGCATGAATGCTGCTGCAAAAAATCGCAATCCATGAAATTCTGAACTCAGCAAATTAACACCACTATGACTAGTAAATATTATCATATTTTATTTATTATGTTCTAAAGTGTTTTGAATAAGTTAATACACATTATATTTTGACTTAAGGTGTTGTGTCTACCCAAAAACTTTGATCATGGCGTGAAGAGGTCAGGCCCCCAAACATTATTCTGCTCAGAGCCCCCTGAAATCCAGAGCCGGCTCTGCTGACTGGACCAGGACTTTCTGAAAACCAGAACCAGCTGTAGAACTGGTCTTCCTTCAGTCCTCAGAGAAACATTGTGAAGTTGCAGGAAGAAATGAGGAAGCGAGCTGTGAGTCAGAGGTCCAACAGTCAGATTCAGCAGATTGTTTCGGGGTGCAGGGTCAGGCTCTGAAACCAGGATTTCATCATGCAAGAAACAGACATCATGGTTGTGAAAGTTGTCCCTCACCTCATCTGGAACATCCATGTCCAACATGAATAAACCAGCCGGAGACAGAGGAGCAGCTCCATTATGACCTCCACCGGTGAATCTGGTGGAGCTCATGAGGTTAAAGCTCATCAGGGCCCAAGCAAATGAATGAAGTTTTTATCTCCGTTAGGCAGATATTCTCCATAAATTATGAAAATGATTATTTTTGCTCGCCTGATAATAGCTGAGATAGGCTCCAGCAACCCCCACGACCCTGACCTGGATGACTGATGACTAATAATTTGTATGAAAACTTTCAGGCCAGCATGACTTTTTTTTGTCTTTTTGGGCATGCTGAGGGTGATAACTTCAAACAGACTTGCAGCAAGGCATATAAAACATAATTAATAGGATTGTTTATAGAAGTTTAGTTATGGATATGTAGATATGGATATAGATATATATGGATATATATGTGAATGTGGCTATATATGTGTGTGTATGTATATGTATGTATGTTTGTGTTTGTTTGTTAGGGATGGGCAAAAATTCGATATCTATATATATTGATCGATAGAGGTTTTTTCAAAGAAAAAAAATAGAGCGTTGATAAAAGTTCGATATAGAAACGCAGTTTTCTGCTATGGAGTAGCATGATGCTACAGTCACTCCTTCCACCAAACCAATCAGAAATGCTGTTCCAGGCACGCTTCCTCACCAAGCCCCACCCCTCTCAAACCACAACAGGGACAACACGTGAAGATGTCGCAGAAAGTAGCAGAGGAGGATATCGTCCAAAACAGGGTTTTAATAGTTCACCAGATTGGCAGTATTTTGGTTATAATAAGTCAGACAAAAAGCAAACCACGGTCATTGGCAAAATTTGCAGGGAATGGAGAAAAACCAAGCTGCTCACACCCGCAGGAGTATGAGCTGTGCCACCCCCGTGTCTCCACGTCTTCGGAGAAATCTTCTGGAACTTCTGCCAGCACGAGTGTAAAGCAAGCTAAACTGGTGTCCAAGCGGCATAAGGACATCACCCATGCAGTAACGTATTTCATAGCGAGTGATATTCTGCTGATGACTGCGGTTTAAAAACCCGGCTTCAAACAGCTTCTGGCCACTCTTGACCCACAATATGAAGCACCAGGCCCCAAGTATTTCTCCAACACAGCGCTACCTAATTTGCACGAGTGCAGGGAATCTGTACAAAATGAGCTGCTGTCTGTCTTACTACGCCCAGACGTCGGACCCCAGCCTTTCAATTCACTATATAGACTAATCCAACGAGCGTTTTGTGTATTGCGCCATCTTGCAGTGCCGCCATTGCAACGGGGACGAGTCCCAGTTACCTGGTATCTGTCAACATGGAAAGCAGCGTGAATATCTGGATTTACGTTGGACAGTCGTCTAAGGTAATGATAACCTATAGGTATCCAGAGATCTCTAAAGTATTCTGACATATATTTATTTATTTATTTACATCAGGGCATTAATTTGAACTATTATTAATCTCCGGAAACTGGCTTTAATGACGAGCCACACTGGAATATAAAACGCACATCTCATGATCACTTTAAAAAGTTTTAAGAAACTAAACTCTTTCAAAGGTGGTTACTTTTCTATTTTGTCATATATTTTACTTTTGGTATTGTTCAAAGACTGCAGCTACAGACCAGGTAGCCTTCACAAGTCCTGCAGATGAAACTAAAGGCTGTAGGACCCTGATACTGATCTGTTTGTTTGCCTCTGAATTATTTTTATTTTCTGGTCCCAACGTTGCCCTGATCAGAGTAAATAACGTTAAATTTCACAATATCTCCCAGTTCAGTCATTAACTTTCATCAACACCACAGCTGTCTCTGTTAGCATTAGCTAGCATGATAACGTTATGCGGTGTCATTTTTGGTAGCAAAGATACGTGAAATAAAGTGTCAGATTAAAGGTTGAATATGGAATACGGACAGACCAGCGACATCACGTGTGTCTAGGTTGTAGTTGCAACGGCAGAAAAACAACTCCAGCCGCTGGGATGCCAGGCTCGCTGCCGATACGCAAGTGACCAACCGTCTGCAGCATGTCCAACAAGTAACGCAGAGGAGTTTATAACTGACAGCTAACGTTAGCCATGTTGGCAAACAAGCTAGCTTACCGATCCCGGAGGAAAGTCGCCATTTCCGTGTTTTACTCCGTGGAAAACGTTTATGTGGGTCCATTTAGTGAAGTCTTCACCTAAATTTACTCCGGGTTTTGCTCTTCTCAGGTCACTCCTCCTCAGAAACAGATAA
Organism: Atherinomorus stipes; assembly: GCA_023101725.1. Taxonomy (NCBI): domain Eukaryota; kingdom Metazoa; phylum Chordata; class Actinopteri; order Atheriniformes; family Atherinidae; genus Atherinomorus; species Atherinomorus stipes. The sequence continues at coordinate 432,493 of JALJCO010004142.1, forward strand.
TATCTTCAGGGCTGTGAAGCAGCAGCTTCACTCGTCGTCTCTACGGTTTTCCCCTGTACAAGCCTGACTATGACCAAAATATTGTTTCCGCACAGAGATCGTATTTGGCAACCTGCAATGGCGGCGTGTATTGGCTTGTAGACGTAAATAAAATGCCATTATCGAACCCGTAAACATTTATTCTATAATTATTTTTAGACTAAATATAATTTTTCTGGGAAATGTTGTACTTTCATTCTGCACACCCCCAAATGACCTGTGGAGGTATCATTTTTTTAAAAAAATATAGCTTTTAATAAAAATGTTCCATATTCAACCTTTAATGAGTGTTCACAATAATTTACAGTGTTTTTGTTGTTGGGGATTAAATCCAGTGTTTTTTCAACCGTGGCAGCAAGTTATTTCTCCTCTGCTCTGTATGTCCGATATTCCTCCCGGATACAAACACATTGACATCAGTGGCCTGAGCAGCAACGTCCACTTTTGTCACAGACAGCAGAAATCTTCATGAAATAAATGTCTGTGATCTTCTTATTCACTTATTACCACAATTAAAGTTTTCCTCTGATGTTCCAACAACCAGGAATGTGACAGTCCTTCCAGATTTCATCCATGTTGTTAAGAAAAAAGTCAGATTCTCATCTGTTCTCATTCCACATGTACAGAAATGCCACAGTGGCAGTGTCGGACAGTCTAGTTGTGGCTTAGGTCTGATTGGTCTATAGACCATACTCAATTCCATCCAGCATTCACCTTAACTAGCCTGGAATACCTCACCTGTTAGCCTGTCGTTTGTTGCATTACTGTGCTGTTGTGATTAAGAGTGACCAGTAAAGACAGTTAACTGTGCAAGCGAGTCCTGTGTGTTCTGACCGACACCCCATGGTGAACATTAAACCTCCTTACCAACGCTAATAACCAGTTATCCAGTTGATAACAAGTTAAACCAGCTAACCAGTTGATGACAAGTTAATAACCAGTTAACCAATTAATAACCAGTAAACCAGATAATAACCAGTCAATAACCAACTAACCTGTTCATAATCAGTTAACCCATTTATAGCCAGTTAATAAGCAGTTAACTAGTGAATGACCAGTTAATAACCACTTAATTACCAGTTAACCAGTAAATAACCAGTTAATAACCAGGTGATAACTAGCTAATAACCAGTTAATGACCAGTTAATGACCAGTTAATTACAGTTAACCAGTTAATAAATAACCAGTTAATTAACAGGTAACCAGTTAATGACCAGTTATTGACTGGTTAATAACCAGTTAACCAGCTAATGAGCAGTTAAAACTCCAGTAAACCATTTTCACATTGGCAAGCATTCCTGGTGATGAAGACTATGGTGATGACGGCTCAGAAAAGCTGCTGGATATATTTTAATAATGACTTCAGTTCTGACACGAGTCAGCAGTTCGTGTGAGAAGCAGATAAACACTTCAGACGAGTACATGACGGATACAACAGAGTATTAATCTGATCCAGGACCTGCTGTAGAAAACCAGGTTTACATGAGAAAACATGACAGCCTTACAGTCCATACTGAGGGTATAGTTCGTAACTTTACGTTTAACAGCCTTAAAGTCCGTACTGAAGGTATGTAAACTTAAATGAGCCTCTAACAGCCTTACAGTCCTTGCAAAGGGCACAATAACAAGGCTTCTGATTGGTCCAGGTGGAGGGGAACAAGGTAGGAAGATCTGGTTAACTAAACCCTCTGCTCGACTGCCAGGCAACTAAACAGGTCACATGCAGCTCTCCTCTTCCTCGTGGCTGCAGGCTGACACAGCAGGCGGAGCAGTTTTCTCTGATGATGTCACTTCCTGCAGTACTGCTCCCTCCTCAGGCTGGTGGATGATGGGAGGATGTGACATCACAGGGCTGGAGAGGAAACAGACTGTTATTGTTGTCATGGTAACGATTCCTGCCACATCAAATCTGAGGATGAACTTGCAGAACTTTCTGAGTCAGACGCAGACTTTAGAGCCTGAACAGACCCGAGCATCAGAACCGGGTTAGGATCACACCTTCACACCAGTCTACGTCACATTTATGTGCTTCACATGTCTACGTTACACCTGTCTGCTTCATACGTCTATGTCACACCTTTCTACGTCACACCTGTCTACGTCACACCTGTGTACGTCACATCTATGTGCTTCACATGTCTACTTTACACCTGTCTGCTTCATACGTCTATGTCACACCTTTCTATGTCAAACCTGTCTGCTTCACACGTCTACGTCACACCTGTGTACGTCACACCTGTGTACGTCACACCTGTGTACGTCACACCTGTGTACGTCACACCTGTCTACGTCACACCTGTGTACGTCACACCTGTGTACGTCACACCTGTGCACGTCACACCTGTCTACATCACACCTGTCTACGTCACACCTGTGCACGTCACACCTGACTGCGTCACACCTGTGTACGTCAAACCTGTGCACGTCACACCTGACTGCGTCACACCTGTCTATGTCACACCTGTCTGCATCACTCATGTCTATGTCACACCTGTCTATGTCACACCTGTGTACGTCACACCTGTCTACATCACACCTGTCTGCGTCACACCTGTCTATGTCACACCTGTGTAGGTCACACCTGTGTACGTCACACCTGTGTGCGTCACACCTGTCTGCGTCACACCTGTCTAGGTCACACCTGTCTGCGTCACTCGTCTATGTAACACCTGTGTAGGTCACACCTGTGTACGTCACACCTGACTGCGTCACACCTGTTTGCTTCATACCTGACTGCGTCCAGCGCAGTGCCGGGGCTTCCCTCTACAGTGATGTCAGCAACAGGGATGATGTAAGTGCTGTGGGAGGGGCCAGCCTCCACCTGTTCTGCCTCCAACAGATGAACTTTCTCCTCAGGTGGAGGATAACCTGCAAAGAAAAAAGGGGGCGGGGTTTCAGTTTAGTTATTTTATTAACAACCAATCAGTGCTGTTGCGTGAAGATGTGTGCTACCCCGTCTGTCAGTCTGATCTTCAGCATTTCTGGATAAACTCTGTCCGGATCGAACTACGGCCGGACTTTCTTCCTTCAGGAACTTTTCAGTCAGCTGGACATATCGCTGATACACAGACGAGAACAAGAATGTTTAAGTAAATCTGAGTAAATGATTGTTTATCAGCTCGTTAAGCTGTTGTTGTTTACCTGTTTGTAGTCATCACCCAAAATGTTGCCCAAGGCAACAACCAGTGAGGAGAAGGATGGTCTAGACTGTGGGTCGTCTTTCCAGCACTCTTTCATCAGGTCGTAGCTGTCGACACAACGTCAGTCAGATGGAGGCCAGCTGGAGACTGGGACCCCTGGTGACCCCCCTGACCCCCTGGTGGCTCCCTCAGAACCCTGGTGACTCCCCTAGACCCCTTGGTACCTTCCCCCGACCTCTGGGTGGCGCCCCAGAACCCTGGTGACTACCTATTGACTCCCCCAGAACCCTGGTGAATCCCCCATACCTCCTGGTGACTATCCCAGGACCCTGGCGGCTCCCCCAGACCCCCTGGTGACACCCCCAGAACCCTAGTCACCCCTTCAGACCTCGTGGTGTCCCGTCCCGTCCCGTCCCCTGGAACCCTGGTGACTACCTATTGACCCTCCAAACCTCCTACTGACTCCACTAGAACCCCCATTCTAGTGAATCCCCCAGACCTCCTGGTGACTCCCCCAGAACCCTAGTGGCTTCCCCAGGACCCTGTTGGCTCCCCCAAACCCCCTGGTGACTCCCCCAGACCTGCTGGTGAGTCCCCCCAGAACCCTGGTGAATCCCCCAGACCTCCTGGTGACTCCCCCAGACCTCCTGGTGACTCCCCCAGAACCCTGGTGGCTTCCCCAGGACCCTGTTGGCTCCCCCAAACCCCCTGGTGACTCCCCCAGACCTGCTAGTGAGTCCCCCCAGAACCCTGGTGAATCCCCCAGACCTCCTGGTGATTCCACCAGAACCCTGGTGAATCCCCCAGACCTCCTGGTGACTCCCCCAGACCTCCTGGGGACTCCCCCAGACCCCCGGTGGCTTCCCCAGACTCCCTGCCTTCCACTTCTGGACTGATTCTGGCTGGACTTCTGGACTCCTTTACCAGTAGGTCTGAGCTGGTTCTACCTGGACTTCTGAATCGGTTTTACCTGGACTTCTGGACCAGCTTTATCTGGACCCTGTATCTGATGCTGACAGCAGGGCTCTGATGGGCCTTGAGTGATATTCTGAACTGGTTCTGGATAAACCTTGAAGGAACCGTCTGTCGTACATGTTATGAGGAGCATGTTCCGGTCGGTCCAATCTGAGTCCGTTCTTCAGAGCCGAGGAAAAGTCTCTCTTCATCGGGAGTTCCGAGTACGGACGGCTACCTGGAACCAGAAGTGGAAAATTCTAATTAAGTAAAAACTAACTTTACTGCAGTTAAATTCTACTCAAGTAAAAGTACCCATCTGAAAATGTACTTGAGTAAAAGGAAAGAAGAACTTCATTTAAATTTTACTTTGAGTAAAAGTTACTTTCACTTACTTGCTGTTGAAAAGGACGAGTTATAAATCTAATCAAAACTGGGTAACTAGTCACCTTTTTATGGCTGTAAAAGTAATGAGGAGGTGTCCAAGTATTGTGAAGGAATGAATGAATGAAAGAATGAGGGTCAAAATGTACTTGAGTAAAGTAAAGTTACCTTTATAAATATCACAAATTACTCATAAAACTACTCAATTACAGAAACTTGAGTAAAATGTAATTACTTTCCACCTCTGCCTGAAACACAGCAATGATACTGGTCAGACTGGTCTGTATGTGTAGATGTTAACTGGTCAGACTGGCCTGTGTGTGTTAACTTGTTAGACTGGTCTGTATGTGTAGATGTTAACTGGTCAGACTGGTCTGTAAATGTAGATGTTAACTGGTCAGACTGGGATACCCAGCGAGAAGATCTCCCACAGGAGGACCCCAAAGGACCAGACGTCGCTCTGAGAGCTGTAGATGTTCTGGAAGATGCTTTCTGGAGACATCCACCTCAGCGGCAGGAAGCTCTGCAACCAGATCAGGAGCACAGGTGAACAGCTGCTGTGATGTCACAGACGTGACTTGTGTTTTTATCTCAGTGTGTTGACCAACATTTCGTCTGGTGACGTAATCTGGGTCCTTCTCCAGGTCTCTTGCCAAACCAAAGTCACAGACCTTCACCAGCTTCCCGTCACAGACCAGGACGTTCCTGGCTGCCAGATCTCTGTGGACACACTGGAGGACATTCAACAAAGGAGACACATCACCATGGAGGACACCAACAGAGCTCTGTTCATCCATGCATTCATTCGTTTCTCAGCTGGGTTAATGTCATTTCAATCACAGAAAAAATCCATTATCCTGCACTCTCGACCCCATCCCAACCAGACCGCTGAAGGACGTATAATTAACATGTGGGAACGAGATAACCGAGTCGTGGTGTTACAAACATGTGGAAACAACGTAAACAGCTCATGGCCAGTCGTTAATACATGAAGAACTTAAACCATCCTCATGTCCAGAATGAACCCAGTTTGCTCAGTTATAGTAATTTTGGGATTTTTCATGTCGGCATAATGGTAAAACTTCCCCCATCATTCCGATTATAAACTTGATGCCTGTAAATGATCATAAACATCATAATCAAGAAGGAATAACTGGATTTTTCCCCCTACGTCACGCCTGAAGGCTGTAAATGTGAAAAAAGTGTTTCCATTTCACTTTTGCGAAAAACTACTTTATCGAAATGTCTGACAAACCGCCTCAAGAGAGCGTAAAAACTTCTTTTTTTTCCCCGCAATGTAGGTGTTTCAATTTCTGTTTTTTAATTGTGATATTGAGGTTTTGTGAATTTTCAGGTGTAATGGAGACCCAGCTTATGATGTAAACCTCGAGGAGATCTGTCACTTTTACATCTGCATGTCATTTCTATGCAGATGATACTCGTCTAAATGGGAGGAGGGGTCTACGCGCACCCACTGGAATTTTTTATGCCACCTGATTTTTCTTAATCCTTAAAGTGTCTACTTTCAGAATCTGCCAGGTACAAAGCTGAAATGATGTCTGAAAGCCTTCATTTTTATCCCTTTGTTGTACCTAACCCAAAAACGAAAAATAAAAATATGATGTAGAAACAGTCATAATGTTTTAAGTGAACGACATGCAGAGACAAATTAACAAATTTTCCCACACAATTCTGACCCCAGGAGTTCAATAGAATGGGTGCTTCTTACATTTTACAACATTTAGACCTATTTTTGGGACAAAAACAGCAAAAAAAAAAGTGCGTATGACCATGTATCATTTCATGTATTTAACCACACAGAATTAATCCTGTAGGTGTCTTTATTAAGATTATATTGGGTACCAAGCTTAAACTATGTCCAAAATCCTTGATTTTCAACCTTTTTTTTGTACCTAACCTGGCAGATTCTGAAAGTAGACTTCAAGGATTAAGAAAAAAAATTCCAGGGGGTGCACGTAGACCCCTCCTTCCATCTAGACTATACATACTTTATACTGCCATACATACTGGTGAGCTCACAGAGATGTTAGCGGTGCGTGGACAATTGTCCCTGGACGATTTGTTCAGGACATCATTTTCCTGAATCCAACAGATTCAACGGCAACCTGGAAGTACTCTTTTCCGCACATGTGCAGATGTTCTGATGTTACAGATTGTGCAGCGACAGAGGATCTGTCCCAAACCGCACACTTGAGCACTTCAAACACTGTTTTTGGGTGTGTAGTGCACACATGGTGTCATTTAAGCGACAATTCAGTGCACTGAAAGTACCAGGATGCTGCCCTAATGGCAAAAAATGAAGTGCAAAACGAAGCACACTACTCGCACTAAACGGACCTGCTAACGTGGAGGAAGAAGCAGGACTTTCAAACTGCTTTTAGAGCTGAATAATGGCGGTGAACGAAGCGGTGGCGACCCCTGCTGCATCAGAGGCAGTATTGTACTTGATTTAAGTAACATTTATGAAATTATTTAGACATTATTACTAATGTATATTGTAGCATGCTACCAAGCTGTTCACTCCCTGATGACAGTTATGATCTGGTCATGTGTTTGAGGCCACGGTTATACCGACTCAGTGGAGTTAGCGCACATTAGTGGGGAGAGTTAGTCTGTCACTTCCTGTAAGTGCAGTGTTCTGTTTGGGTCAGCATTTAGCGACAATAGTGTGCACTACAGACGAAGTACACAGTGCACACTACGCACTGGGCAAGTGTGCGGTTTGAGACATGCTCAGACATACCTTTCTGGAGGAGAGGAAGTCCATGGCCTGGGAAACCTGGAAGGAGAAGCTGGGGAGGTCTTTCATGGTGAGGAGAGGAGAGTCACTGAGGAAGAGTGATGATGCCTCCTGCTGGTCTGGAGGAGATCATTGTTATTAACCAGGTCCAATCAGAACAAGTAGTTTCACAACCCAGAATTCAAACGTGTAAGGTGGTCATGTGACCAGAGAGCCGACCAATGAGGATAAACTGTGTGATGTCATCATTAATACAAAGGATTTTAACATTAGGGTTATCTGGCGAATCACCTGCCGGTAGGTGCGGCGTCTCGTACACGGCGGGCTCGATGTGGGCGGGGCTGAGCTCCTTCATGGTGACGTACTGAACGCTCTCCTCTTTGTTCATGTCCATGTAGCCGCCATCACTGTCGCTGCGGGCAAGAGACAGTCAGCACACGGAGAGAGAGACAGGCAGAAGGAGACAGAGTGGGAACGCACCTCTTGGTGGGCGTGTCACCCTGGAGGAAGGTGTGTTTGTTCCTCTGCAGGTAGGTCAGGAGGTCTCCATGACGACAGAACTCAGTGATCACATAGACCGGACCTGGAGACGGAGAACCTTTTGATTAGATCCTTCTTGAGAGGGAGGAGTAGGGGGGTGGAAGGAGGAGTGTGTCGCTGTGTGTGTGTGTGTGTGTGGGGGGAGAGTGGAGGGAGGAGTGCGTGGGTGGGTGTGTGTGTGTGTGTGTGTGTGTGTGGGGGGGGGGGGGGGGTTTGTATTTGTGTGGGGGTTGGAGGGAGGAGTGTGTGCAGAGGTGTATTGTGGCAGTTGCTGGTGCCTGGTGGGGTTGGGGCATTGGGGTGGGTGCCGGCTCGTGCCAAGTGGCCGCATGGGGGGCCCATACGGTGTGTTGGCTGGGCCTTCTGTCTAGGTTGGGGGGGTGTTTTCTCCTGGGTTACCCTGGGGGGCCAGTGCTTGGCAGGTTCGGTGGTTGCTAGTCTCAGCCCGCTGGGACCCGGGTCCCGAGACCGTGGGGAACTTCAGCTTGGGAAACCTCTATCACCCTCTCGATGGATGCATGTCCATTTCTTTGGTAGGGATGGCTGCTGGGGGCCCAGGTCTCTGGGGGCTGCTGGTGATACGGGTCTGGGGTGTCTAGGGGCTGCTGGGGACCTGGTTCTGGGATCTTTGGGGCCTGCTGGGGGCCCAGGTCTAGGGTCTCTTGAGGCTGCTGGTGGCGGGGTCTGGGGTCTCTGGGGGCTGCTGGTGACCTGGGTCTCGGGCCGTGCGGGCTTCCTCCTCCTTGCAGAGATGAGGTTGCATGTGCATGACTGCATCACCATAGAGATTCTTTATTCTGATTATGACACTGATGCTGCTTCCCGTTGGCTGTGTACTCATAAGTATTTCTGTCTACTTTTACCTCTTTTCTATGTAGTGCTGTGTGTGTATGTATGATCCTATGATACTCCACTAGATGTCTTTGGTTCAGTTGTCTTCAGCTAGGTTGCCACATGCACTGAGACAACACTGACATTTCAAAAGTAAACAGAAACGATGATTTCAGGTGTTTAAAAGATGTAAATTATTGGATCCAACTTCCTGAGATAATAATGAGGTTGCAGAACCCTGTAACTTGTCCTATGCAGCCCCCTGGTGGGCACCAATTGCAACTACAGCCCTTGCATCACAAAATCCAGGTCTGGAACCAGTTTATACCAAATTTAACATGTCCAAAACAAGCCGCAGCCTCCATCTGCTGGAGGAAAAACAGTTTCTGTCTCTCCATCTAATAACAGTTTCTGGTCTGAAATCAGGGAAACAAAATTCACTGAAACAGAAACTTCTGTTCTCAGCAACGCTGTAGTGTCACTATTCTAGAGAAGAAATGGTCCAGAGGTCTGTACTACCAAGCTGGATCATCATTCCTGGGACATCTCTCCCTTAATTAGGGGTGTGTCGGGGGGGGGGGGGGGGGGGGGGGGTCACTTTTTCACACAAGACCATGGAGGTTTGGATTTTTTTCCTCCCTTACTAATAAAAATCTTAATTTAAAAACTGCATTTTTCTGTTTACTTGTGTTATCTTTGTCTCACATTTAGATTTGTTTGATGATCTGAAAAAGTGTGACAAACATGCAAAAAAGTAAGAAATCAGGAAGGAGGCAAACACTTTTTCAACTGTACTTTATAAAAGTATTTTGCCCAACACTACTGTTTAGGACTGGATCAGGACTCATTAAGGATTGTATCAGAGCTAGATCAGGACCGGATCAAGACTGAATCAGGACTGGGTTTCTGTAGGTACCTCCTCTTGTGCAGGCTCCCAGCAGGTTGACGATGTTCAGGTGAGGGCCAAGATGAACCAGAACCTTCAGCTCAGACATCAGAGACAGGACCGCATCGGTTTTGGCTGGACAGGCAGAGACAGAGACAGAGACAGAGGTGGGTCTTCGGTCTGACTCAGATCTGAACATGGGCACGTGGACAGACAGAAACCTACTTTTGACCATCTTCACGGTCACTTTGGTTGTAGAATTAGAGCCTGTTAGACCAGAAACGGTTGCTTCAACGATACGCCCGAATCCACCGGAGCCACAAACCCGACCTGCAAACAGGGACAACCATTTCAGCATCAGTTAGTGGACTTAACCGGTTTTACCCAGACAGGTTGGAGTGCTACCGGGTATCGGTTTCAGTGTACAGGACTTCACAGCGCTCCACTCCAGTCTTGGTCTGCTCGCTCAGTCTGCTTCAAATTGGCCAAGTACAGGGAGCTAACTACAAAGAAGAGTGCATTATGGGTAAACACAACCAAAACATCAGCAGGTGGGACGATAGGGGGTTCTGGGCAGCAGGAATGTCTCACGGTCGGACACAAAGCTTGACAACAGTTCTGATAGAAACCTGATCAACCCAAGATGATGATGAGGATAATGATGATGATAAAATATCATGCTTTACTGTGGGTCAGTCTCTGCACTCACACTGGATCCATTATTATGCTGCCAATGCTGTACAGCATATGGCAGTATATTACTATTGGTTTCCGTCACTTTTTTTTGACGCCCTACTCCTCCCAGGGCTTTGCCAACACCCCCATCAAAGTTATATCAAAACGAGCGTCTCGGCCAGGAATGGTGTGTTGCTTTGTTGCTGTACAAAACTCTAACTGTCTTTACGAAATTTGCAAAGTAACTGTGATTTTGGTGTTTTAGCGGACTATCCTTGTGTTCTAGCAGACAATCCTAGTGTCCTCGTGGACTATCCTGGTATTCTAGCAAACTATCCTGGTGTTCTAGTGGACTATCCTGGTGTTCTAGTGAGCTATCCTTGTGTTCTTCTAACAGACCATCCTGGTGTTCAAGCGGACTATCCGGGTGTTCAAATTGACTATCCTGGTGTTCTAGTGGACTGTCTTTGTGTTCTAGTTGACTATCCTGGTGTTCTAGCAGACTATCCTGGTGTTCTAGTGGACTATCCTGGTGTTCTAGTGAGCTATCCTTGTGTTCTAACGGACTATCCCGGTGTTCTATCGGACTATCCTGGTGTTCAAATTGACTATCTTGGTGTTCTAGTGGACTATCTTTGTGTTCTAGTTGGCTATCCTGGTGTTCTAGCAGACTATCCAGGTGTTCTAGCGGACTATCCTGGTGTTCTAGCGGACTATCCTGGTGTTCTAGTTGACTGTCCTGGTGTTCTAGCGGACTATCCTTGTGTTTTAGTTGACTATCCTGGTGTTCTATCAGACTATTCTGGTGTTCTAGCGGACTATCCTGACGGGCATTGTACTAAATCTATGGTACTCTCCTGGTAGAAGTCGTACAAGGTCTAGAGGACTATCTGGTGGGAATTGTACTGAATTTATCAGACTTTCTTCGATGGGAATTGCACCATTTCTAGCGGACTATCCTGGTGTTCTAATTGACTATACTGGCGTTCTTGTTGACTATCTTTGTGTTCTAGTTGACTATCCTGGTGTTCTAGCCGACTATTCTGGTGTTCTAGCGGACCATCCTGGTGTTCTAGAGAACTATCCTGGTGTTCTAGTTGACTGTCCTGGTGTTCTAGCGGACTATCTTTGTGTTCTAGTTGACTATCCTGGTGTTCTATCAGACTATTCTGGTGTTCTAGTGGACTATCCTGGTGTTGCAGTGGAATACCCTTGTGGGCATTGTACCGAGTCAAGTGGACTATCCTGGTGGGCATTGTACTGAGTCTGGTGGACTATTCTAGTGTTCTAGCGGACTATCCTGATATGCATTGTACTAAACCGAGGGGACTCTCCTCGTGGAAGTAGTACAAGGTCTAGAGGACTTTCTGGTGGGAATTGTACTGAATCTAGCGGACTTTTCTGGATGGGAATTGCACCATTTCTAGTGGACTATCCTGGTGTTCTAGCAGACTATCCTGGTGTTCTAGTGGACTATCCTAGTATTCTAACTGGCTATCCTGGTGGCATTGTACCATTTCTAGTGGACTATCCTGGTGTTAATGCCAGCGCAGTGATACCCACCCGGGGGCACTCGTACCCCTAGTGGTACGTGAGCACATAACAGGGGGTAGGTGGAGACATTTAATATTTTATTTCCCAGATGATGGGCAATTGTCATCAGTAATTGGACAGCTTTCACTGTGCTTGTAACAGCTGTCTCCACACTTGGAGGTGGGACTGGTGGGAACCGTACCAGGTGTAGGGAACTGTCCTGGTAGGAGTTGGACTGAGTCTAGTGAACTCTCCTGGAGTGGGAGTCAGACTGATTCCAGCGGACTACCCTGTTGTGAATCATACTGAGTCTACCTGACTGTCCAGGTGGGAATTGTGCTGAATCTAGTGGACTATTCTGGTGGGAGTGTTACTGAGTCTAGTGGACTATCCTGCTGGGAGTCATACAGAGTCTGGCAGATTATCCTGGTGGGAATGGTACCGAATTTAGTGGACTATTCTGGTAGGAGTCATAGCGAGTCTAGTGGACTATCCTGCTGTGAATCGTACTGAGGCCGATGGATTATCCTGGTGGAAGTCAGTGGTCGGCAATTGGTGGCCCGCAGGCCAAAATTGGCCTGCCACCAATAATATCTGGCCCGCCAGATTATCATGGCTTTCTTAAAAAGTTGACTCTTCTGTTAAGGACAACAGAGCAGCCAGACTATCTGCTGGACAGGACAAGTAAGACAGAGAAAAAAAAAGTTGTCTGTGTTTGTTTGTACAGTTCTGTCTCACTGCGCAGACATGGTGACTTTAACAGCGCTGTCCCTTTAAGAAAGTTGGAGACGTGCAGTGCCAGTGACGTGCGGCATTAAGTTCATAGCATCCTCCACCTTATAAATGCAGTCAGAAAAGGTTGATCCTGACAGTTTCTCCTCTACCTGCTGTAGGCCACAATAAAGCACACTAGATCCAACAGAATGTTAAATATATATAAATAAACTCTTGTGTTTGGACACATCTACAAATAACTCCACACGTTTTCCAACACATTTCCCCTTTGGAGATAAACTTATTGAATTATTCCTCCATTGATAATGTCGCGACTGATATCTGCAACCACAAAACAAGAACTTCACACAGATTTCAGAACATTTAAGTTGTGAACTGGGAAAATATGATCAAATAAAGCACATCTGCTTGACTTCAGAACATCTGACTTGAAGTGGAAACCTAAAGCTCATGTTAGAAAAAGAGTTTAAAAAAAACTAAAGCTCTCTGTGTGCCACCAATAGATTTAAACAAATGTGTTAACTAAATTACTTTTTTTGCAAAAGCATACAAGTAGCCTAGGCTAAGAAATAAATCTAGAGATGAGAAAAAAATTTATTTGGAAAAAACTAATGTTGGATTGTAACTTTGGCCCACCTTAAGTTGGTCTGGAAAAAGGCCAAACTTAACTGCCATTGTCGTACAGGGTCTAGCAGACTATCCCAGATGGGAACTGTACCGTATTCAGTGGAATATTCTGGTGGCGGGAGTTTTACCGAGACTAGTGGACTATCCTGCTGGGAGTTGTACTGAGGCTGGTGGATTATCCTGGTGGGAATTGTACCTAGATTCGGTACAATTCCCACCTAGATTCGGTAGGAGTCGTAGCGAGTTTAGTGGACTATCCTGGTGTTCTAGTGGACTATTCTGGTGTGGATTCTACCAAGTTTATTTGTATTTTTGTTTTTATTGGGATCCCCATTAGCTGCCCATTTGATGGCCGCTAGTCTTCCTGGGGTCCCTTGAAAGAAAAGAAAAAAGGAGCACTAAATTACCATACAGAAAAAATAATATATAAAAGATACAGTAGTAAGAACTTGTCTCGTGTCATGTGTCAAGTCTTGTGGATGATCTTGGTGTGAATGCACCTTTACTGTAGTTTTATACTTACCAAGTGTTACATGGTCTCGTGGTATTTCCCAGGCGGAATTGTAGGGCAGGTCTGCGGCGTCCACGTAGATGACCTGCTGTCCATCAGAGCTTATGGATTCCATCACCTTCCATCGACTCTCATAATTTGGTTTCTACAAACAGAAAGTGATGAAGAGTACTGGGATTATTGTTTTGCACTTCGTTGTTTTGCTCAGGTACAGGCTAATGACAGAGTACTACACTAAATACTGACTTTTCTCCAGAGGATGATAAGGATGATGAGAAAGATGATGGCTATAATAACTAGAACCAGAACTGCTGCCAAGACCGCAACCTGGGAGAAGAGAGCTAGAAAAAAGACGTAGAGCAGGAAGAATAATTTCTGTTAGCTGGTTTACCACACGCAGTACAGCAGCTGTAGTACTGGAATACTACAGCTTTAGAGCTATGATGATCATTTCCTTCTTTTTAGAAACACATTACGCTCATTGGGGCGGAGCCAAGTAGCAAGCAGCACTCTGATTTGACAGAAAGGGATCATGTGACCAGTCTTGCCTACCTGATCCAGGTACCTAAACAGGATTACAGGTCCAGTCGTTATTCACAGTTTTATAGTACACATGAAGTGGTACTGTGGTGGTTCTTACAGTTGGACAGAACTCGGAGGTCTCGACTTCGTCCTCCGACGGAGTTTCGGGCTTCGCAGCGAACAGCCGACACGGAGCTCAGAGCCGGAAGAGTCAACACGCTGCGTACCTGCACAGGTGAGACCCAAACACAGCTGTCCCTCATCTGCCAGTATCGAAGTTCCTGTCCTGGACCGGACGCCGATGATGCTACTGGTTACCTGGGAGACGCCCCTCTCCGTCACCTCGGTGATGTTCTCCTGCAGGGTCACGCCCTCTGAAGCTGCTGATAGGCTCCGCCAGCTGCCACTTAAATTACTACACCTGCATCAGGTTGACTTAAAGGTTACCACGGTAACATGGCTGCTCTGCCATTGTATGCATGTGTGTGCGTTTACCTGTGAGAACTAGGACAGGTGTACCAGTAAATAGCAGGGGGCGGAGCTCCCTCACTAACACAAACAATAGTGTTGCTGCCAACCTCTGCCAGGGACCTGATTTTGGGAGGTGCTGCACACAGGTAAAAATAAACAATAAACACACACAGGTTTACACCCACAAGTAAAGATACAGGTAAATACAGGTAAACAGATGTAGGTAAACATCCACAGGTAAATAAATACAAGTAAACATACAGGTAAAAATGCAGGTAAATATAAGTAAACATACAGGTAAGCACATGCAGGTAAACATACAGGTTAAAGGGAGTAAACACAGGTGAGCCATCTGACCTTTGACCTCCAGGTGGAAGAGGACATCCTCAGAGTCATCCTCGTTGTAAGCGGTTGCTAGGTAACTTCCTGTCTGATCCATCTGCAGTCCCGGCAGCGTCAGGCTGCTCCTGTACCTGGAACCAATCAGATCAATCACCCTATTAAGCGACCAACCAATCACTGGCTCTCCTGGCTGCTCCTGCTCTCAGCTACCTGCTGCCTGACAGGTGGGTGGTGGTGACAGAGCTGATTTCCAGGAAAAGGCTTTGGTTGTCTCTGGTCCAGAGGACGGTGGGACGGGGATGGGCGTCCACCTCCACGGTGAGGACCGCCGTGTCGTAGAGTAGCGACGACACGTTGGTCTCACCTGAGGGCCACAGGTAGACGTAACCCCGGTCTGAGGAGAGAGACGCTGTTAACCACTTAACGCCGAGTGTCGCGTTTTTGCATCAAACCTTTTTCATGACAGTAACAAGTTAGATAGCTTTTGTATTCCACAGTTAACGGTCGGGGCATATTCATTACGTTCCAAAGGAACTTTTGCAAGCACCTTTTTCCAGTCGGACCTATTAGATTGGGCGCACTATCCGGTTAAAGGGGAAGTTCAGAATTTTTGACATAGGGCCTCATTTAGAAGTGAGCCAGAATACTATTTATCACTGAAGATGGTTTCAACATATTTCATCCCGTTATTCTAGTTCCAGGAGGTTGCTGATGCTAATGCTAGTGGAAGTCAATAGGAATCTGCTAGCCTGTCATTGATAACAATCTTATCCACTCCACAGAACATCCGAGGCAAATCAGCAAGCCTATCTGTGTAAATCCCGTGTTAAACTAGTAAACTTAGGTGTTAAAAAAGTAAAACTAGCCTTGTATGACAAATTTTGTATTACATATTAAGGAACTAGTTTCTTACCAGCTTTCTACCTTTGCTAGTGTATTCCGGTTCATAGAGACATGGTGACAGTTAGTTTGATGAAAAAAGTTTGAAATCATCTTCAAAATCTGACATATCCTCATGCCTTTCAGACGTGGTCGTATTTTAGACTTTATTTTTGTGTAATCAGATTCCTTCATGCATGTAGCAGCAGATGACATCACTCTGCTGCCAAATACAGGAAGTAAAACTTTGTAAAGTTTCTCAGCAGCAACAATCAAAATGCAACAAAACGCAGGTTAGTTTTGTTTGTAACACTATTCCGGTAACACGGCATTTGTACAGATAGTCTGAATTTATAACTGATTTGCCTTGGATGTTCTGTGAAGTGGATAAGATTGTTATTAATGACAGGCTAGCAGATTCCTATTGACTTGCACTAGCATTAGCATTGGCGACCCACTGGAACTAGAATAAGGGAATGAAATATGTTGAAACCGTTTTCAGTGATAAGTACCATTCTGGCTCACTTGTAAATGAGGCCCTACGTCAAAAATTCTGAACTTCCCTTTAAGCATAGCGGGTACTTCCGGTTTTAATATGCACAAAATAAGCTTGGAAAGTTGGAGCAACATTCACATATAAGGTGAGTTTAGCTAAAATAATATTTGTAAGCTGATTGTGATCATATACAGCTAATATGTAGATGTAAGCTCCATGTAACAAATATTTCTTAAGCAATTTGAACATTTCGGTTTGTAGCAAATTAGCGACACTCGTCCACAATGGCTACATCCGGTTCCATGTAAACCGGATGTAGCTGTTTACAAGGCTACATCCATGTAAACAAACAGATGTTTGCATGGATGTTTACATTTATGTAAACAGATGAAGGCCTATGAGAAGGCTTTAGAAGCCTTCTAAAGGCTTCTAAAGCCTTCTAAAGCCTATTTAGAAGACTAAGGTAAGTTTAACCCCTGGTTGAGGGGTTAAACATGCGTGCACGTGTGTGCATGTGCATGTGTGGGTGTACGTGCGCTGACCCAGCACTGTTATGGTGATGTTCCTCTCTACCTTCCGTCCCTGCTTCGTCTCTTCGACCTCACACACATACACACCTGGAGAAAGCAGAGCCCATTACCATGGCAACCACTGGTGAACATAGCAAAAGATGGATGCCAGTAACCAGGAAGTAATCTCAGTGGGACATTTCTTCCCTACGCATCGCCTGTCAGGCAGGAAGTCCTACCTGAATCTGCCACCGTTGCTGTGGTGATGTTGACAAAGGAGCGGATCTGATTGGACAATAAATCTGTCACAGGTTCGATTTCCTGAAGAAAAAAATTGAAAAGTTTGTATTGGGGGACATGATGGACAGAGAGACAGGTGGGAAATCACCTACCTGTCTGCGGGGAAAGCTCCAGGAGAAGAAGACATTCTCTGCGTCTTTGACCGTGCAGTTAACGGTGAGGACCTCCCCCTGCTTCAGGACGCTGCTGGACACAAACAGGTCGACCTCCATCACCTGAGGGACTGATGGGTGGACACAGACGGCAGGTAAGAAAGACAGACAGCTGACAGACAGACAGCTACAGAGACAGACCACTGACAGTCAGCGACGGAGACAAACAGCTACAGAGACAGACAGCTGACAGACAGGCAGAGACAGAGACAAACAGCTGACAGACAGCTGACAGAGACATACAGCTACAGAGACAGACAGCTGACAGAAAGGCGGAGACAGAGACAGACAGCTGACAGACAGGCAGAAACAGAGACAAACAGCGACAGACAGCTGACAGAGACATACAGCTACAGAGACAGACAGCTGACAGAAAGGCGGAGACAGAGACAGACAGGTGGAGACAGAGGCAGACAGCTGACAGAAATGCAGAGACAGACAGCTGACAGACAGGTGGAGACAGAGGCAGACAGCTGACAGAAAGGCAGAGACAGAGACAAACAGCTGACAGACAGACAGCTGACAGAGACATACAGCTACAGAGACAGACAGCTGACAGACAGGTGGAGACAGAGATAGAAAGCTGACACAGGTGGAGACAGAGGCAGACAGCTGACAGAAAGACAGAGACAGACAGCTGACAGACAGGCAGAGACAGAGACAGACAGGTAACAGAGACAGGTGCATCCACAACATTAGACTAACCTTCAATGCTGTAGACATAGTACACCTGGGACTCTGTCTCGTTGTCTCCGTTGGACGCTGTACACATGTACGACACATCGTCAAGAGGACCCGTGAAGCCGTGAGCCGGTTCGTATGTCATTCCACTGACCGCTGTCTTTCCGGGACGTTCGTACAGGGACACTTTGAGCTGGGGGTCGGACACCACGCAGGGGACAGTACCTTCCTCTGTCCCCTTCATCACCAGACCTGAATCCGTTGGGACAAACCACTCATCGGGACCTGAGGATGGGGTCACGATGAGACAGATACAAGACAGGTACATCAATGAAGGACAGGTGAAGAAGGTGGACAGTTACCTAGTCCAGGTATGAAGATGTCCACATGTCTTTTCTGATCAGCTGATGCCTCCTCACAGGTGTAACGACCAGAGTTCTTCCAGGTGACATTAAAGAGCTGCAGGATGCTGCTGGACCCCTGGTCTTCCACCTGGACTCCGTCTATCTGAGATTCCTGAGGGAACCTCCACCTCACCTGACTCCACCCAGAACACACCTGTGGTGAGACAGACGGGTAAAGACAGATAGACACAGACAGGTAAAGATAGACAGGTACCTTCTGACAGATAGACAGAGACAGGCAAGACAGACAGGTAAAGACAGACAGGTGAAGACAGATAGACACAGACAGGTAAGACAGACAGGTAAAGACAAGTAAGACAGACAGACACAGACAGGCAAAGACAGATGGGTAAAGACAGACAGACACAGACAGGTGAAGACAGATAGGAAAAGACAGATGGGTAAAGACCATGTCTGACAGATACGACAGAGACAGGCTCCTGAAGACAGAAATGTAAAGACAGATAGACACAGACATCTTGCCGTGTCACGTAAGACAGACAGGTAAAGACAAGTAAGACAGACAGACACAGACAGGCAAAGACGAAATAGATGAGGTAAACAAAGACTGACCACTAACGACATGGTTAAGATAAGACATGGTTAGACCTGCAATTCGCTGACAGATAGACAGAGACCTTATTAGGCAAGACAGACAGGCTAACTAGAGAGCATAGACAGCAGACCAGGTCTCCCAAGACAGACAGGTAAACGCCCCTAATTATGTAATTTGACAGAAAATAACATCTAGACGAAGGAGTTATAAAAAAATTCCCCCCCAAAGTTGACATGAAGGTAAACTTGACCTAATAGACCTAAAATGATTTTTTGAAAGGGCATGTAAACCTGTTTATTTCTGCTGTGAAGTTGGCGTTTTTAACATGGGAGTCTATGGGGATTTGCTCGCTCTTGGAGCCAGCCCCCAGCAGATGAAGAGAGGATTACACTATTTACAACCCGGAAGAGAGCTTCACTGTTCTGAGGCGGAGTTTGCCCCTTGGTAAAGACAGATAGACACAGACAGGTACAGACAGATGGGTAAAGACAGACATAGACAGGTAAAGACAGACAGGTGAAGAATGACAGACACAGACAGATACGACAGACAGGTAAGGAAGATTAAGGTGTACTGACAACAGTAAAGTTGGAATTTGATTGGAGCAGAACTTCTGAAGGTGATGGCAGCAATTCCAGGGACATGCCCTTTTCAGGATAAAGCAGCAGCACACCTGGAGAGACAAAGACAGGTTGACCATCAGACAGATGGACTATCAGACAGATGGACCATTACACAGGTAGACATCAGACAGGGACTATCAGACAGACGGACTATCAGACAGGTGGACCATCAGACAGATGGACTATCAGACAGGTGGACCATCAGACAGGTAGACCATCAGACAGATGGACTATCAGACAGATGGACCATTACACAGGTAGACTATCAGACAGGTGGACTATCAGACAGACGGACTATCAGACAGGTGGACCATCAGACAGGTAGACCATCAGACAGATGGACTATCAGACAGACGGACCATCAGACAGGTGGACCATCAGACAGATGGACCATCTGACAGATGGACCATCTGACAGGCGGACCATCAGACAGGCGGACCATCAGACAGGCGGGCATGCCTGTCTGATGAGACAGACTGACACACCCGCGTCAGGACACGTGCTGCTGAATTTTGCAAGAGTTGTAAATCTGAGATGTTCTTTTTGGGAAGACCAGAAAGCAGGCCGATACAGTAGTCAATACGACTTGTAATAAAATCATGCATTAGCATCTCTGCATTGGCCCGAGAGAGAATGGGGCGGACTCTGGCTATATTTTTTAAATGGTAAAACTCTATTTTTGTGATATTCTTGATGTGTGGGATAAAAGTTAGCTCAGAGTCAAAAATCATGCCCAGATTTTGTACTTGTAGCAATGGATTAAAAGACAAAGATTGTAGTTTGCAAAAGTGTCTCTCTCTCGGCTTCAGGACCGATGACTAAAACCTCAGTTTTGGCCTGGTTTGGCTGGAGAAAGTTTTCTTCCAGCCAGGATCTGATGTCTGAAATGCAGTTAAAATGTGCACCCATTGGCCTTGAGTCATCGGGAGACACAGAGATGTACAGCTGTGTGTCACTGTGAAAGTTAATTCATGTCTCCTAATGACCCTGCTAAGAGCGAGCATGTACAGGTTAAAAAGCACAGGGCCCAAGATCGATCCCTGAGGCCCACCACATGTGATATTGCGGACCCTTTCTCTCTGTTCCACTTTTTATCATTGCTTCGGTTAACTTTGTTTTCTTTCATTTTTCTCTTGTCAAGCCCAGCAATGTGATGTAAAATGCTGTTACAAACAAATAGTTAATTAAAGAAATAGAATAAATAAACACAGGATATCAAGGGGAGCCTTGTGTTCATAAAGCTCCCCTTGGCAAAGCAAATCTGTTCAACACAATAAAGCAACCAGATAATAATTTTGCTTGCTACGATGCTGGACAGGACAAATAGAAAAAAAAAGACAGGTGGACTGGACAGGTACTGATAAATAAAAGTTTGCAGGCTCTGTAATGTTGCTAATGCTAAGTAAGTTAGCGGGTGTGAGTGCGCCTCTTACTGTTGGTAGGAGTTAAACTGGTGGGAGGAGTTAAACATCTAATATCACCTTTAACTTCTATGACTCACCAAAGAGGAGGTGCAGCAGACCAGGATGTCCTGCCTGTCCTCTTATGGACGCCATCATGGCTGCAGAACCAAACCTGGAGACGACATTGTAAAAGCAGCTCAGCTGATTAATGATCAAGACTTGGTTTGTGGATCAATCAGGCAGGACAGAAACCTTGCAGGATTTTAGGACCCTGTAACACCCTTTGGAACTTGTAAGACTCTCCAGGACTCTGCAGGATTCTATGACCTAGTAAGACCTTTGAGGAACTTATAGGACTCTGCAGGACCCTACAAGACCCTTTAGGAACTTGTAGGACTCTGTAGGATTCTAGGACCCTCTAGCCCTTCTAAGCCCTTCTAGCACTCTGCAGGACTCTGCAGGATTCTAGTACCCTCTAAGCCCTTCTGGTGTAGCACTCTGCAGGACTCTGCAGGATTCTAGGACCCTGTAAGACCTTTGAAGAACTTGTAGGACTCTGCAGGACTCTTGGACCCTACGAGACCCTTTAGGAACTTGTAGGACTTTCCAGGACTCTGAGGGATTCTAGGACCCTCTAAGCCCTTCTAGGATCTTGTGGGACTCTGCAGGATTCTAGGACCCTGTAAGACCTTTTAGGAACTTGTAGGACTCTGCAAAACTCTGCAGGATATTAGGACCCTACAAGACCCTATAGGACCTTGTAGGACTCTGCAGGAGTCATCCTCATCAGTTCTGTGTCCTCCTTCCCGTGGACGTCTGGTAAATGAATCGAGTGTTTCTCTGACTGATGTTTCCACCAGACGCCAACACATTCCTGAGGAGGACCGAAGCTCACCACAGAAGAAGAAAATAAACAGCAAGGCATTTCCTGTGGGCAGCAGTGAGGAGAACTGGCCACCCTCCCACCTTCCAGCCAATCACAGAACAGACATATCATCTTTACAGCTTCCAGCCAATCAGAGAACAGACAGATCATCTTTACAGCTTCCAGCCAATCAGAGAACAGACAGATCATCATCACAGCCTCCAGCCAATCAGAGAACAGACAGACCATCAACACAGCTTCCAGCCAATCAGAGAACAGACAGATCATCATCACAGCCTCCAGCCAGTCACAGAACAGACAGACCATCATCACAGCTTCCAGCCAATCACAGAGCAGACAGACCATCATCACAGCTTCCAGCCAATCAGAAAGCAGACAGACCATCAACACAGCTTCCAATACCAGCTGGTTGTTTTCTGGAATTAATGATGAGAAAATCCATGATGTTGCAATACTGAATTCACCAGTACCACCACCATCATTATCATCATCATCCCTACGTCTCCTCAGACATCTGATCGGCTGTGATGCCACTCACCTGGTGCTCCACCTGCCCGTCACTCCTCCATGTTGTCGCTCTTCTCTCTCCTGATTGGACCAGGCCAGGTGATTGGCAGCTGTCAGTGACGTCTGACCTTTGAAGAAAATCCACAGATTCATCTTTATGACAGGCAGTGAACTCATCATGATGCTCGTCCATACATTCCTTCACCTGACATGCTGATCACCTGTTGCCACGGTTACAGGAGTTTATACGTAAAACAGCATGGTTTAACCCTTTCTGATGCTTTAAGTGTCTGTTAGATCTCCAGCACATCTGAACGCTGTTACTCATATCACTGGCGTCCAGCTCTGGTCTTGGAGGGATGCATTCCTGCAGCTTTTAGATGTTTCCTGCTCCACCACACCTGAATCTGTCCAACCAGGTTTAGATGTCTCTCCTCAACACCTACACAATGTTTGTCCATGAATCTGATCTAGGTGTTCTACAGTACAGCAGGAGACATCCTCCACCTCCAGCCCGTCTGTCTCCTGGGGCCTCCTCTGTCCCCCCCCCCGTCTGTCTCCTGAGACCTCCTCTGTCTCCACCGCCATTCTGTCTGTCTCCTGGGACCTCCTCTGTCTCACCCATGCAGACCTGAACAGACTCTAAAGTGTCTTTTCCACCAGCACAGGTCAGCTCAACTCAATTCAATTCAGCTTGGCTTGGTAACCATTACCCCGATCACAAGTGGGCGGGGCAAGAGTGAAGCTGCTGTCACGTACTGGATCGTGCGATGTAAACGACAGCAGCAACAGTTCACACTCCCTACCAGTAGGTGGCAGTAACGAACCTCATAAATTGTTTGCCAACTGCCAGTAAAAACAACAACAGAGGAAGAAGACAAGGAAGATGAGAGTTATGGCCCATATGGTTTCTTTCGAGAACCTAGGCAGATGTCAGTTTGCTCAAATTGTAGAGCATCTGACATTTAACTCAGGGTCCTGGGTTCAAGACCCTGTTTAAGCGAACAATGTTTTTTTTTTTTTTCTCTCCACGATCTTGTTGAGAATTTGAAAGAACTCCTCCACAAGCTGAAAATATATACAGGTATTTATTGTTTGCCTTAAAAGGGACTTGAACCCAGGCCCCTTGGGTCAAAAATCAGATGCTCCACTCACTGAGCTGTCCAAACTCTTTCAAAACTATTACAAATAACCTGCTCGTCTGTGCCTGTCATCTTTGTTGTCCTCATCTTCTTTTTCTGTTGCTATTTTTAATGGCGGCTGGCAAACAATTTATGAGGTGCGTTACCGCCACCTACGGATACCTGATTCCAAGTGTGAACTGTCGCTCTTATAATGATGTCACTCTCTGGCCCTGACATCTGATTAGCTAACCCCTTGGCCAATAGGTGGCATGCAGTGAGATGACGTCAGACATAGCTCGCGTCAGCACTCTAAGAACCTCGCCAGACCAGGTACAGAAAATGTGTCACCTCTGCTCGGAAAACCCCCAGTGGGAAAGCCCACTAACTGAGGCGAGATGAGTTAAGCCGAAGAGTGATGGTGGAAAAGTGGCCTAACAGACCTGAACAGACCCTTAAGCCCCCGTTTCCACCCGGAGGTCTGGGTCGGGTCAAGCCAGTTCCAGATCAGATGGGTTTTGGTATGGATGTGTTGATTTCACGTTGTGTCCCACAGCAAACTGTACCCTTATCCTGGAGGCGAAGTATTAGCGCTGCTACATGATCGCGGGACGTCATCACCGTGCAACACCTTTTAACCAAAGCATCTCACCACACATGACAGGAGTCACCCCTGCTTTGTTTTTACGCCGGGTCACGCAAGAAGTGACAGATTTTACAACGAATCAACGGATTGCTGTGTGTTAGCTCCACCTCTTTGGTCCGGATCGGTTAGATCAGTACCCCTACGGAAGGGTACCAAAAAAGTAGGCCAAGTCGGGTTGGATATAAGGGTACCCGGTCCAGTTTTTATCTGTGGAGACGCAAAAAAACGTAGACCGATCTGGCCTGACCTGACCCAGACCCGCTGGTGAAAACGGGGCATAACAGACCTGAACAGACACCTCATATCCAAACAGACCAGTCTCTGAGCTCTGGTCCAGTTCTGGTTCTGGTTCCAGACTCCAGAGAACCGTTCAGGCCGACTAACAGAAGCAGAAGTTACAGAAACCAGGTCCAGTTTGGTCCAACCTTCTAACCCGGATCTTTTTTTCTTCTCCTCCGTCTGTTCTCAGCCTCCTCTTCCTCGCTCCTCTTCCTTACTGCTCTTCCTCGCTCCTTTTCCTTGCTCCTTTTCCTCGCTCCTTTTCCTTGCTCCTTTTCCTCGCTCCTCTTCCTCGCTCCTTTTCCTTGCTCCTCTTCCTTGCTCCTCTTCCTTGCTCTTCTTCCTCACTCTTCTTCCTCGCTCTTCTTCCTCTCTCCTCTTTCTTGCTCCTCTTCCTAGCTCCTCTTCCTCGCTCCTCTTCAGTCCGACTTCATTCCAGACGAACAGCGAATGGAAACCAGACTGACTCACAGTTGGAGAGGGAGGGCGAGAGACCTGCATGCACAGTGGAGTGAGAGAGGCTGCAGCACTGAGGGCAGCCAAAGAGCGAGAGACATGGACTGCGACTGGGAGAGAGAGAGAGAGACAACGTCTGTTTTCAATCTGTCGGTCGCCCCCCCCCCTCTCTCCCTGACAGGAAGTGAACGGGGTCCAAAACACACACACACACACACAGTAAGTCTTTTTTATGTTTTCTCCTCTTGCTGCTGACTTTGTGTGTGTGTGTGTGTGTGTGTGTGTGTGTGTGTGTGTGTGTGTGTGTGTGGGCGTGTGTGTGTGTTACAGAAACAGATCAGCAGCCTGATTGATCGATTGGTAATAAATCAGCTGCAGTTCTGAGTTTTAAACAGAAAATGTTCCAACGCTTCTGCAAAGGATTGTGGGAGGCAGTCCTGGTGGTCAAGACTCGGACCTGGATTCAGATTTAGACCTGACTCTGAATCAGGACTTGGACATGGTCCCAGATTTGGGCTTGGAGTCAGACCTGGACTTCGACTGGGACTAGAACTCAGAGTTGGACACAGGTTCAGACACGGACTGGGACTCGGACCCAGACTCGGAATCAGAGTTGGAACCAGGTTCAGACATGGACTGGGACTTGGACCTGGACTTGGACTCAGAGTTGGACACAGATTCAGACACGGAGTTGTACTTGGACTTGGACTTGGACTTAAATTCAGAGTTGGACACAGGTTCAGACACAGACTGGGACTCGAACCCAGAGTTGGACTCAGAGTTGGACACAGGTTCAGACACAGACTGGGACTCGAACCCGGACTCGGAGTCAGAGTTTGAACCAGGTTCAGACACGGAGTCGGACTCAGACTTGGACTCAAATTCAGAGTGCGACACAGGTTCAGACATGGACTCGGACTTGGACTCGTAGTCCAGCTCACAGTTAGAACTAGACTCGGACTCGGAGTCAGACCTGGAATCTGACAGCTTGACCGTTGTTTCTGGGACCAGCTGAAAGAAAGGAAGAAGACTCAGGTCCATCGTGGGGTCCAGGTCTTGTTGATCCAGGTGGAGTTCTGATGTGGTCCGGTCCAGGTGATCCGGTCCAGCTCTACTCTCAGACGGCTGCTGTGAGAAAAATCGGAGAAACGGATCGTTCACTGTAAACAGGTCTAGACCAGTTTAACAGTTTACAACAAAGTCAGGCCTAGAACTGGTCCTGATGGAAATTTTCCTTTCTGGTTTTGGTTCTGATGGAGTAACTGGTAATTGGACCAGTGTGAACTGGATTAACTGGCTTGAATTTATGTTTTTGAAAACTTGATGCATTTTTGTTGTGATGTGTTGCATTCACTGCCCTCTGGTGCTCTGTGTGTGAGGTGCATTCACTGCCCTCTGGTGCTCTGTGTTGTGAGGTGCATTCACTGCCCTCTGGTGCTCTGTGTTGTGAGGTGCATTCACTGCCCTCTGGTGCTCTGTGTTGTGAGGTGCATTCCCAGTCCTCTGGTGAATTAAGTTCCATTCAGAAAGAGTTTTTAATTTGTTGACACGTTTCTGTTTTTTTCTGTCTTTTCAGTGGAAAGAAACACACACACACACACAGATAGCAACATGACTAAGCACACACGCCCAGTCACACAGGTGAAGCTCCGCCCACATTCCTGCAGCCGGTTGGACAGGTGAGACTTCACTGTAAAACTTTGACTGTACCAGCTCGTCTCTGATTGGATGATCACAACCAGCTGCTGTAAACAACAACTTATTCACACACACCTCACACACACACACACACACACACATGTTAACCCACAACGAACACACACACACACACACACACAGCACAAAATAGAAAGTCTGGTAACATGACCAAACACCCGTAAAGATGTTATTGATTATTAATCAGTCACATGATCAGCTGATGGCTGGATGCATGGATAGATGATGGATGGATGTATGGATGGATGACAGGCTAGCAGATTCCTATTGACTTATGCTAGCATTAGCATCAGGGACCACTGGTAACAAGAATATGAGGTGAAATAAGAGGAAACTGTCTCCGGTGATAAGTAGGACCCTGGCTCACTCCAAAATGAGGCCCTATGTAAAAAATCACGAACTTCCCCTTTAAGACTCTTCACTATGGCCTTCCGCGGAGCAGAGTCACTTCCACGGTTATTATAGTTCACTAAAACTAACCAATAAACGAAAACTGAAATTGAAAAAACATTTTTGTTAACTGAAATAATAACAAAAACGACAGTTAAAAAAAAAAGATAACTAACTGAAACTGTATCATGTATTTACAAAACTGATTAAAACATCCTTAGTTTTAGTCTTTGTAAATTTATTTAATACATAAGCCTTTTGTGTTGATGTGAAATCTATTTCTATTTAATATATTTACTTTGCTCTGCTGGCTTTTTTCCAGGACTTTCTGATGATTTTGAATGTCACACCAGACAAATCTCAAAATACTAACTAAAATTAACTGAACTGAAAAACAAAAAGTCAAAACTACAGCAGGGAAAAGTATTGAACACGTAAACATTTTTCTCAGAAAATATATTTCTAGTAGAGCCATTGGCATGAAATTTTTCACCAGATGTTGGCAACAACCCAAGTAATGCACACATACGAAGAAATCCTAACATGTATGTCCATAAATGACGTAATGTGTAATATAGTGAAATGACACAGGGAATAAGTATTGAATGCGCTTACTGAAATTTATTTACTACTTAGTATAAAAACCTTTGTTGGTGATTCCAGCCTCCAGACGCCTCCTGTATGGAGAAACCAGTGGAATACGTTGCTCAGGTGTGATTTTGGTCCATTCTTCCACACAAACTGCCTTTAAATCTTCAAGGTGCTTTCAAATATTACTATAATAAGTCAGCTAAAATTGTGGTAATATTTTGTGATACTAAAACCTTTTGAGAGTCCATTACATTACTCCATCAATATCCATTACATTTCTAGTTTATATAGCAACTACTATTATTTTTATTTTTATTTTTTTATTTTTGTCATTACCAACATTACTACTATGGACAGTTATAATTACCATTATATATAGAAATTACATTTTTCCTTTTTCCCTATATATATAAGAAAATATTTCTATCTATTTATTTTATTTTATTTTACTTTTTTTTTTCCTTCTTTAGTATTGATATCGTGATGACTATGATTGTGCCGTTATTTTCAAGTGTAGATTATATCTACCCATGTCTTCATTTGGACTGTCAGTAGCGTTGCCCTCACTTCTCACACACACATCTCTGTTGGTTTGCTTTACAGTACATATTGATATTCCCACTACATTTATTTTTACTCTATCTCACCATGTTTGTCCCTACACTACGCTATGTTATTTCTTCCTCCATATTTCTTTCCAACTCCTTCTTTCTATTTTTTCTTTGTATTGTCTTTCTATTATTTGTGGCATGAAATTAGAATTTTTTTTTTTTAAAAGCTTTATTTTCTTTTTGTTAAACCAAGTGAGTGTTTTCTTGGCTGTGTGTTGGGATGGTCGTCTTGCTGAAAGATCCAGCCTCTTTTCATCTTCAGCAGATGCAGCAGATTCTGGTCCAGAATGTCTCTACTTTTCTCCATTCATTGCAATGATATGAGGTCTGCCAGTACCAGCAGCCCCACCATCATGTTCCCACCTCCAAACTTCACTGTTGTTATGGTGTTTTGGGGGTCAAGTGCGGTGCCATTTCTCCTCCAAACATGTTGTGTCTTATGACATCTGAAGAGTTCAGTTCTGGTCTCATCTGACCAGACTATGTTTTCCAGAATGTCATGGGTTTGTCCAGATGTTGTGTTGCAAACTTCAAACCAGCATCAACATGCTTCTTCTTCAGAAATGGAGTCTTGCGTGGTGTGCGTGCATGAAGGCCATGGCGGTTGAGTGCATTACTTCTTGTTTTCTCTGAAACAACTGTACCTGCTGGTTCCAGGTCTTTCTGAAGTTCTCCACGAGTGGTCCTGGGCTGCTGGAGATTCTTTCTGATTATTGTTCTGACTCCTCTGTCTGAAATCTTGTGAGGAGCATCTGGCCGTGGCCGCTTTATGACCATGCCGTGTTCTTTCCACTTCTGGATGATGGTCCCAATGGTGCTCACTGGAACTTTCAGAAGTTTAGAAATGCACCTGAAACCAATGCCTTCAGTGTGTTTGCAATAATAAGGTTGTGTAGGTCTTTAGACAGCTCTTTGCTTTTACCCATCATGGAATGCTTCTTGTCTGACACCTTGGTGATGAGAAACCTTTTTAAAGGCATCAATCAGGACTAAACCAGCTGATATTACTTTGCACTGATAGAGGACAGGATTACTTTCTAAATACTGACAGACTCCAGCTGCTTTTTGTCCTCCATTTCTTCATGTGTTCAATACTTATCCCCTGTGTCATTTCACTATATTACACATAACTTCATTCATGGACATAAATGTTCGGATTTCTTTGTATGTGTGCATTACTCAGGGCTCCAGACTGTGACCAAATGGTCACATTTGGGGCCATTCACATGAGGACGATTGCAGGTAAAAATGGCAAAATATTTAACCGGAAGTGCCTGTGGTTCACACGGCAACAGCGTTATTCTGGGTTGAAGACGCAAAAATCTAAAGACTCATTCCAAAGTGAAGTTCCTAAAGACTCGATGCTGTTGTGTTCTCGTCTGCATGGTCCAAAATGCGAAAATGAGAGTGGACCTGCTCACGCCATGATCATGTCACATGCATGTTGATGTCACACACAAACAGGAAAAACAACAATGTATGTAATGTACGTAAACCCAGCGGATCTAAGGTAGATTTTACGCATGCATGTGGACATCGTGGAGTTCCATCACAGCACCACCTAACGGCTTGGCCTGCATATCCAATCAAATTCCACACACTCTTGCGTCCTCGCATGCACGCAGATTTCTTCACGACGATGCTCATGTAAGCGCGGATAAAAAGATGAAGACGTGACGCCACTTTTGCATCTTCTTCTTTGATTGTTGCCTCGGAGCAAATTTTTCATCTACTCGCGCATGTGCAACCAATAAATTTGCCACATTTTCTTAATATTATATATGTGGCAGGACGAAGGAGGCCCCAGGTGGGATTTGATCCCCAGAGTTCCAGGTGAGAGTCATGCATGCTGACCATTCAGCCAAAGGGACATCCCCTAGCCCAAGTAGCCAGGGCGCATGATCACTCGGAGGCATAGTGACAGGACCATCAACTGCCACATAAATATAGTCTATTAATAGTTTTAGTTGCTGAAAGAATTACTGGTCAGTAAAGGTGCACACTGGTTCGTGTGGGGCGCTGCCCTGGAGCTAAACACAGCAGTTTTCATCAACAGTTTATTTCACTCTAGGCCGCCATACGCCAGAAATCAGAAGCGTCTCGTCACAGCGTGTCTATTTTTGACGGAGCGTGCTTCCAGAAAGTGTCAAGCTCTCAGGAAAAAGATAGAGAACCAGACACGGAAGCAGGTAAGCCCCATGCAGATTTGTGATCCTGAACAGCTCCACTACTTCCTGAACTTCAGCCAGCTCCTCTGTCCAATAATGAAAGATGGGAAACGAACTGATTAATCCAGATGTGCTTGACCTCGGTTACCACGACGACAATGGCCACACACACCTGGATTAATCATTTTGTCCAATAAAGAAAGACATGAAACAGAGGAGCACGACTAATTTCAGGATGTAGTGGAGTTGTGCATGTCGCCCAGTCAGTCAGTGTTTTTCATCATGGACCACTGGACGGTTTTCCAGTCCTCTTTACCATCATTGCTACTGAGTGATCTTGTAATTTAGTCATCTGCTCCTTGTCCAATTATTATAATTTATTTATTTTACAACTGAGTGGAATGAGTCTTGAATTGAATAGTTTTAATTGGGAAAATACTTAAATAAATGAGTAGAAATATGTGAATTTGTCTTGTCCTTTTTCTCTTTGTGCTGATCTGAAAATTGATCTGATCTGTGACTCAAAAACCATAAACCGATTTAAACTGTGAGTTCACTGATCCGTTGCACCGCTGCTCACAACATGCTGGGAACAGTAAATTAGCTGATGAAACTGGCACCAACAACTAAAACATGACACTCTGAGTAAACACAGAGCCAGCTGAAACATAAAATGTGCCATGACCTGTGAACATTATAGTTTCTGCATTTATTATTGAGGTATTTATCAGTAAATGAGAGGAAATGTGAATATTTGCTTTGCAAGTTGATTTCGACGTGCGTCCCTAAAGTTTCTGCTTGCACTCATAAAAAATTAAGTTAGGGGCCGCTGTGCTCCTGGTGAAAAAAGTTAGTCTGGAGCCCTGTTACTTGGGTTGTGACTGACATCTGGTAAAAATTTCATGTCAATTACTCTACTAGAAATATATTTTCTGAGAAAAATTTTGACGTGTCCAATACTTTTTAACCCTGCAGTAAATAAAAACTTAAACTTGTTAAAAATTCAAAACTAGTATAACCTTGGTCACTTATCAACTATTATACTTTTAATTTACTTTTAAATGTTTTATTTTTGCTGTTTTTATTGTGTTGCTTTTAATTATTCATTGTTGACTTTTGTTCTGGATCGGCCGTCGGCCTTTAAAAATGTGCTTTATATGAAGAAAGCTGACTCTGACTCCAGGACCAGATTTAACAGAGAATGTTTAAGAGTGCAGAGACGACAACACGCCCAGCGTGTGGATATGAGCAGACAGGACGCACAGGTGAGCTGTCAGGTAGACACAGGTGAGCAGGTGTAACCAGGTGTAAACAGCATCGGGAACTTGAGCTGACGGAGGAGCTGACTTGGAGGTAAGAGGCTGCAGGTCTGTTTCTGTGTGGGAGGGACTGAAGGACTTGGTTTCCCATGTCCAGGAACCACAGGAGTTGGACCAGTGATGTGGATTCTAGTCTGACTGGAGGTGAATCAGTAACTTGGGAACTTGGCGACTTGTGGTTTCTGACTCTGACGCAGCAGGTTGTCTTCATCTGGTGTTTTGAGTCGCTTCATTCCTGTCGGCAGCAGTTTTCACCGTATCCACTTACAACAGAAGACCTGAACCACAAAAGTTCAGGTCAGATCTTTGTGGTCCAGGTCAGACCTTTGTAGTTCATGTCAGACCTTTGTGGTTCAGGTCAGAACTTTGTGGTTCAGGTCAGACCTTTGTAGTCCAGGTCAAACCTTTGTAGTTCAGGTCAGACCTTCGTGGTTCAGGTCAGAACTTTATGGTTCAGGTCAGACCTTAACAACCAAGTTCAGGATTAAGGTGAGTCTCAGAACCAGCGGTTCTAGGATCCATTGACCTGGTTTAAGGTCCAGTTTCAGGCTCAGAACCAGGTTCAGGATCAAGGCGAGTCTCAGAACCAGTAGTTCTAGGATCACAGACTGAAACAGTCAATCAGTTATCAATCATTTCTGGTTGCTAGGCGATGAGGATGCTCCATGATTGATTGCTGTTCCCCATCTGCAGATGCCTCCTCCCGTCCCAAAGCCCCGGACTCGCTACACGCGGGGTAGCCGGAGCTCCGCCTCCTCCCTGGATAGGTGAGCTCACCTGCGAGTGTCCAGCTGTCTGTGTGGAGGTGGACATGAAGTCAGCTGACGGTTTGTGTTTCAGGGACGTGATGGATGAAGACCTGCAGCCTGCTGTGTCAAACGGAGCTCACCTGAGCACAGGTACACACTTCCCACACACACCTTCAGCGCCGGCACAACACGCACGGTCACATGACTTATGACATCATCGTCTGCTGCTGCCGTGCCAACAGACTGGAAGCTGTCAATCACAGATGATCAGATATGATGTGAAACTCTGATTCTTTGTGTGTGATAATCAGCTGATAGCCCGTGGCTGTCTCGTTTCCATGGTAACAGTCTTTGGCCATGAAGCTGACCCGGGGCTGAGAGGCTTCCTGGTCTTCCAGACATACATGGGAACCAAGTCTGTGCGGGACGCCCTCAGATCTACATTGCTGTACAATCTGAAGCATGTGGTGTAACCAGATATGGTTGTGCTCAGATGTTCACGTGGCTCCTATTGAAGAAAAGTCAAAATTCACAACAACTGGTCAAATAACAAGAAAATGAAAAAATATTGATAAATAAAAATTCACTTTATTCTGATATAGGAACATAAATATTGGTTTTGAATTTAAGTTAAAAAAAAAATAACTTAAAAACAAACAAACAAACAAAACAGACAGATCAGAGCACCTTCATGATGAGTAGTGGACCAACATACCTGTCAACAGGTGCAGACGTCTGATTGGACGTTACAGATAACACCTGATTGCAGTGATTGTCTCAAAGTGTTGTTCAACAACATTTTAGCTTCGGAGCCCCATCATGCTTGTTTACTTGTTTTATTCAAGCTATTCCCCACTATACCACAATACCCCGTTACCCTGCTATACCCCAGTACCCTGTTATACCCCGTTTACCAGCTATACCCTGATATCCTGTTATACCCCATTACCCTGCTTTACCCCAATACCCTGTTATACCCTGTTTATTTATTTATTTTTTTTATTTTTTAGTTATACTTGTATGATCCCCGAGGGGAAATTAGGGCTCTGCATTTCACCATCTCTGTACTGTGAGTATCAGAGAGCAGTGGGCTGCTACTTAAAGCGCCCAGGGAGCAGTTGGTGGGGGGTTAAGGACCTTGCTCAGGGGTCCACAGTGGTTCACCCAGGAGTCGTGTCGGGGAATCGAACCCGGGTCCTCTGCGCCCAAGCCCACGACGCTACCACTGGGCTATCCACTACTAGACTAGACTGAGATTGGTCAGAACCTGGCGAGCTGGACCAGACTGGATCGGACTGAGACGGGTCAGAAGTTGGCGAGGTGAACCAGACTGAATTGGACTGAGATGGATCGGAATTTGGCGAGCTGGACCAGACTGAGACACATTAGACCCTGGTGAAATCCAGCAGACTGACACCTGGATCAGGTCTTGACGACAGCTTTCTGTTCATTCTTCACCTGTAAACACCAGAGATGAGTCGCGGCTCATTTACTGTAAAAATTGTTTATCCAGATTATTTTTAGCTGCTGTAATTTTCAGTGTGAACGGTCAAACCGGTTTGTTCCAGCATGCTACTGGAAATGATCTCAGACCGGTTTGTCTTCATACAGAAGACACATAATGTCTGTTGGATTAACCTCTGATGGTCCGGAAGTTTCCGTCTACCTGTCAGAACACCTGGAAACTATCAGCTCCATGGATCAGTTTTACAGCCGCTTCACAAACACTCAATCTGAACCATTCCAATGTCTCCAGAACCTGCTGCTGGACAGAGGTGTCTTTGTATGATTGACATGTGTCTCAGCCAGTCAGATGATGATGTTACTGTGTGTTCCCCCCTCAGATCCGGATGCTCCTCCCTCTCCTGCCTCCAACCAGGACATCTTTCCAACTTTGTCTGGAATCACTGACATCATCGCCACCAAGATCCCATCACTGGCCGGAGTCGCCGCCACTCTAGAAAGCCCCGCCCTCTCAGCTCACGCTACCCCCTCAGCCCCCCCGTCCATAGGCAGCATGGCTGATAGCATCTCCACCCACATACCTGACCTAGCAGAAGCTGCTAACGCTGTAGCTAACCCCGCTACACCTGAGCAAAGCCCCGCCCCTTCCACACCTGCTGCTAGCTTAGATAACATCATTAGCTCGCTGGCTAATATTCCCAGTTTAACCGGGATTGTTGGCACCATGGCCGATCCTGCTGTCAGCCCCTCCCCATCAGCCCCACCCCTTTCACCAGGTGAGCCGTCGCTGAGAGGAGGGGGAGCTGGAGATGACAACACAGGTGAGGCAACCAATCACTGCATGACCTCAGAATGGTGTCAGAGATTAGCTTTGGTGATTCAAGAACCAAACATACTGAGTCTAGAACCAGACAGAAGCTGGTGGGACGCTTCTGGTTCTGGTTCCCTGCATCCATCCTTCCTGTTCAGACTGCACCTGTCTAACGTGTTAGCTACTTATCAGTTTTAAACCAGAAAAGTTCTGGACACATTTTAGCCGAGAGAGGAGCAGCCATGCTGCAAAGATGTCCGCCTGTGCTGACGAGTGTGAGGGAGGGGCTTACAGGTGTGTGTGTGTGTGATGGATCATAGACAGGAGGCGTGCTGTCAGGTGCATCTGTGTGTGCGGAATGACTGATATTCAGAATAAAGCAGTAAAACCTGTGATAGACAGATAGAGATGAGCTGCGTCCCAATCACAGGTCTTTGCACTTCGAAGTGCAGATTCGTTGTCCACATAAGTCACACTGGTGTGTTGACCAAATTCAGAAGCCTCTGAATCCAGCTTTCAAACCCATACCTGAAACGAAGGATCCTTCATGGCCTCACCTTCCCAGAACTCATTGCACACACAACAGCATGAAATAAGCAGAAGAGCTCCGAGTGGAATATCTATATTTACAAAACGGGTGTTTCTCATTCTTAGATGTGGTTGGCTGAGCTGCGTTCCAAGCCCATGGTAAAACAGACTGTAACCCACACGTAGATCCGATAGACCGCAGCACAAAATATCCCTGCGCCAGCATAAACATATGTTGCGTTGCCTAGCAACCAACTGCTCTGGGTTCGACCCAGTCGTTTGATTACATTTGTTTTTAGACTTTTGTAGACTTTGTGGTGAATTTTGATATTCTGGATTTCCTGAGCCTGGATGACAGCGCCGATTTCACCGCGGACATGTTGCCTCGCATTTGCAAAGCAGCCGACATCATATCTGCACACCTGCCGCTAAATGCACACCACCGTTACTCCAACTTTTACAGCACTGTTAATGGAAGTAACAACACTAACAAGCCCAGATAGCCTGAATTGATGAGAGCGAATGGCCTAGTTTGTGTAGCTGGATTTTTGTAAAACAAATGTCCTCCCTCCTCCAACCAAGAAAATGAAAAAAAAAAAAAAATTGAGTTCACATCACCTTGTTTTTGCAAGAAAAATCCGCACACACCGAACTGCAGAAGTGGGTCAAGCACATTCACAGGGGCTGAGCTGTTTCTGAAGGTTTGCTCCTTTACCGTCAGCCAGGCGACGGCCCAGGGAATCGTTTTAATACTTTATGGAGGCTGTATATGGAAATATAATGGGGGAGAAAAGAAAGGAAAAAAAGAAGAAGAAGGGGGGGGGGTGTAGGGGGGAAAGTGAGGGGAAAGAGAAAAAAAAATAGAGGATCTTGGGAGAAAAAATAAAATACAAAGGGGGGGAGGATGGGAAAAAAGAGGCTCGCGGAGGAAACAGAGGAAGGGGAAAATGGGTTATTACCAACAAAAAATATAAAGAGGGGAAGGGCCCCCCCTTCCTCGGTGCAGTCGGCCCCGGTTTAATTCCCGGTCCAGGTCCCTTTGCTGCATGTCTCTCCTCACTCTCTCTGCCCCTTTCCTGTCACTACACACTGTCATATAAAGGCCACTAGTGCCCAAAAAATCCTTAAAAAAAAAAAAAAGAAATAAAATAAAATCTGCATTTACGTGTTAATGACAGGCCAACTAATAGGAAATATCTTTGTTTTATGAGATACAGAATGGTGTCAGATGCTTTGCGTCGTGCCCCACCGTTGTAAAACCGCTGTAACCCACGGCTTCTCGGGGAACCTGGTATGGTTTAGATGGTTTCTGTCCAGTTCGGGGTCGGGTCCTGGTTCTGGTCATGGAACAGTTTTGATGGTTTCAGTCCAGTTCTAGGTCCAGTTCTGGTTCCCGTTCCGGTTCTGGACTGGTCTTGATGGGGACGTGGTGATGCCGGACTGACAGCTGAAATGAATCAACTCTGTTCTGAGTCCAGATGTGGCAGCGCTGTCTCGGATGGTGACGGCGTCCTTAGACCCAACTGCACGAGTTCAGTTTCCACCCATAGGGGCCGCTGCAGAGTCTGCTGAGGAAGGTACTGGAGAGCCTGCTGGATCTTTTCTCCTGCTTTTCATCCTGGTTCATCCTTGATCCTGGTTTGCTGGGTCTAGGTCCAGTTTTATCTCCATCTCCTCGAACCTCTAAAGATGAGGACGCCTACGTCACGGTGCTGGCCTGCTGGACGAACCATGAGGAAGAGTCGTCCAATGAGGAGGAGGACCTGCGAGATAGCCCTGCCCCGTCTGGATCTGAGAGACCAGTGGATGGAGATCCTGGTTCTGAACTGAACAGAACCACCAACAGGTGGGTTCTGTATGCAGAACTACAGCTGTTGTTTCTAAAGATGAAACTGACTGGGTTTTATTATTTTGCAGCGTCTGGTCCAATCAGTCTGGGCGATTTATCCCCACTCGACCAGCCCCGCCCCCTCCTCATGGAGGGAACCAATCAGAAAAGCCCATAAAGCAGAAGACCCCAAGGTAAATGCAGATGGTCTGGGTCCATGGTCACCAGTTTTATCCTGATTTAACGTAGGAGACCAATGTCAAAGTGTCGTCTCTCTGACTTCTTAAAGCTCTCACAATCTGGAGGCTGTGGTGGGTTGATGGATGGATGGATGGATGGATGGATGGATGGATGGATGAAAAGGTGGATGGATGGATGGATGGATGGATGGATGGATGGATAAATGGATGAAAAGGTGGATGGATGATGGATGGATGGATGGATGGATGGATGGATGGATGGATAAATGGATGAATAGGTGGATGGATAAAGGATGAATGGATGGATGGATAGGATGGATGGATGGATGGATGGATGGATGGATGGATGGATGGACGGACGGATGGACGGATGGATGGATAAAGGATTGATGGATGGATATAAGATGGATGGATGGATGGATGGATGGATAAATGATGAATGGATACATGGATGGATGGGTGGATGGATAAATGATGGATGGATGAATGAATGGATGGAATCCTTTTTTACTTGTCTTGTCCAGCATGGCAGCAGCAGAATGATTATCTGGTTGCTTTATTGTCTTGAACAGATTTGCTTTGCCAAGAGGAGCTTCATGTACACAAGGCTCCTCTTGATATTCTGTGTTTATTCTTTTGTTTCTTTAATAAGCATTTGTTTATAACAGCTTTTTACATCATATTGCTGGGTTTGACAAGAGAAAAATAAAAAGTTAAAAGAAGAAATTATATAAACTGGAACAAAGAGAAAGGAGTGATGAAAAGAGAGACAGAAAAAAACATGGATGCACTTACACAGTCAACTGTTGCTTCTATACAGAAACTCCTAAACAACATTTCAAGGTATTTGCTGGAAAACAAAACTAACAATCCCCCCAGGAGGACCTCCAGGTGGCTTAAGTGTCAAAGATCATACAAACACACGCAGAACTACGCAGAGAAGAGGTAAAACCTAGTCAGAGCAACGGGAAGCAGCGTCACAGTGTCATCATCAGAATAAAAAGTCTCTATGGTGATGCAGTCATGCAGATACAACCTCGTCTCTGCAAGGAGGAGGAAGCCCGCACAGCCCGAGACCCGGGCCACCAGCAGTCCCCAGAGACTCCAGACCCGGTCTCCAAGCAGCCCCCCCCAACCCAAACCAGGCAGCCCAACCGACACCCAGGAGGACCGGACCCCCCAGCACCCACCCCAATGTCCCTGCCCCACACACTCAGCACCAGGGCGCCACCACTGCTACCACACTCCCACACACACTCCTCCCTCCACCCTACCCACATACACCCCCATCTCCCTATACCCCCAATATCCACATGCACTGCCCCCACACATATGCACCGCCCACTCTTCCCTCCAACCTAACACACACACCCTTCTTCCTCCACCCCCTCGCACACGTCCCCACATTGCTCCAAATGGATGGAATCTAACCTCGGCTTTACACCCAGTCTGTGAGCACAACGCTGCGCCATGCACATCAATTCGCCCTCTGAATCGCGCTCTGAATCGCACCCTATGTAGTCGATGGTTTGAAATATATCAAGCATGTCGCTGCATGTGACAGGTCCGTCGCCCCTCTGGCATGTCGCGCCGCCACGCTAAAGATACTGTCCAACTCTATCTTTGACCTTTGACGGAGCACCAACACCGCGTAATCAGATGGGAAGTCAGACACGGGATTCAGTGCAAAACATCCGGTAACTTCCTGAACAAAAGCCACATGCAGATTTTTAACTGCTAAACTATCTGAATGTGACATCATCTCTGTGGACACAAGGTTTCAGAGAAATAAGAAACAATGACACACAAACATGTGGACAAAATTAACCATTTGGATGAGAATCACAGGCAATCTTGCAACCCCTCCCATGATTCCGTGATGTCACGGATCTAGCAACAGCTGGTGTGCTCATGGGCGCTCAGTGCACGGTGTAAATGCTCGCACCGTGGAGGTCGGAGCAAAGCCGTTGTGCTGCGTGGCGCTGCGTGGTGCTTTCAAGGTGCTGTATGGCGCTGCACTCACGGACCCGGTGTAAAACCAGGGTTAGGTCTGTAGACTTGATGACCAGAGTGGGGACACTGAGGATGTTCTCCCTCTGCAGGGCGGCCACCATTCGAGTTTCCAGGAAGAAGGGGAGTGGCGGGAGCTCCGCTCCTCAGAGCGCCGTGGTTCGGAACAACTGGCTGGACGTCTGGAAGGGCTTCAGGTAACAAACTCCAGCAGCTAAGCACCAGAAATATCCCTGGTCAGAGACGTCTGAGGGACATCACATAGGAATGCACGAAGAGGACCTGCATGAAGGTTGAGAAGGTCTCATCTCAGAGATTGATGAATGGATGGAAACATGTTTTCTCTCTTTCTGAACAGATACAGTGTCTTATGGGCAACACTGGATGGACAGTTGATGTCTCTGTGGAAAAAACGAACAGTACGTGTTTCACTTGTCTTCCTCTGTCTCACTTGTCTGTCCCTCCTGTCTCTCTTTGACTGTTTCTCAGTCTCACCCATCTCTGCGTCTTTGTTTCCAGTAATGTGATGATGGCTGCAGACTTGGATCATTACACAGTTTTGTTTCTACTAGGTTTGACATCTGCCTTTGATGTAGATCACAACATATTGTTAAACAGACTTAGGGCTGTCACAAATGATTAATTTGATAATCAATTAGTCACCGATTATTTTGTCGATTAGTCGACTAATTGGATCATGCTAGAATTGCAGCATATTTATAGAACCAGTCAAAAGTTTGGACACTTTCTCATTGAATCTAATGGAAAAATGTGTCCAAACCTTTGACTGGTAGTGTGTGTTAATTTATGTTAATAAACTATTCAACAAAAGCTGACCAGACAGAAAGACAGACAAGGTAGTGGAAGGTACGGCGGCAATTATGAGAGGAAAAACAAAGCTTATAAAGAATAATCAATTAGTCAAATATTAAATTAGTCACAGACTATTTTGATAGTCAATGATTAGTCGATTAATTGACTGATCATTGCAGCCCTAAACAGACTAGAATCAGAGATGGGTTTTCTGGGTCGGTCCTTCAGCAGTTCTCCTTGTATATCAAAGCCAGAACCTTCAATGTTGCTTTGAACAACCTGATGTTCACTGTGTCCAACTTGTCTTGTGGAGTTGTGCAGGGTTCTCTTCTTGGTCAGCTGATTCTTGGTTTTAAAAATGAGTTTTACCGCCTCTACGCAGATGACATTCAGTTGTTCCTTTAATGATTCAGAATTTAACTTTTTATCTAAGCTCCTGGGATATATTCTTCTCTCATAAACTGTCTGTCATCTAACTTCAAATAACTTTGAGTAAGACAGAAGCTTTGATCATTGCTCCTGGCCAGAAGATCCCCCAGATCAGTAACCACCTTGGTGCTTCCCAGCCAGCATTTCCACGTGGGGCCCATATGGGTTAAAGTTTGGCTGCATATGAGGGACCCAAGAGGGTTTGTCTACGGTTTCCATGGTGGTCCCACCTGTTTTCTCCCATGTGGGTTTCCGCATATGGGAAGCATGTAACTTAAACTATGAGATCTGCAAATTTGCCCAGTTTAAGCCCATGCCTATACAGTAGGCTATGTGGGCAAACACAGGTGGGGCCGTTATATGTTGTCAAGAGCAGGATCACCAGCATCTCTTGGGCCAGTGTCCAGGTTTTAATCAGTCCCTGTTCCAACAAACCTGACTCACATTAAGGAGTCATTGTGCAGAATGTCATTGGTTGATAGTCATTTCCTTTGAGTCAGGTGTGCGGGAGCAGAGAAATGATAAAGACCTTCCGGACTCCGGCCCAAGAGGTCCAGATTTGGTGATCCCTGCCCTAGACAACAACCTCCCCCTGTCCCTCCGTGTGTTTCTTTTAAAAATATTTTTTTGTTTAGGAAAGTTTGGTTAATTTGGTTGTGACTCACTGGGTTTTATTTTTATTTTCTTGTCTCTACCATGTTAATGATGCGATGATGTACCACTACTTCCCTTTTGTGCACGTTTGTGCAGCACTTTGTGGTTTTATCTGTGATAAGCCTCCTGTCTCCCTTGTCTCTGTGTCCCACCTGGCTGATGGGTGTTTGTTTTGTCCACCAGGACCGCTTCAGTGAGGTCTTGTTTCATGTGTCCAGTATAACCAACGTGAAGACTCAGGACAAAGGCCGGTTCTCCATCTTCTTCAGGAAGAAACATTATGACTTCATGGCTCTGAACACTGGTGAGAAACCAGCTCCTACTGGACTCTCCTGGACCAGATCTGAACCATGTTTTGTGGTCTCAGACAGAACTTGCATCTCTCTGATGTGTCTTTGTCTTGGTTGTCCCCCTCAGAGGTTCAGGAAGGTTGGGTCACATCGCTGCTGGCAACCAGGGGACAGCCAAGCCCCACCCCCCCAGAGCTGCATGGACAAATCACCATTAAGGACCCACGGAGTCGCGTGTATGCTGCAGTCTGGGGACATGACCTGTGGATCTATCCCAACAAGGACAGCTTCCAGCTGGGCGTAGCGTCCTACTCCGTCCCTCTGAACGTGGCCACGGTGAAGTCCACCGGAAGACACTCGTTCAGCCTCATCACTCCATACAAGACCTTCAAGTACACACCTGCTTCTGTCTACCAGCGTTCGATCACATGATGTCATTCTTACATTCCTCTGCCCACCCTTCCCCCACAGCCTATCCATTGACTCGTCCAAGGATCTGTCCGTCTGGTTGGACAGCCTGTCCTCGACCATCCGCAGTGCTCTGTCCTGCAGCCAGGTGACGCTGCGTCTCTGGGAAAACCCCTACAACAAGTTGTGTGGCGACTGCGGCACAGCCAATCCCGAGTGGGCGTCGGTCAACCTGCTGCTGGTCATCTGTCAGAACTGTGCAGGTACGAGTCCACATCACCGCCCCGCCCGCTTTTATCTCAGTCCAGGTGAAACGTCCGGTTTTCCAGTAAAAACACAAACGAGTTTATTTACGTGAAAATTTCTTGGATTTTTCTACCTGTCTGTCTGTAAACCAGCAGTTCTCAACCTTCTTTATGATGGGGCCCAGACCAGTCCAGTCCAGATTCCAGTCTGTGTTGGTTTCATTGATCTCACTCTGTGCTCAATTTTAATTCAGTATAAATAAACCAAATCCATTTAATTTAACAGATTAAACCTTGTAAAATATGACATGATAAATTTAAATAAGATATTTCAAACATGACGTTCGAACATGGCAAAGACATTTACACGTACAGCTGTGTAAAAAGGTGTTTGCCCCCTTCCTGATTTCTTACTTTTTTGCATGTTATTCACACTTGAATGTTTCAGATCATCAAACAAATTTAAATGTGAGACAAAGATAACACAAGTAAACAGAAAATGCAGTTTTTAAATGAAATTTTTTTATTAGTAAGGGGGGTGGGGGGGGAATCCAAATTTACACATTTACAAAAAGTGATTGCTCCCTCTGTTAAAACATAAATAAACTGTGGTTTATCACATCTTTGGGAAACTGAGTTCAGTTTCTCTACCCACACCCAGGCCTGATTAATGCCACACCCGTTCTCAATCAACAAATCACTTAAAGTGCCAGTGGCATGAAATTCCCGGCGACTTTTGGTCCCTTCTTAGTCAGACTCTAAGTTCCTCAATACTGTATGAAAGGATCGTTCGTCGTAACTCAGCCTTGTCATAGAAAAGCAGGCGCTACTAGTTAGCACTACTGTTAGCACTGGCGTACGATGACAGAGGTTTGGTGGGCGGGACCAGAATACACATTTGTTACCATGTGCTTCTGTTGTCAATGAGTCTCTATGGTCCTCATTTGCTGAAGCATGTGCTCCCGCGAAGAGGAGGCGGAGTGATACGGAGATACCTGGAGACATTCGCCCGTACACTCAGCAGTAACCTGCAGACGCGCCTCTCCACACACTCATGTTTGAGTCAATAAAAAGAGTTTCTGTGTTCTGTTGAACACGGCTGCACGTCAGGTTTGAAGACGTTCGTATTGAGCCTCTGTGGATCTATACAGGACGTACGGTGGTGACGGCGTCACCAACCTGACACAGATGCTGATGCAGAGTTTAAGAAGAAAACAGCATCATATTCCAGCAACAAGTTTCCCTGAATCATTTACTTCACCCATGACCCGAATTCAGTTAATAGTTAATACTAAGATATATTACACGAGTTCTGCACGTTAGATCTGTCTTCGTCTGACCGGAGCGGTACGGAAACAGTGATGATGATGATGATGTTGATGATGATGAAGGCCTAATTGCAAACTCGGTCAATGTGCGCAGCCGAACCCTCGTGCACAACG
Organism: Atherinomorus stipes; assembly: GCA_023101725.1. Classification (NCBI taxonomy): domain Eukaryota; kingdom Metazoa; phylum Chordata; class Actinopteri; order Atheriniformes; family Atherinidae; genus Atherinomorus; species Atherinomorus stipes. The sequence continues at coordinate 476,008 of JALJCO010004142.1, forward strand.
GGAAGAATTATCAACTGGAATCATCACAAACATCCGTTTCCCTCAGAGATAAAAGACACGAACATGATGAGAAACGTTTATTAGAAACTTCGTGTTTCTTCGTGGTGGCTGGAAGCCGTTATAACCTCCTGAGGAGGAGACGGAGCTGCAGGGAGATTTTCTGCTAGTTCGGTCGGCACATTCCTGCAGAAATGAAATCATCCACAAGTTTTTTAGTGGGGAGGACAAAAAGATTGCTGTTGTCCTTCGTACACCAGATACAGAGCAGTTCTGATGCCAACTGGACACCATGATGTCGGTTTGCTGTCGTAGGTCTCGGAGGGAGGGACTTGGAGAGTGTAATTCGGGGGAGGGGGGGGTAACTGGCTGGAAGTCATGGCGTCACAATCTGTGCTAGGAGCAAAACAGGCCGAATTGCCAATCAGCCCATTTGTGAACGCTAACTTCACCATGTAGGCAGACACACCCAGGAAAAAAAGGAAACACAAATCTATAATCTAATCCCTTCAGGGACATATGCAGGCTGGGGAAACTAAAATATATGATCAAAAACCTCAAAAAACGCAAATGTCATGCCAGGGGCACTTTAAAGCAACCCTGACTGATCTTGCATTTCAGAAAACACAGCAAGAAAAAAAAAAAAGAAGAAGAAAACACAGCAAGAATATTTGAATATAAAAAGTCCCACCTCACTCCTAAGACCCCCCCATAGACCTTTTTCACACTTCCTTGTTTTTGACCGGAAATACGCAACGGTCGAGGATCTTTGCTTCAACAGTGTCTCAAGGTGGAAAGTCAAGTCACTCCAGCACACTAGGCTGTTTTTCTTTTGCTCTGAAGCAGTCCAACATGCATTTCCAGGAGTTTTCAACATCCATCAATGATAGACATTAATAGCGATGGAAAAACTGAAGCGTCATAAAATGCTGAGTCATTTTGACACGACTACTGTGAGAACAGACGGTTATACTGCATGTGACCGCATCGATCCCTGCTGTAAACATTTGATACGGTCAGAGAGCAAAAATAAAATAGATTAGATAAATAAAATAAAATGATGTCCTCAACTCTTGCCTCAGTCCTGAGTTACTATTTTCATCTATCAGTGTTAAAGTAGAAGAAAAGAGTTTTGTATTTTTGTCCGTGCATGCATGGAGATAGTTTAACTGTGTTGTGTGAAGTTGTGGCTGCTGTCATCTGTGGATCTTCATGGTGGACTGTATTGAACAGCAGCATGATGCAGCTTTGTAGCCGTGGATTCATGTTCTCACGTATGTTATAAGAGGCTGAGACGAGGCAGTTCGGGTCCAGTAAAAGATCGCTGGACCCGAACTGCCTCGTCTCAGCCTCTCATTATAACATTTGTGGTAACCCACAGCTGTACTAGAATAATACATGTATGTTACTCAAAGCTACAACAGAAGCTGTTAAATAAAAGTCACGAAACACACAAAATATTATTTTATTTTATTTCAAACTCAGAAAGAACTACAATGTTTTGCGATCTCTTGCAGTTAAACATGTTACAACGATATTCTACCATCTGTGATCATTATTTTGTTCACGATCATTTAAAAGCAATAATTTTGAAATCAAAGTGATCAGGGAAGCTTGACCGAACCTGTATGTGTAATCTTAAAAAGAAAAAAAAATCATTATTTCAGCAGAGGTGATAATTTTGGACATTGATACCTTAATTTGCGGACATTATGCACGTACTGGATGCATTAATAACACTGGCATGGTCACGTTTTATTTCCTGACAATGTTTTCAGAGCAGCTCTGCAAATTTCATTCTAATCTGATGCTTTCTGATATCAGAAATGATGAATAATTGCTAGCAAAACCTCCTCTAAAAACATTCTGTTTTGGATGTGATTGAATTACATTTAAAGCTTGGTATATTAACAAACTCCCTCTCTTTAAAGTCCCGGGAGCAGCTCAACACGTGCAGATGACAAAACAATGCATCGTTGGTCACATGATCGAAACAATGCAGGCAAAACTTCTGGTTCTTAAGATCGAGGCAGAGTCGAGTAAATGGGCTCAAATGTAAAATCCAGAGTGGAAACATGATCCATTTTTGACGTTTGACTGAAGTCTGGCCCTCACAGGAAGACAAGATTCTCTACCATTACGTACTTCCGTGTTTTGTGAAAAAAGTCTATTCCCTCTGCCTCCCAATGCAGAAGCAAAGGTCTGACAGGCAGGTCCCTCTGCCAATCCTAGAAGCGCACCCCACTTCACGGATTGGTTGGAGTTTTTATTGAATATTTAGAGATTGAAATTATATTTTATTTTGATAAATGGTGGGTCTGTCTTGGATTTCACAGTTCCATTACCTCATTCATAGCATTTTGCCCTATTAAAAAATAATGTAACAATGCAACATCGGTAAGGGTTGACTTAAATAGGACCTGCCTGACAAAGTTTAGTAACCCAAAAAGACCCTTTAAAGTTAGACATCATGCTGTGATCCAAAGAAATTCAGGAAATAATGAGAAACAAAGTAATTGAGATCTATGAGACTGGAAAAGGTTCCAAAGCCATTTCTAAAGCTTTGAGACTCCAGAGAACCACAGTGAGAACCATTATCCACAAATGGTGAAAACATGGAACAGTGGTGAACCTTCCCAGGAGTGGCCGACCGACCAAAATTACCCCAAGAGCACAGCGACGACTCATCCAAGAGGTCACAAAAGACCCCAGAACAACATCTAAAGAACTGCAGGCCTCACTTGCCTCAATTACGGTCAGTGTTCATGACTCCACCATCAGAGAGAGACTGGGGGACAAAAATGGCTGCATGGCAGAGTTCCCAGACCAAAACCACTGCTGAGCAAAAATAACTAGGGCTGTCATAAAATTAATCCTGATTAATCACATTGCTTTTATCAGTTCTACAACACATTTGTCTCATGTGTCTCAGCAGGAATTCTGCATTTCTCTTTAGTAGACTAGACGACTGGAACCCTGTCCTTACATGTCTCCCCAAAGTCCTTCAGACGTCAGCAGTTTAGTCCAGAATGCTGCTGATTTATGGTACTCACAGGCTGATTTCACAACTGTATTAACGTGAAGCTGAAATTCAGGCCTGAGTCCTGGACTACTCCCAGATTTCTGGCTTGGTTTTAGCCTTTACGTTTTAAAACAAAAGTTAATGTATTTTCTGCATATAGCAGTTCAAATTAATAAAGAAAAATCTCTAGTTTGACAATAGGATTAATTTAGGATTAATTTTTTTTGACAGCCATAGAATGAACATAGTTTTGCCAGAAAGCATCTTGATGATCCCCAAGACTTCTGGGAAAATACTCTGTGGACTGACGAGAAAAAAGTTGAACTTTCTGGAAGGTGGAGGTCCCATTACATCTGGTGTAAAAGTAACACGGCATTTCAGAAAAGGAACATCATATCAGCAGTAAAATATGGTGGTTGTAGTGTGATGGTCTGGGGCTGTTTTGCTGCTTCAGGACCTGGAAGACTTGCTGTGGTAAATGGAACCATGAATTCTGCTGTCTACCAAAAAATCCTGAAGGAGAATGTCCGGCCATCTGTTGGTGACCTCAAGCTGAAGCGCACTTGGGTTCTGCAGCAGAACAATGATCCAGAACACACCAGCAAGTCCACCTCTGAATGGCTTAAGAAACACAAAATGAAGACTTTGGAGTGGTCTACTCAAAGTCCCGACCTGAATCAGATTTAGATGCTGTGGCATGACCTTAAAAAGGTGGTTTATGCTGGAAAACCCTCCAATGTGGCTGAATTACAACAATTCTGCAAAGATGAGCGGAACAAAATTCCTCCACAGCGCTGTAGAAGACTCATTGACAGTTATTGCAAACACTTGATTGCAATTGTTGCTGCTAAAGATGGCCCAACTACTTAATAGGTTTAGGGGGCAATCACTTTTTCACACAGGGCCATTTGGGTTTGGATTGTTTTTTCCCCTTATGAATAAAAATCTTCATTCAAAAACTGCATTTTCTGTTTACTTGTGCTGTCTTTGTCTCACATTTAAATTTGTTTGATGATCTGAAACATTTGAGTGTGACTAAAGGCCTTTACACACCTACTCCAAATATTTCGTCCGAAAGATTCGCACGGCAAAAGCTTTAATCAAATTAATATCAAGTCAACGGGAGCGTTCACATCAGTGACAAAATTCCGTCTTGCGATTTTGCGACGTTTATTTTTTCGAACTGGGGTCGATTTTCTTAATATTCGCATCCGACAGATACACAATCCACCAATCAGAGAAGGCGCTCTGACGTCACAGAGCTGGTCGCAAGCAAAAAGAGAGAGGAAAAAGAGAGAGGTGTCGCTTGGTCGCTGTTACTGCATCATTATGGCTCAGGTGTTATCACCTTTGTGTTGCAGCACTCTTGTTTGGCAAACGGGGGTTGGGGGGACGTCACAGCTGAAGTAGCAGTGTTTTCCCTACACGTTGTAGCCATTCGAGGTTATTAGCTACAGGTGTTGTATTTAAAATCCCCATTTGGCATCTCCACGGTGAGATCAGCTGTTTTCAGGATCCAGAAGTTTCCCTGCAGCCGCCTCTCCCTCCGTCACTGCTGCATGTGCTCACGTTCCTCTGGAATAACGGATGCAAGTTTGTTCTAGCATCATCGTAATTTCGCGTCGGACTAGGTGTGTATAGACAAAGACGTCGATATTTCACCTCCGAATTATTTGCAATTTCGTGCCGTTTATTCGCATCGGCCCCGGTGTGTAAAGGCCTTAACATGCAAAAAAGTAAGAAATCAGGAAAACACTTTTTCACATAGCAATAAAAACACAAAATCTACTATTACATTTTATCACAGAAAAAAGAGACTTATTCCACTTTACTTAGGTGATTAACCAGCAGAATCTGGGACAACTCAGAGTTGCTCGACTCGGACTAAGTTAAAGCAACCCTTACCGATGTTGCATTCTTACACTTTTTTTCTAATAGGGTAAAATGCTACGAATGAGGTAATGGAACTCTGAAATAAAAGACAGACCCACCATTAATCAAAATAAAATATTATTCCAATCTCTAAATATTCAATGAAAACTCCAACCAATCCTTGAAGTGGGGTGCACCTCTAGGATTGGCCAAGGGATCTGCCTGCCAGACCTTTGCTTCTGCATTGGGAGGCAGAGGGAATAAGGGGGTGTGTCTTAGGAGTGAGGCGGGACTGTTTATATTCAAAAAATCTTGCTGTGCTTTCTGAAATGCAAGATCGGTAAAGGTTGCTTTAACCCAGAGTTCCTGACTAGACTCAGACTAGTTAGCCCAGACCTTCTGTCTAGACTCGGACTAAGTTAACCCAGAGTTCCTGACTGGACCGGGACTGGTGGTCCCTGGTGTTTCTCTGTGGTCTGAAACCAGAATGATGCGTCTTCTCGTCTGTCCTCAGGTCAGCACCGAGCTCTGAGCAGCAAACTGTCCAAAGTCCGCAGTCTGAGGATGGACAGCAGGATCTGGACCGAACCCCTCCTACAGGTGAGGCAATGTTCCAGGCTGCTGCTGATTGGCTGATGTGTCAGCAGCTTGTTTTCTTTCTGTCCTGCGGATGTTCCAGACACAATGATGCAACAGAAGATGTTTATTTGACCAGGTCCTCTCCATCATCGCGACAGCCATCATGCTCTGGCTGCCACTTCCTGTCCAGCAGATTGGTTTTACCAACAGCAGTTTTATAGATACACATTAAAAATTCCTGGGTCAAACTACTGGATTAAAAAGTGACCAAATAACTTCTGGGTTATTTTAACCGAGACATTTGGTTGTTGGGTTATTTCCCTAACTTCTGGGTTGAAATAACCCAACATTGTAGTCAGTATAAACCAACTTTTGGGTCAAATATTCATTCTGAAAGTTGGGTCAAAAAATAACCCAATTTTCTGGGTTGGTCCCTTTTTTTAAAGCAAGTTTTAGAAAGTTTTTAGCAAGTCTTTAGCGTGTAGACTGCACTGTTGTTGTTGTTTTTGAACTTTTGTATCTTTGTCTCTTTCTGTCTCTTTGTCTCTTCACTGTTCTCCTCACCCCGCCTCTTGTCCAGCATTCATTTTCTGTTCAACTACAAATAAATTTAAAAGGCAAAGAAAATGCAGTATCAAGGGGAACTTTTAGCTGTACATGTGTACCATGTAAGATGGCATGAGCTGTGGTTATAATAATAATAATAATAATATATTTAATTTGTAATGCACTTTATATTAAAAACAATCTCGAAGTGCTATAGTAAAAAAAAAAAGTAGTAAAAACATTAGTTGGTAAAAGCGTTAGAGAAAAGCCTTCTTAAAAAGGTGTGTTTTAAGATGATTTTTAAAAGTGTCGGTAGACTGGGGGGCCCTCAAGTGGTCAGGAAGGGTGTTCCAAAGCCTTGGAGCAGCAGATGAGAAGGCCCGATTGGGGGAACTTGTACTCTATTCTGAAGGAAACAGGGAGCCAGTGTAGTGATTTCAGAATGGGGGTGATGTGCTCATATTTTCGCACCCTCATCAGGATCCTGGCAGCACTGTTCTGGATGTATTGTAGTCTCTGGAGGCTCTTGCCAGGGATCCCGATGAGGAGTGCATTACAATAATCCAACCTGGAGGAGACAAAGGCGTGGTCTAGCTGGAGGGTTATGGTGCAACCCTCCAGCAATCAGAGGCAGATGGAGGTCAGGATGTTTGTCTGTCACTCAATCACAGACTGATAATTTAACCCTTTCATCCCCACAGCTGTTTGTCACCTATGGCAACAGACTGGCCAATCAGGTGTGGGCTCCAGCTGTGCCGGCCGCTGAGCAGCTGCGTCCAGAGTCGACGGATGAAGAGAGGTCAAAGTTCATCCAGGACAAATACAGCAGGGGACGCTACAGACGAGTCCACGCTCTGACGTCCAGCCGCTCCATGATGGATCAGGTCTGACAGAGTTCTGCTGATCCAAACCCAGACCTTCATCCACAGTTCTTTAAAAAACAAAACCTAGTCCAGCATGGCGGCAGCAGAATGATAATCTGGAAGATTACAAAGAGTCTAAACGAAAGTTTAAGCAGCTTTCTAACTGAGGTTTTTCAGGCAAATTTGAAATGAGGTCCAACACTAATAATATCCATGTTTAACATGATAAATGCTGTTTCCGGGTGATGACTCCCTTGCCAAGTTAGTGTAATGGTAATAGAAATATAACACAGCAACTCTGCGTCGGTATTTTTTTTATTCGTCATCAAAATACAGATTTATTCAATATAATTTAAAACACAACGATCTCTGTTTATTTCGTCAGGTTACTTTACATTTTTATGAATGATATGAGTGCGTGTTTGGCCATAGACTGCAATACAAAACACAGGCTTTTTGCCCCATGGTTGTGTGCGCAACTGCCAATGTTTGTAAATGGGAAACTATATAAGGCTCCTCTTGATATTCTGATTTTAATTATTTTACTTTGTTTTATTTCACTCAATTCAGATTCAGATGACTTTATTTATCCCCGATGTGCAATTCTGTTTGCAGACATGAGTCACAGCCAACAAACCTTTCACACGTGTCACATAAAACATACAGTTGTGTGAAAAGTGTTTGCCCCTTCCTGTTTTTTTTTGTTTTTTTTTCATGTTTGTCACACTTAAATGTTTCAGATCATCAAAAAAATTTACCCACTCCCTAACTGGTTTGGTTTAAGGAAAAATCCTTTGAGATCATTGAAAACAACTCAGCAGTCAGAGACCCATATTTTGTTGCAATGATGATGACAATGGTGGTAGCGTTCATGCTTATGATGAAAATGATGATGTGTGTTTCAGAGGCTGTGCCAGGTGGTCTGCAGTGAGGACGTGGAGGAGACCATGTCTCTAATCTGCTCTGGTGCAAAGGTCCATCTCTGGATCTTATTTATGATTTCTGTCGTTAATGATTGATCCGTCCTTCACCTGCGGCTCTCACCTGTCTGCAGGTATGTCCCTCTGACCCTCAGAGCCCATCCCCCATCCTGCTGGCTGAGAGAGCCAATCAGGCGCTGCAGACCGAGCTGCTGCGGCTCAACGAGTACACAGGTAACACACACAAACGGGTAACACACGCACACAGTTAACACGCACACACACAGGTAACACACACAGGAAACATACACATAGTTAACATACACACATGGACAACACACACACTCAGGTAAGACATACTGAGGTAACAGTTAGGTAATCATGGTTTTGTGCTTCTGATTCTTCTCAGAGGTCCCACCTCACCAGCCCCTGTCAGCCAATAAGAGACTTGGCTCCGCCCCCTCAGGTATGCCTCTAACCCACCTGTAGTGGGCTGTTTTTAATGCTTTGGAAATTAATATGAATAAAAACATTGAATTTAATCGCAGATTGTTTGCTGGTGAAGAACTGAGTGTGTCACAGAAATGACCCGAACATCCAGATGTTGTCTTCCTGTCAGTCTCATCGAGGATTGACAAGAAGACAGCATCTGGATGAGACAAAACCTTCAACTCCTCTAGAATCCTAATTCTGAACTGAAAACCATTTCCCAGAGCACTCACAACCAAGACGTTCATGGAGTTTTCATGAGCCAAACTAGACCACATCTGGCCTAAAGTGGCCCAAACCAGACCTCATGTGGCCTAAACGTAGACTAAACTGGCCCAAACAAGATGACCCCAAGACTGGACTCTGTACAATTGACTCCAGTATAGTCCACTAGACTCTGTACCATTGACCCTAGGGTAGTCTGCTATACTCTGTAGGATTAACCCAACGATAGTCCACTAGACTCCATACGATTGACCCAATGATAGTCTGCTAGATTCTGTACGATTGACCATCGGATAGTCCACAGACTGTGTGATTGACCCCAGGACACTCTGCTAGACTCTATACGATTGATCCAAGGATATTCCGCAAGACTCTGTATGATTGACCCCAAGATTGTCTGCTAGACTCTGTACGATTGACCCCATGATGGCCTGCTAGACTCTGCAATTGACCCCAGAATAGTCCATGAGACTCTGTACCATTGACCCCAAGATACTCCACAAGACTCTGTACAATTGACCCCATGATAGTCTGCTAGACTCTGTATCATTAACCCAATGATAGCCCGCTAGGCACTGTACGATTGACCCCGTGATAGTCCATTAGACTGTACGATTGACCCCAAGGTTGTCCACTAGACTCCGTGTCACTGACCCCAGGATAGTCTGCTAGACTCTGTATAATTGTCCCCAGGATTGTCCATTAGACTCTGTAAGAAATTACCCCAGGGTAGTCCACTAGACTCTGTACAATTGACCCAATTATAGTTCACTAGACTCTGTACGATTGACCCCAGGATAGTCCACTAGACTCTGTACGATTGACCCCAGGAGTCCGCTAGACTTTATACGATTGATCCCAGGATACACCGCTAGACTCAGTATGATTGACCCTGGATAGTCTGCTAGACTCTATATTATTGATCCCAGGAGAGTCCGCTAGACTCTTAACGATTGACCCCATAGTAGTCTGCTAGACTCTGTATGATTGACCTCAGCATAGTTCACTAGATTCGTTCTAGTCGGGGACTAGGTTCAGTTACGGAATGCAACATTTGCCAAACTGCACTACTCAAACAAATGGGACCTTTTAAATAACATGTTCCCTTTCTTACCAGAGGTGGCACTGTATTAAGAATTACTGAAGGCAAAGAAGAAAACAGTTTCATCTATTGGCTAATGCAGGATCCGAATGAAACATGGAGCTGCATCAGATTCTCCGAGTCTGGGTTGATCAGATTTCTACCAGAACCCAGAGGTCTTCCACATGAGACGTGGAAGCGTGAGACCACATGAGACATTTCTCCTGTCCATAGATGCCCATCATCCCACACGTATATTTTAATTGTTTACCCCCAAGGCACTCTGCTTTGTAGTCTGCTTCCAGTATTTCATTCACATGATGTGGACTGAGATTTACATTTGTAGACTGTCTGCTTCTTTGATCTGAATGAGTTTAATTACACATTCACGATTCCCAAGCACCTTTCTTAGAAAAGGGATCAGGATTCCAGCCAAAAGGCCAGTGTGGACGCATTCAGTCCTACAGGTTCTGCTTTTTCTGTTTCACTATAGGTCCATTCGGATAGAGAGGTTGTAAGAACGCAGTTCCTATAACTGCGCCTCCCGTCTTTAGTTATAAGAACTACCCTTCGCCTTCAGTGTGCGTTCGCACATGAGGGAAGACCTTAAGAGGGACCATGTGTGACGCAATCGTTGCGACAGTGACAAATTTATGTCCCAGCAGATCTAGTACAAAACTGAGGTTTCTCATCTCTTTTATTCAAAGCTTTTATAAAAGCTAACTTGCCAGCTTTCCCTTCCTTTCCCTTGTTTACCTTTTGTTGAAGTGCGCCCGGAACCTTAGTGAACGGTCCGTCCGCTAAAGTGTCAGGGCGGCAGCCGCATATACTACTGCTATACTTTGTAGCTGTATTAGGTCATTAAATTAATATGAAAATAATTGCTTTTGGACATTTCAAAATAGTTGTTGATTCGGGACGTGCACCATTTTGATGGATTTCGCAATGAATTGGTACATTCCTATTGCAATAGTTCTTGTTGTTATTACCATCTTGGTAAACAGGTAAACAGCTGTGAGACTTTTTTTTCCCCCCTCTTACTTGGCCTGTCCAGCATTATAGCAAGCAGAATGGAAATCTGATTGCTTTATTGTGTTGAACAGTTTTGTTTTGCCAAGGGGAGCTTTATGAACACAAGGCTCCCCTTGATATCCTGTTTATTTATTTTATTTCTTTAATTAAACATTTGTTTATAACAACATTCCATACCATACTGCTGGGCTTGACAAGGGAGAAATTAAAGTTAGTGGAACAGAAAGAAAGGACTGAGGAAGAGGAAGAGAGAAAGAGAGAGAAAACATGAATCCACTTACACAGTTCACTGGTGCATCTGTACAGAAATCCCTAAACAACATTCCCAAGCTCTCTGTTGGAAAACAAAACAAGCAATCCCCTACAGGAGGACCTGCAGGTGGCTCAAGTATCCTCAGATCATACAAACACACGCAGAACTACGCAGAGAAGAGGTAAAACCTAATCAGTGCAATGGGAAGCAGAGAAGAGGTAAAACCTAATCAGTGCAATGGGAAGCAGAGAAGAGGTAAAACCTAATCAGTGCAATGGGAAGCAGAGAAGAGGTAAAACCTAATCAGCGTAACGGGGAGCAGAGAAGAGGTAAAACCTAATCAGCGTAACGGGAAGCAGCGTCACAGTGTCAACATGCATAATAAAGGGTCTCCATGGTGATACAGTCATGCAGATGCAGCCTCGTCTCTGCAAGGAGGAGGAAGCCCGCAAAGCTCAGGACCCAGGCCCCCAGCAGCCACCCAGAGGCCCAGATCCCAGCCACCTCCCCAAAGGAATGGACATGCATCCCCAAGAGGGAGGCAAGAGGCGGCCCCAGCCGGAGCCCCCCGCAGTCTTGGGGTCCAGGCCCCAAGCGAACCAAGACCAGCAGCCGCCGACCCCACCGGGCACCAGCCGCCCCCGGGTCAGGGACAGCGCCGGGCCCAGGGCCCAAGTTCCCAGAAGCAGCCCCCCCCACCCGACCCAGGTGGCCCAACCGAAACCCAGGAGGACCGGACCACCCAGACGACACACCCAAGGACAGGCCAGCCCCCACCCCAACGTCCCTGCCCCACACACCTGACACCAGGTTGCTACCACTGCTACCACTCCCCTACACCACCATCACACTCACTCCTCACACACACACCCCCAACACCCACATGCACTCCCCCCCACACATGCACCCACTCGCTCCGCTCTCCGACTTTACATACCCACACTCACTCCTCCCTCCACCCCCAACACCCTCCTCCCCATGCCCTCTACACATTTCCCCTACCACCTGATGCCCTCTAACACCCACATGCACTCCCCCCCACACAGCTGCACCGACTCCTCCCTCCACCCAACACATACGCCCCCACCTCCCTATACCCCCAATGCCCCCATACACTCCCCCCCATACATGTCCAGCCCCACCCTTCCCTCTGACCTGTCACACTCCTGCCCTTCTTTCTTCAGCCCCTCACGACCATCCCTACCAGACACTCACAAGCATACGCCTCCTTCCCCCATCCCCCCTCTCCTCCAACCACAGCTGTGAGACTGTTTAAATATGGCGGGGCTGGAAGAAGCGAAGCTCATGCAAAGGGCACAGCTTGCCAGTTCTACCAATCACCAAACTGTAGCACCTGTTTTGCTGACTAAGCAGAGCAGGAACCCATTTCACTGCTTAAGAGAATAAAAGGCAGGTGAAGAGACCATTACGCTATAGGGATCCAGAAGATTATGGTTTCAACCCAAGGAGAGGAAATGAGACTGAGATTTGTGTTTGGATGCAGGTGTATATTATAAACAGTGACAGATTTATATATACATATACACAATGAGCGCTCAAATAATAGAAAAAATAGATGCAGTTCCGCAATACACAGCTACAAAAGTCTTCTTGCAGGAGTCCCAATGCGAGACTCTATTGCAAGAGTCTCGCATTGGGACTCCTGCAATCGGTTCAAACTCACGTCTGGGCTCATCGTCGAGTTCCACACAGAAATGTGCAGGGCTGTGCGTATCGAGGGCCAACAATAAGACGATGGGCTACAAAACAAATACAAAAGACGAGAACCCAAAAGAGCCCCCTACTGGCCTGACAGGAAATCAGTTCCTCTACAGTGCAGAGCCTCATCAAGTCCAATCTGCAGGTTCAGGACCTGCTCTTCTAGCTTGCCATCCTGGAACCTGGCCTGAAGAACAGGGCCAGAGTTCACGTAAATTCATTGATAATATCCTGTGTGCACACAATTAATTAATATTTCTAGTGGTATGTCCCACTTCCATCTAAACTGATCATAATAATAATAATAATAAATTGTATTTATAATGCACTTTACATTTAAAAAATCTCAAAGTGCTACAAGGTAAAAACATGATAAAAAAAAAAAAAAAAAAAAAACAGGCAGATAAAAACAAACAAAACAATCAGGCAAATGCCTTTTTAAAAAGATGAGTTTTCAAATTGCGTTTAAAAGCCTCCACGGTCTGTGGAGCCCGCAGATGGCCTGGGAGGGCATTCCATAGTCTTGGAGCAGCCGAACAAAACGCTCGATCCCCCATGGTGCAGAGCTTGGTCCTGTTAGGTTTCAGGTGGTAAGTGCCAGCGGAGCGGAGGGATCGTGAGGGGGTCTGTTGGGTGAGGAGTTCTTTGAGGTAGGGAGGGGCGTTGCCATGAATACATTGATGGGTGAGGAGGGACACCTTATACTCAACCCTGAGTGGGATCGGTAACCAGTGGAGTGATTTAAGGATGGGAGTTATGTGGTCAAACTTGCGCACCCTCATCAGGATCCTGGCCGCACTGTTCTGAATGTACTGAAGCCTTTTTAGGCTTTGGTCAGGGATCCCGATGAGGAGTGCATTACAATAGTCCAGCCTGGAGGAGACAAAGGCGTGGACAAGCCTCTCTGCATCCGGAAGACTGAGGGAGGGACGGAGTTTGGCGATATTTTTGAGGTGGAAGAAGGATGTCTTGCAGAGGTGGTTGATGTGCATTTCAAAAGAAAGATCAGTAATCAAAAAGGTAATAATGCCTACATCACTACATAGCAGCATTCACATTTCCAACACTAAATTAATACAGCTCATAAAAACAATATGCAACCCTATTACACAAAGTGCATACATACGTAACACTAACGAAATATTCCTCTTTCATGATGTTACATTTTGGAAAACCAGGCAGTTAAACCATCATACCGCACAAAGGGCGTTAGCTTGCGGCTAACCGCGTCTATAGAAATGAATGAATGAATGGAAGTGGCTAAGCTAATGGTAGTACAACAACCAAATGTTTACTCACCAGTCCACACCACGTAGCTCGCGAAACCCCGTCGCAGATTTGGGCACGGTAGAGGGCTCCTGTAGCTCGTCAGCTGTGCAGCCTCCCCCGCTGCTGTGCTGCTAACCGGCTTATGGGGCTCTATATAGACAATACGATTGGCCGCGCCACCCCACGTGACCTCATGATAACAGGAACTACGGGGCCATGACGTCACAGGGAACTACGTCCTCAGTGATTGAACAACTAATGTCCGCTTACACAGTAAGGCCAGCAACAATAGGCCGACATGATAATAGAGGCCACTACTTAGGCGACTGACACCCAGGTTACAAAACACCTACGTATTTCAGTTCCAGTGGAACCCCGAAACGACCCTGCCTCGGAGTAGGAGCTAAAAGGGTTATAGGAACTGAGGTCCGAGGTCCCTATTTATCGAGGAATGTGCAAAAAAAAACGGCCTGGTTCCCGAAAAGATTATAGGAACTCCAAAAGGTTCCTACAGTCCGAAAGTCCTCATGTTATTCAGGAACCCCATCCAGCTCCAGGAACAAAGTCTCCTTTGGTAAGAGAGATACGGACCACACCTGCACTGACTCTGGACTTCTGGACCAGTTCTACATGGACACAGTCCTGTTGCCAGGTTCAGTTGTGAATGATGTCCTGAACTTGTAGGCCACTGAAGGACTGAATGTGATGGTTGATGTTTTCTGTTTGTCTTCTACAAGCCAAACTTAAACATTAACCAATAAGATTGATGTCATCGTGTGTGTGTTTTTGTTACCTGTGCATATAGTTGAGGAAGAGGAGGAGGCGCTTCATGGTAAGCTGGAGGAAGATCGTTTTCTCTTCTCACTGGAAAATGACTCAGCAGCCTGTGACGTCCTTGACCTGCGAGAAGTTCTGTCTGTCTTCCTCAAGGATGGGTGAGTTAGTGAAACTAGACCACTGAGACCAAACCAGACTGATCAATAAGCTTTACCATTGAGGAGAGGAAAGTAATCAGCAGAAATACAGTCACATAACTCACCAAGTTAACTTCACTACACCTAACCTGAAAATTAATTAAACAACTAACCGGTCAACTGACCAGCTAAATAACTGATCAACCACTTATTTACTCATCCAACTAACAATCAGCTAAACGACCAAGTAGTCAACCAATTAATCATTTAACTAGTTAACAAATTACCAAATAAACCAACTAAATAATTGACCAACCACCTATTTACTCTATGAGCTAACCAACAAACAACCAACCAATTTACATCAATTAATTAAACAAACTAAAAACAAGTAATTGAAACTATGAAGATTAACCCAACGAATTATGCCAGTAAACCAAGTAAACCAATTAACCAAGCCAACTAATAACAAATCAGCCAACAAATTAAAACCAACCAATTACCCAACCAACCAGCTAAATACCTATCCAACCACCTATTTATTCAATCAATTAACCAACCAGCTAAACAACCAAGCAGCCAACTAATTGAATGTATACAGTAAGTCATTTAAACTAGAATCTGAAAATGAACCCAACCAATTATGGCCAACAAATTTTGCCAGTGGACTAATTAAACCAATTCACTAAGCCAACTAAATAACCAAGCAGCCAACCAATTAAAATCAACCAATTATACAATCAACCAGCTAAATAACTATCCAACCACCTATTTACTCAACCAACCAACAACTCAATCAAACAACCAAGCAGACAGCCAGTTAAACCAATAAATCATTGAAACTAGTCAACAAATGACCAAATTGACCGACTAAATAACTGACCAACCACCTATTTACTCAACCAACCAACAGACCAACCATTAGCTAAATAACCAACAAACCTACCTGCCAACTAAACCAGTTGACCAAGTTAAACCAAAACCAATCAGCAACCAACCCATCCAGTTTTATCTGGGTCATTTCCAAACCACCAAGGATTCATGTTAGTTCTGAACCAACCTTCTGAAATGTTGAAATAAATGTTTGTAAATAAATAAAAGCAACCTGTCAATCATCCAGAGAGAACAAACATTTCCAGAAGTCCTGAACAGAAAACAAACAGATGAGATGGTCAAAGAGGTTCAAGTGGAAATCTGAGACCAGTTCTGTGGATGTGGTCTCGCTGGGACTCATGACGGGATAATCTGTTGTTTTTTCTCCAGAGATGTTCATCAGTTTGAGATGGTGACGCTGAGCGATCAGCTGATCTGTGACGCTGACGACAAAGAGACGCTGATGAACCACATGGTCCACATCCTGAAGGTGAAATTTCTGGTTTAAGTTCTAATATCCAGATCCTTATGAAGCCATGTGGGTGCTGATCAGCTCTCAAACCAGACTCTCTGCTTCCAGGTGATTCTTCCAGGGGGCGTGTCTTATGCTGAAGTAGGTGGGGCCTCAGCCGTCAGTAAAGTGTGCGTGGTTGAAGTGGGAGGAACCTCCAACCAGTCGGACGCCTGGTTGGTGCTGTGGGAGGACGGAATCAGCCTTCATCCAGTCAACAGAAACTCACAGCAAGTTCTGAGGATCGAACTGAGCGCGCTCAGTCACCATGGTAACTAGTGTTGTGTGTAATGTAAGAACAAAGGAGCCAGTTTGTGAGCATCTACCAGTTACAGCTAGAAAAATCACAAAGACGGTGTAAGAACGTCACCATTGCAACAGCAGCCAGTTTTCCTGATTAGTAAACAACATATTCACACGAGACGTGACATGATTATCAATAACGACAACTCAGTGCTGTTTACATTAGAAACTTACTTTTAGAATAATGGAGTAGAGAATAAATACTATGTCCTTCGTAGCATCATGTAAGCCCACATCTGGGAACAGAATTGTGGTTCTACCCAAGTTCCAGAAACATAAAAGTAACGAGTAATGTTAAAAGTTGCTATTCATAAATTGTCACTTAGTAAAGTACTGGGTTACTTTTTTAAGAACTAAAGAGCAAAAGTCACTTTTAAAAGTAACTTCCCTAACACGGATGGTAACACATCCTTTTAGAGCCGGACTGATATGGACTTTTCAAGCCAAGACTGATTCCAATATTTGTCAGAAAACAAATAATAAACAATTACTTGGCCAATATATTTGTGTGTGTCTCACCATAATGAATAAAATAACTTTATTTTAAATTGTCATTGTTTAAATTTTTTTTTATGGAGTATTAATCCAGCTGCCAAATGTGTCTTGAGATTTAGACCATAAGTGATTGCGCTGAGAGAATTAAAGTAAAATTGGAGACACGTTTTCTTGTTAATTTCACAACGTTGTTATAAATGTAGCTGTGGTCACGCTCCACTCGGCCCCTGCAGTGTTACCTAGCAACGTTGTAGCTTACTTCTGTAGTTAGTGAGAAGACAGCGGCGAGGACTGAGAAGTAAATGGAGTCAGAGCTCCATGTAACGGACAAATGGTGCAATCGCATCATTATAAGCGCTCCCACACTGATCAGCATTTATTACTTTATGACTAATTAACAATATGATTAGGATTATTTTGAAAAGGGCTATAATTGCTTATTTAATCAGTCGGGCTTTAACATCTATATGGAAATCAGTTGGGAGGTAAGAGGATATGAAATGTAAGGGATAAAACCGCATTTGTTGGGGCTTTATATTACTAGATATAGAAAAAGCCTGGATGTTTAATTGGTTTATCAATCAGTGCTGACTATGATTTTGAAAAGGGCCACAATCGGCCAATCAATGGTCAGGCTCTACAGTCTTGTTTCTTTTACACCTGTAACAGGTGCTGGTTTTTCAGGAACTGTTGATATTTAAGGAAAATTGTAAGAAAAAACAAAAATCTGCCTTAAAGTTTAATTTGAATCGGAATAAAGAGTTAATACAAAGTGATGAAGATGAAAAGAATATTCTTCATCTGTTCCTCATGTTTAACTCACTGCTGACAGAATAAATGACAGACAGATAAATGACAACAGATAAATATGAAAAATAAATATGGTATTAATGCTCCTTCACATGATGGTGTTCGTTTCTATGCAGACGACATGCAGCTGTGTACAGCTGATGATCTGTTGGTATAACAATGATCTGAGGTCACATTTGCTTCTTCAGTAAACAACTCAGCAGCTGAAGTTACACCAACCAAAACCAGTCTGACTTCATTTCCTCTTTCAGAAATGGACCCATCAGAAAACATCATCACCATGGTAACCACAGACAGGTGAGACAGGACATGTTTCATGTTTTCAGCTTCTTTATTGGCTGAGCTGTCACCTGGTAAAATCCTGTTGTTTTCCTCATCAGGGGTGTGTCTCTTCGCTTTGAGGAGCAGCACAGCTGTCACACCTGGTTCAGCTACCTGCAGAGAGCTCTGACCAATCAGAGCCCAGCTCCACAGCAACTTACAGTGGCCAGTCAGAGCTCTCCTCGTCAGCCTTTGTATCCAACGCTTGATGCAGGATTCAGAGGCTCCGTACCACCGGCCATCGAACGCTGCATCTCCCACATGACCACCTACGGTGGGTTCTGGAGGTTCTAGTTCTGGTTCCAGAGGGGTTGGGTAACT
The DNA here is from genome assembly GCA_023101725.1 of Atherinomorus stipes. Taxonomy (NCBI): domain Eukaryota; kingdom Metazoa; phylum Chordata; class Actinopteri; order Atheriniformes; family Atherinidae; genus Atherinomorus; species Atherinomorus stipes. The sequence continues at coordinate 494,423 of JALJCO010004142.1, forward strand.
GGAGGTTCTGGTTCCACAGAGAGGGGCCTGGTTCTGGTTCAAGAGGGGGATCTGGTAACTGGTTCTGGTTCCACAGAGGGGTCTGGTAACTGGTTCTGGTTCCAGAGGGGGATCTGGTAAGTGGTTCTGGTTCCACAGAGGGGTCTGATAACTGGTTCTGGTTCCAGAAGGGTATGGTAACTGGAGGTTCTGGTTCCTGTTCTACTTTGGAACCTCCAGGAACCACGAGTAAAGCAGCAGTTTGAGAGAGATGCTCTGATGGGAGATTTTATTATTTATTTTGAATGTTTTTTCTTTAAAAAACAAACTACAATAAACCAGCTGCATAAGTTTGGACACCCTGTAAGTACTTTGGGTCTAGAACGGTTCTGTTGGAAGTTGGGATCCGAGGTTCTTCTCTGCATTGAGCAGAAACATGGCTGCCTTCAGCTTTGATCCTGACATTTCCTCGGTTCTGCCAGGCTTACATCAGAGGACTTTTTAAAGATTTAGAAAAGACTCCTGGAAGACCACCATCTCACACTAGCTCACATCTAAAGACAGTTTTTAGTCTCAGCCTAGACACAGACTGGGATTTTACAAAGACTGTGAATCTTGCAGGGTCACTATGTACAAGACTATAACTAGATTCTTTCAGCATTTTTTTCCCATCATGCAATTTGTTCCACTCATCATCATCATCATCATCATCACCATCACCATCATCATAATACATTTTATTTGAAAGCACTTTATCAAAGTATACAAAAACATTGTATAAAACCAGATAAAACATTAAAAACAGGAAAATAAAACAGTAAAAATGAAAAACATAATCTGCTCTGTAACCGAGAACATTCAGTGACCAGCATGTCTGCAGCACCGATATTATTTTTTACTGTTTACTGTCAGTAATCTGATTGCTGCTGTTTGTTCTGTAGTAAGATATAACAGCGCGGGGTTCACGTGGCATTCTCCGTGAGTCACGTGGCCGCTTTTACATTGAAGTCAACGTATGCCACAACTGTGTATTTCTATGAACACGAGTGTGCCGGCAGCTGGCACATCTGGCAACCTCCTGACCTGGCTGTAGGTCAGACTCACCCAGCAAGCATTGCAGAGCGTTAAATACTGCTAATAGCGATGAAACAGAGTTCTCTGTTGCTGACAGGCAGCTGGTCGTCCTGAACAACCGTTTTCAGAATGACTCTTATAGAATAATGAAGATGCTGCTTCCCCGCTGTCTGCGTCAGACGCGTCTCACTAGCTGGATGCATTACGCACGCAGAGCAGCTTTATGGACTTGGTTTGGAGGCCTAGTTTGAACTGACTGCACCACTCATCAAATGGAAAGTGGACAGGGGACATCAGTTTCTGTTCATAATGGAAGTGTTGGACTCGACAAAGATGTTTTCCCAACATGGACTGTTTACTGCGCATTCAGTTAACACTGCCTGTTCCAAGTTGCGCTGCGGAACACCTGTTTCCAGGTGCACCTGCAAAGCTACGAAGCGCACAGTAAGACTGAACATCTCCTGCTCATCTTTGAAAAAGAACTCGCAGAGAAACTAGACTGATGAAATAATAAATGCGTCAAGCCTGCTGCCTTCCCTTTAAACTGCAGGCTGCAGTCTGCACAGGTAAACAGCGATGTGGTTCTGTCTTTCACTGCTGCTGAGCCCGACGGCTGAGTTCAGATGGTTGAACAGCTGTTGATCATGCATAATGGATAAGTTATGGCTTTGCGCGCATGAGTGTGTTATATTTCACAATGTTGGTCTTATTGGGCAGCAATGACTATTGACGGTTCTGGAGGTTGGACCTGTTTCCGCTGCCGTCAGAGCTCATCCAGCTATTGGTTGTTGATTGTGTTGTTTCACTACGACTTGCGATAATATCAAACATGTTTGATATTGTCGCAAGCCCAAGACTGAGAAAAGATTGCTTTAAATTAGGGCTCTCAAAAAATTAATCCTAAATTAATCCTATTGTCAAACAAGAGATGTTCTTTTTAATTAGTACTGGTATATGCAGAAAATACATTAACTTTTGTTTTACAACTTAAAGGCGAAAACCAAGCTACAAATCTGGGAGTAGTCCAGGACTCAGACCGGAATTTCAGCTTCACATTAAGACAGTTGTGAAGTCAGCATGTGAGGACCATATCAGCAACATTGTGGACTAAACTGCCGCTGTCTGAAGGACTTTAGGTAGACATGTTAGGACAGGGTTTCATTAGTCTAGTCTACTAAAGATAAATGCAGAATTCCTGGTGAGACATCTTTCATCCTAAATGTGTTCTAGAAGTGATAAAAGCAATGTGATTAATCAGGATTAATTTTTTGACAGCCCTACTTTAAATTAGTGTAGATTACCATCTCAAATTTAATGATTGAGGCTGCGGGGGCGCGTCGCGACTCCAGTAAAAGTCTGCGACGGTGAAAATCGTTAGGTGTAAACCTGGCAGAAGTCTGTAGGTCTGATCCAGATCAGATCCGGTCAGCAGTTTTACAGCAGGAAGTTGTTCCGTGGAGGATTAACCCCTTCAGTTCTGTTCTTCATCCCTTGCCTGTTTAAGTGCTTGTGCTCTGAAACTGGTTTTGATTAGCTTTTAGCCGACCTTCTTCAGGTGGATATGAAACCAGTACACAGGCGCATCCATCACTGTTAAACCTACATTAAAGGGTTAAATTCTTCCTTTTACTAAAGAGTTAATCATTTCCTGGAGTTTAAACTGTCTTCCTGCACCAACAGTTCCAGATATCTTCCAGTCTGATAACGGTCCCATAAAGACCTACTACAGTATTTTACTTTCCCTTCTGGTACTACTACAGTATTTTCCTCTCATCTGCTCATAAACTTCTAGATAAACAAGATGGACAGAAATGTGGACGAGTCTTAGATCTCTTTTCTAGACCATGAGACCTGAGCCCCACACCGAGTCTACCAGCATAGACCTTTATCTGATAACATCTGACATCTCTGTGATCTGAGCCAGAAAAAAGAAACTGCTAAGGCTCATGGGTAATGTAGTTCTTACACCAGAGTTTATTCAGACTGCTGGCAAACCAGGATGATGAGTCACTCACCAGTAACAGCCCAGTTACTCAGCAGTCACTGACCAGTAAGTGACCGGTATCTGACCAGTCACTCACCAGAAACTTACCAGTAACTCACCAGTAAGACAGCAAGTGCCCAGTAACTCACCAGTAACTGACCAATTACTCACCAGTTACTCATCAGTAACAGCCCAGTATCTGACCAATAATTCACCAATAACTGGCCAGTAAGTAACCATTATCTGACCAGTCACTCACCAGTAACTCACCAGTAACAGACCAGTGTCTGACTCACCAGTATCTCACCATAACTCACAAGTATCAAACCAGTAACTCACCAGAAAGTGACCAGTAAGTGACTAGTAACTCACCACTAAGTGACCAGTAACAGTCCAGTATCTGACCAGTAACTCACCAGTATCTGACCAGTAAGTGACCATTATCTGACCAGTCACTAACCAGTAACAGACCAGTATCTGACCAGTAACTGGCCAGTAACTCACCACTAACTGACCAGTATCTGACCAGTAACAGACCAGTCACTTATCAGTAACTGACCAGTAAGTGACCAGTAACTCAACAGTAACAGACCACTAAGTGACCAGTTACTCACCAGTATCTGACCATAAACTCACCATAAACTGACCAGTAAGTGACCAGTAACTCAACAGTGACAGACCAGTAAGTGGCCAGTAAGTGACCAGTAACAGACCAGTAACTCACCAGTAAATCACAAGTGAATGACCGTTATCTGACCAGTCACTCCTGGTTTTGGTGTAATTTACTGAAATCACCTTCTCTCATTTCTAACTGGACCAGAACCAGATTGTAACTGGGTAGACTGGGACAGTCCAGGAAACAGAACAGCACGAGATAAACTGACCAATCAGGTCAGAGCATCATGGTGGGACAGCCTGTTGCCATGGAAACAGCAGCAGTTGGAGCTAACAGTTTGTGTCTGTCAGGTCTGAAGGTGGAGGGCGTGTACCGGCGCTGCGGGCTCGCTTCCAAAGTCAACCGACTGGTAGAGGCTCTGATGACATCACCAAACTCCGCCCCCCTGGAGAAGGACGAGCAGGGTGTGCTGGATGCTGGCTCCGCCCTCAAACAATATGTCCGCCAGCAACCGAGTCTTATTCCTGACAGAGGGCGACAACAGTGGTTGCAGGCTGCAGGTACGGGAAAGGGGGGGGCTGTTACCATGGTAACATGAAGAGAACGTCACACTGCTGTTGTTCTAGATGTTGTAGATGTTTTTAACATTCATGATGTTCTGGATTGTCCACATGTTCCAGATGTTTTGGATCATCCAGATGTTCCTAATGTTCCAGATGTTCTAGATGCTTTCAATGTAGAAGATGTTCTGGATCAACCAGATGTTCCACATGTTTGAAATTTTCTGGATCATCCAGATGTAAAACCTAGAGGGTTTTAATGTTCCAGATGTTTTGGATTGTCTAGATGTTCTAGATGATTGGAAAGTCCCAGATGTTCTGGATCATCCATGTGTTGTAGATGTTTCAAATTCTCCAGATGTTCTGGGTCGTCCCGATGTTCTAGATGTTTCTAATGTTCCAGATGTTCTGGATCAAATAGATGTTCTAGATGTTTCTAATGCTCCACATGTTCTGGATCATCTACATGTTTCTAAAGTTCCAGATGTTCTGAATTGTCCAGATGTTCTAGATGTTTTTATAATGTTCCAGTTGTTCTGGATTGTCCAGATGTTCTAGAAGTTTCTAATGTTCCAGATTTTGTGGAATGTCCAGATGTTCTAGATGTTTCTAATGTTCCAGATGTTCTGGATTGTCCAAATTTTCTAGATTTTTCTAATATTCCAGATGTTCTGGATTGTCCAGATGTTCTAGATGTTTTTAATGTTCCAGGTGTTCTGGATAAAATAGATGTTCTAGGTGTTTCTAATGCTCCACATGTTCTGGATAATCTAGATGTTTCTAAAGTTCCAGATGTTCTGGATGTTTTTGTAATGTTTCAGATGTTCTGGGTTGTCCAGATGTTCTAGATGTTTCTAATGTTCTAGATGTTCTGGATTGTCCAGAATTTTGATCCAGATGTTCTGGATTGTCCAGATGATTCTAATGCTCCAGATGTTCTGGATCATACAGAAGTTCTAGATGTTTCTAATGTTTCAGATGTTCTGGATTGTCCAGATGTCCCAGATGTTTCTAATGCTCCAGATGTTCTGGATTATCCAGATGTTTTAGGTGTTTATAATGTTCCAGATGTTCTCGATCATTCAGATGTTCTAGATGTTTTAAATGTTCCAGATGTTCTGGATTACCCCCATGTTCTACATATCACAGATGTATTAACTGTTTCAGTATTTCTAGGTGTTCTAGATGTTTTAGATGTTCCAGGTCATACTACAGATAATTTAAATGTTCTAAGTGTTTAATCTGTTCTAGATTTATCTGTTCTTTCCTTTCTCAGTGATTCCAGATGAACGTGGCAGGTTTCAGCAGTACAGACGGTTGCTACGGCAACTCCCCGATGACAACAGAGCCACGCTGAATGCTCTGTTTGGACACTTCTACATGTAACACACACACTTTCCACACTGATGCTCAGCAGGAGACCCAACTGTCCACTGACTCCGCCCTCTCTGTCTCAGGATCCAGGTGTTCTCTCAGGTAAACAAGATGTCGGCTCAGAACCTGGCTGTGGTCCTGGTCCCATCTCTGTTCCAGGCGATGAACCATGACCTGATCCGGCTCACCAAAGAGTTCATCATTCACCACACGCTGCTGTTCCTGGTGAGTCAGGGTCCAGTTCTCCAAGGGCCCAGTTCTACCTGGTCCAGTTCTGCCAGGTTCCGGTTCTACTTGGTCCAGTTCTCCCAAGGTCCTGTTCTACCTGGTCCACTTAATAGGGTCCAGTTACTCAGTCCAGTTCTACATGGTCCAGTTCTCCCAAGGTCCAGTTCTACCTGGTCCACTTAATAGGGTCCAGTTCTACCCTGTACAGTTCCGCCTGGTCCAGTTCTGCCAGGGTCCAGTTCTACCTGGTCCAGTTCTCCTAGGGTCCTTATCTGGCAGGGTCCAGTTCTACCTGGTCCAGTTCTACCAGGGTCCTGTTCTACCGGTCCACTTAATAGGGTCCAGTTACTCAGTCCAGTTCTACATGGTCCAGTCTGGTCCAGTTCTCCTAGGGTCCTGCTCTGCCAGGGTCCAGTTGTACATGGTCCAGTTCTCCCAGGGTCCAGTTCTACCTGATCCAGTTCTCCTAGGGTCCAGTTCTGCTAGGGTCCAGTTTTACCTGGTCCAGTTCTATCTGGTCAAGTTCTGGCAGGGTCCACTTCTACCTGGTCCAGCTCTTCTAGGGTCCAGTTCTCCCAGGGTCCAGTTCTACCTGGTGCAGTTCACCCAAGGTCCAGTCAATAGGGTCCATTTCTACCTGGTCCAGCCCTCTAAGGTTCCAGTTCTACCTGGTCCAGTTAACCTAGGATCCAGTTCTCCCAGGTTACAGTTCTCCTAGGGTCCAGTTCTATCTGGTCCAGTTTACCCAGGGTCCAGTTCTACCTGTCCCAGTTCTCGTAGGGTCCAGTTCTCGTAGGGTCTAGTTCTACTTCGTCAAGTTAATAGGATCCAGTTCTGGTTCTATGATCCAGGTTCCTGGTCTCAAGTAGAACTGGACTTCTATGATCCAGGTTTCTGGTCTCAGGGAGAACTGGACTTCTATGACCTAGGCTCCTGGTTTCAGGGAGAACTGGACTTCAATGATCCGGGTTCTTTGTGTTTTGTCTGCAGACACCAGAAGGAGATCAAAGGAAGGATGAGGAAGAGGAGGAGATCACCGTTCTCTGATGAAGATGAAGATGGACTCGTGGTTCCTGGTTTTGTGGTTCTGGACTGTAGAACAGTTTACTGACAGTCTCTGGTTTTTGGGTTCTGGTTCTGATCCAAACTGAATGAATCATCCTTTTTCTACTGCTCAATAAAAATTATTCTGGTTTTCTCTGCAGAGCTGGCGCCCCCTGCTTCTTTACTTTCACTAAAACCAAGTTCTCCAGCCAGTATATGTACAGTATATCTGTAATCTGTGCAACAAATCCAGTGGTGAAATTTCCTCGCTCCTAAATATTCCAAAGTCAACTGTCATCTGTATTATAAGAAAATGGAAGTGTTTGGGAACGACAGCAACTCAGCTATGAAGTGGTCGGCCAAGTAAATTGACAGAGCGGGGTCAGCGAATAGTGAGGCGCATAGTACGAAGAGGTGGCCAACTTTCTGCAGAGTCAATCACTACGGACCTCCAAACTTCATGTGGCCTTCAGATCAGCTCAAGAACCGTGACAGAGAGCTTCATGGAATGGGTTTCCATGGCGACCAGCTGCATCCATCCATACATTACCAAGTGCAATGTAAAGTGTAGGATGCAGTGGTGTAAAGCAGCCGCCACTGGACTCTAGAGCAGTGGAGACGTTCTCTTGGAGGACTAATCACACTTATTCATCTGGCAATCTGATGGAGGAGTCTGGGTTTGCGGTTGCCAGGACAACGGTGCTTGTCTGACTGCATTGTGGCAAGTGTAAAGTTTGGTGGAGGGGGATTATGGTGTGGGGTTGTTTTCAGGAGCTGGGCTTGGCCCCTTAGTTCCAGTGAAAGGAACTCTGAATGCTTCAGCATACCAAGACATTCTGGACAATTCCATGCTCCCAACTTTGTGGGAACAGTTTGGAGCTGGCCCCTTCCTCTTCCAACATGACTGTGCACCAGTGCACAAAGCAGGTCCATAAAGACCTGGATGCAGAGTCTGGTGTGGAGGAACTGGACTGGCCTGCACAGAGTCCTGACCTCAACCCCATAGAACATCTTTGGGATGAATTAGAGCGGAGACTGAGAGCCAGGCCTCCTTGTCCAACATCAGTGTGACCTCACAAATGCTCTTCTGGAAAGAATGGTCAAAAATTCTCATAAACACACTCCTAAACCTTGTGGACAGCCTTCCCAGAAGAGTTGAAGCTGTTCTAGCTGCAAGGGTGGACCAATGTCATACTGAACCCTATGGATTAGGAATAGGATGTCACTGAAGCTCATACGTGAGTCAACGCAGGTGAGACGATACTTTTGGCAGTATAGTGTATGTAGACCTACAGTTGCAATCAAAATGATTCAACCCCCACAGAATAGGTTTATTCCCAAAATTAACAAACCAGCAGCTTTTGCAACAAAAAAATCAAACAAGAAAATTTGTAATAGCTCAAAACTACTAATACTACAGGTGTTTCTCCTAAATGTCACTTTTAATGACCACTGCAGTCTCAGAATGATCCAACCCTTCATGACAGTAACTGTAATAACTAGCAGAGCTTCTGCTGGTCTGACCTGCAGACATGATGCATAACCAGACAGTAGCTTCCTGCACCATTCCTGGGGGACCTCGGACCATTCTTCATGGACAAAGCCTCCAGGTCTCTGATATTCTTGGGTTTGTGTGTTGCTGACACCTTTTAATCCCACCACAGATTTTCATAGAGATTCAAATCTGTGATTTACTCTGATATCTTCTAGGACTGTTATTATTATTATACATTTTATTTGACATTAGTGGTGTTCTTCCATCAATTAATGTCCCCCTGGTCCACAGTCTGTTGATAGGGATGGAGAAACTGTCAGTTTGGGAGGTTGTGGTTTTGTGGTTTTGGTGTTTTGGTGCTGACTAGAAGAAGTTCAGTTTTTTTGCTGTTGAGTTTGAGGAAGTTGGAGATTAATCAAATCTTTTTTTCTAAAAGGCAAAGGATGGGAGAGAAGTCTGACTTACTGGAAATCTAGAGCTGTGCAGAAGCAGTGGAACTGGACGCCATATTTATGGAACATACTGTCAAGTGGACAGAGGTAAATTATGAAGGGGAAGGGCCCCAGGACGGAGCCCTGAGGCAAGCCTGAAGTGACTGGGGAGGGTTGAGAAGTGAAGGATTTAAACGTGATGACTGCAGGGCTCTCAAGTCTCATGCAATGAGCATGAGACTCGCACATTTGAACGACTTCACACGCCACACATGCCGTTTCTTACGCTGATTATTAAATTTGCTGTGTTATATGAATGAGCCAACCTGATCTCATGAAAATACATGACATGAGCACGGACAGTCATTTACGTTCAGTGACACGTAACTGCTTCAAATTACATGCCACTGACACGTAAAGTTGCGCAATGTTAGGTCAATGGTGAAGCTTTTTGTGTCCTCAGACACAAACTTTTCTGCTTCAAATTACGTGCTGCTGACACGAAACTGTGCAATGTAAAATCATAACCAGCCTTCCAGGCTTGCTCAGATTGACTGTGTCTGTCTGGTGGCCGTCAGACACACTAATTGTTGGGTGTCATAAAAGCAGCAGCCAAGGCGGATAAGGTCGCCAGCGTGAACACTGCAAGGATGGAGGATCTTGCAGTGTTTGCAGTGTTTTATTAGGCTCGTGCAAGGATGTCATCGCGACATGAATCACATGGTATGACATGAATCACATGGTATGACACGTCACTCTTCCGCACCAGTCCGCCATGTTTGGGTGCAACCTATGGGTCGCCATGGTAACTTAGCCAGAACACATTGGGGAAGAGCGAGACACACAAGGCGAACTACAGCAGATATATTAATTTAGTTTATCTCAGAAGCTTTCTTATGGAACAGAGCAGGAAGAGCTGGTACCTGCAGGGACAAGCTGGTCGCAAACGCCAGGGGGAGATATTTGCATATCGATCCACACCGGCTGCCCCAGGCAAGACGGAGCAATGACTTGGATATACTTCCACCGTGTACTCACATGGATATGTTATTTCGCATTCGGTGTTAACAACTACAAAATGCAGCAATTCAGGAGCCACAAATTTGGAGAGCTGTAAGCAATTTTGCTGTGGCTGGGTGCAACATCTGCACATCTTCCGTAAAATACACAGCGACATCACCGTTGCGCTTCCAAAGGTAAGTTTACATGCTCTTGTTACAGTAAGTCTTACATGAATGCTTAAATGAAGGTAAAACTCCTTTAAAAGAAGGAAAAATTGGGGAAAAAAATTATAAAATTAGGGAGAAAAAATTTTTTTTTTTTTTTTTTTTTTTTAAAAAAAAAAAAAGAGAGAATCGGGAGGGTAGGGGAGGAGACTAAAAAAAAAAATATGTGGGGGAAAATAAAGAGAGAGAGAGAGAGCTGGGGGAGGATAGGGATAAAAAAAAAAATTTCATGATATGATCCAAAAACGGGATGTGGAGTGAAAAGTAGTGTCTTTTCTTCTTAGTGCAGCCAGCCAAGCGGCGCCGCCAGGTTACACCAGAGACCGGCACTACACCGGTGAGCTCTGGTGATTTAATTTTAATACAAAAAAGAAAAAGAAACAATGTCATTAACTCCTGCCCTGTTGGCCGCCGACCTGCTCGACTGTAACATTTGGTCTGGGATCATAAACCGAGAAATAAACCCACATTATAAAACCCCCCCCAGAGGGGGGGGGGGGGGGGGGGGGTGGTCTGCACAGCGAAACGTCATATTCTCGAGCTTAATTTAGCTAAGTTGCTGAGCGTTGCACAGATCTGGGGTCTCAACGTTGCATACGCACAAAACGGGGCCTGAAACTAACGTACGCCAGTTTCCACGCAAAAGTTGTGATTTATAAATTTACGAAAATGTGCGGTCTCTCACGTTAACTCTGACCCATGCGTACGCAGGTTTTGGAGACTGGGGAAACTGGCGACACAGATGGTGAGGTGGGGAACAGAAACCACTCTGCATCATGATTCCCCTGCTGGCAGTGCGGGGTCCTGTCACTTGTATCTAACACATATTGGCCCACATTTATCAAACGGTCGTACGACGAAAATCTGTGTGTACAACCATTTCCACGCAAGACTCGGCATTTATCAATTTGGACATGATCGTAGGATACGATCAAATCTCACGACAGCTCTGAGTTCGTGTACGCAAGTTTGAGTCAGTGAGGGTTTGCAGCGGAGTGCAGCAGAACATGAAAATATTTATTAACCAAACCACAAATTGTTATTCAAACATAAGTATTCACATGTCCAGCACTAAGAATGAATCCATTTGCAAAGAAAAAGGGACAAAGGGAATGTAGAATGTATTCCCAAAATTACAAAAATAGCTGTAACTGAATTTAATTCCTCCATTTATCTCAACAAATTATTAAAATCATTAACATATAGTTCTAGGAGACAAGTTTGTTTTGCACTCTTTGTGCATCTCCTCACCCTGATGGTAAAACTGCCACATAGGAGCGCAGGTACGCATCAGTACACACACATACTGAGTGATACAGGGTGTGAGGGGTCAGCAGTGATGCTTCCTGCCCGTTTACTGACACTTTCTATTCCTTATAGTTTATTTATATGTATTTTGGGGTCTGAAATGCACCTATTAATGCAATGTTATTATTATTATTATTATTTTTATTATTATGGGTTTGGGTGGTCGTGAATAACATGAGGGGGGAGTGCAAAGGTGGCATGAGGGAATTATGATGCACACTAGTAAGTCCTTGTCTTAAGTGTCTTTGAATAAAACAAATACAAATTAAATTGTGAAGAGGATTTGTGAAAATTTTGCCTGTGTGTTGGCATAACCTACAGTTCTGCTTCATAGTTATCTGAATGGAATAACTTGGGGGTTAAAAGGATACAACACATTTTGTGTTACTTTATTGAAGCAGCCAAATATCCTGTCCTGGTTTATTTTTTATATGAATATACCAAGGCTGTTTGAAATAATTCTGTAGTGTAACCCCCCCACCCCCCTCCCCCTTTCTGTCCGCATTAGCCTCAGGTATAACAGCTGAGACCTGGTCCAGCTAATCCATAATTCAATCATCACCACCAGCATCCTCCCTCAGGTCCCTACCATGCCAGGGAGTAAAGCAAAAATTTGACTGAAGCGCTGTCTCGGGCCATATGACCCCGCCATCTATGCACTCGATGCATCATGCAGTTTGTAACATTTCCACAATCTAAAAAATGACTCATCGGGTCAACTCAATGAAACTGAGGATAGTTCGTCCATCCAATTAGTATATGTAGGGTAAGCCCAAATGTAATATGATTGAGTTAGTCCAACAAATTGTTAATATGTCATTCAAGTGCTCTATGTGGAAACAATCATATTCAATAAATGTAAATGATTCATGTCAGACACCACCTTATTGACCTTTCTAAGCAGTTAGTGTAGCTATTCTCACCTGGTATCATTTAGAGGAAGGCTACCAACGCTTGGACATGAGATCTCACATGGACTGGGAGAGAGAGACATGGGATTACATGCAACACCGAGTGCAGAAAAGAAGAGAGCGCCCTTCATACACACTGACCTAAAGTTGAATGCTTGTTATGAAATTATCATACCTAACATACATGAAAAACAAACCTACTAATAATAAACAAACCTTAGAATAAATATAGTAATATTTAATGACTAGATTTGGGAAAAACAAAACAAACCTCAGTGCTTCACCTTTAAGAGGGGCTTAAATAAAATTTTTCTTTTGAGTTCAGATAAACAATCGGCCATCTATAAATTGCGATGATGCACTTTTCATGCAACACAAACGCCTAACCAATCGGAATAAACGTAACCACATCAGTTTTGCCAGGAGAGGCCTGGATATGTCAGTACTATTTTAAATCAGGTCACACCAGTCACTTCCTGGCGAAAATAAAAGCCCCCCAATGCATAAATCTAAAGGCCTATCACATTGATATCATCATCAATGTGTTATTAATTTTTGCAGACTCTCTTGAAATAGCCATAATGGTTCGCTGCTAACAACATGATAATAATACATAAAAAATAATCATAATAAAATAAGTCATGATAATAATAATAATAGTTTATTGTCGTAGAGTTTGAGGAAGCTGGAGGTTAACCAAGCCATGTTTACAAAAAGGCAGAGGGTAAGGGAGGAGGGTGGAAGAGGAGTCTTACTTACTGGAAATGTAGAGCTGGGTGTCATACGCGAAGCAGTCTAACTGGACGCCATATTTATGAAAGATGCTGCCAGGTGCAAGCAGATAAATTATGAAAAGAAGGGGCCCCAGGACAGAGCCCTGAGAAACACCTGAAATGGCTGGGGAGGGTTGTGAAGTGAAAGATTTCAGCTGGATGAACTGTGTGCGGCCAGTGAGATAGGAATGGAGCTGGTGATTTTATCTGTGAATTAATGAAGTTATTTTAGACAGGTACGTTTAAGAATTGCTCTTGCATGTTAAACTAACATGTCTGTGTGCAGATTGGCACCTTTTGAAATTCCAACATTCGATATGTCCTCCTAACCAATCTAGGCACAAGGAGAGATCATGACACACCAAACTACCAGGCCCCTCATAGACTGTGTTCATTCACAGCAATAACACTGATTTAAGTAACAAGACTTAATCAGTTTTGCCTTCTGGTGGAACAGTTCTGATGCATGAAACAGAAGATTGTATGATCTGCTCACTCAAGTGCATTTTCCTTTTCTGTATTGTTACCAACGAACAATTTCTCAGATGGGAAATAGGTCACATACTTCTGTTTTTCTGTTTTCTGTTCCGGTTTGCAATGGTGGCCTTACAATAAAGTACTGCATGATCTGGCTCCAGCTGCCCTGGCAGAGTTCATCAGCCAATGAAACACCTCTGAGTGTGTCACTTGAGCCTATGTCAGAGGTGACTGTATCATCCCTTTGCATAGGAGCACTTTCAGTATTCAATTCAATTCAATTCAATTCAATTCAATTCAACTTTATTTGTATAGCGTCCATTTATGACAGTGTCACCTCAGGGCGCTTAAACAGACAGAAAAGTTCAGGTCAGATTCATAACAGCCTGGTTAAGGAAACCAACAGATTGGATCGAATCTTGACTTGACCCGGTCCAATCCCCCATCCTGAGCAAGCACGGAGGGTTGGCGATAGTGGGAAGGAAAACACCCTTTTAACAGGGAGGAAAAACCTCCGGCAGAACCCGGCTCAGGTAGGGTGGCCATCTGCCTCGACCGGCTGGGGGGGAGAAGACAGAAAGGGAGACCAACAAACACTGCAACGTTATCCAGCCAGATCTGCTGAGAGAGGAGAACACAGTTAATGATGCAATACTGTCACAGGTTTCTACATGGAGAGACAGAGATGGTGGGAGAGGAAGAGCCCAGTGCATCATGGATGTCCCGCAGCAGTCTAAACCTATAGCAGCTTAACTAAGGGAAGGCTAGCCATCCCTAACTATAAGACTTATCAAAAAGGAAGGTTTTAAGCCTGATCTTAAAGGTAGAGAGGGTGTCTGCCTCCCGAACCTGAAGTGGTAACTGATTCCATAATAGGGGGGCTTGATAGCCAAACGCTCTGCCTCCCATTCTACTCTTAGAGACCCTTGGAACTACCAAAAGGCCTGCAGTCTGAGAGCGAAGTGCTCTGCTTGGAATATATGGAACTATGAGATCTCTAATATATAATGGAGCTTGGTCATGGAGAGCTTTATATGTGAGAAGAAGAATTTTAAATTCTATCCTGGATTTAACAGGGAGCTAATGAAGAGAAGCTAGAACTGGAGAAATATGATCTCTCTTGCTGGTTCTAGTCAGAACCCTCGCTGCAGCATTCTGGATCAGCTGGAGACTTTTCAAGGCATATTTGGGGCAGCCCAATAATAAGGAATTACAGTAATCCAATCTGGAAGTAACAAAAGCATGGACTAGTTTTTCTGCATCGTCCTGAGAGAGGATGTTCCTAATTTTAGCAATATTACGTAGGTGAAAGAAGGCGGTTCTAGAAACCTGTTTTATATGGGAGTTGAAAGACAAATCCTGGTCAAAAATGACTCCAAGATTCTTCACTGTGGTGCTGGAAGCCAATTTAATGCCATCCAGATCAACTATAAAGCTAGATAATTTAGTCCTGAGTTTTTCGGGTCCAAAGACTATAACCTCGGTCTTGTCTGAATTTAGAAGCAGAAAGTTCAGGGTCATCCAGGTCTTTATGTCACTAAGACATCTTTGTAATCTAACAAACTGATTGGTTTCATCAGGCTTCATAGATAAGTATATCTGAGTGTCGTCTGCATAACAATGAAAATTTATGCCATGTTGTCTGATGGTATTACCCAAAGGAAGCATATATAATGTGAAGAGAACTCGTCCGAGCACAGAACCCTGGGGAACTCCATGAGTTACTCTGGTGTGTGATGAAGACTCGTTGTTGACATTAACAAACTGAAATCTATCAGATAAGTATGACTTGAACCAATCTAATGGAGTTCCTCTAATTCCAATAACATGTTCAAGTCTCTGTAGCAGAATGTTGTGATCAATGGTGTCGAATGCAGCACTGAGATCTAACAGGACAAGTACGGACAGGAGTCCTTTATCTGAAGCCATGAGAAGATCATTAGTAACCTTCACCAGTGCCGTCTCTGTGCTATGATGAGCTCTAAAACCAGACTGAAACTTTTCAAACAGATTATTTCTGCTCAGATGGGCACAAAGTTGAGCTGAAACTGTTTTCTCAAGAATTTTAGACATAAAGGGGAGGTTGGATATTGGTCTATAATTAGCTAATTCTCCTGAGTCAAGAGTAGGTTTTTTAAGTAAAGGTTTTATTACTGCAGTCTTAAAGGACTGAGGTACATATCCTGCCAATAGCGATGAATTAATCAGATCTAGTAGGTAAGTGTTAATCAAAGGAAAGACTTCCTTTAGCAACTTGGTTGGGATGGGATCCAGTAAAGCTTGTTACGTCCTCCACAAGAACTTTCTTCTTGTTCCAGAGGCAACTAGAACAAAATGACGTCATTTTGTCCTGAGGCTTGTTCTTGACTCTTCGTAATAGCAGATCTTTCTTCTCGTTGGGCTCCAAGAAGTATTGTATGATTGGTCAGACATCTGAGCCCCCGCCCCCTTCATATACTGCGATCACTATGGACTGGTTTCATCATGTGTTCCACTAACCCTTATGTTCTTTCTAGCAGATGTATTTTAGTATCATTTCCCATTATGGCTAGGAGACTACAGATGAGAAATAGGTTTAGGGTTCTTGGTTGCATCTATTTGACAGCTGGACCAAAATGTTCATGTTACTTTTAGTGTGCACAGATCTTTGGTCAGCTGAGGTTGTTTTTAAATTTGCTCCATTTATATATCTGACTTGACAGTGGCAAATTTCAGTAGCCAAGAAGGAAATCTTAAAAAAAAAATAAATAAATAAATAAAACTAAAGATTGTTCATGAATCTCAGATTGTGAGTCCAAGTCCCAGACCCGTATCCCCACCTCTGTGTCATGTGGACAAATTCACAACCTGACAACAGCAGAGCGAGCAGCCAGAAGCAGTTTAGTATTTCTGCTTCTGATTGCTGGAACAAACAAAAAAAGTCATTTGTAACTGTCTTGTTTTGTTTATGGACATGAATAAATTTGCCTTTCCTTCTTCTCTAACCTCAGACAGAAGTGAAACATGAACGCAGGAAAAAAACATAAGGAACTTTGTGTTACTGTCTAGATTTTATTGATTCTGCAGAACTGAGAACATCACAGAAACTCTCTGGGATTTCAGTAGATGATGTTTAATGTTTGAAAGAGCATTGATGACATGAGTAATGATAAAGCATGGGGGTGAAATGATGAACAAAAACTGAAACAGACTGTTGAAACTACAAAGAGAGAAAAATCTCATGAGATCATTTATTATGGCTGTTACTGAATGACACAGTCGTCTTTTACTGTTATGGAAGCTGCGTAAACTCCACCCACTGCAGCGCCAAGTCCAGCTCCAACTCCAGCTCCAATTACAGCTCCAACTGGACCTCCTACGGCTCCAACAAATGCACCAATACCGGCTCCCACCGACACTGCAGAAACTACTCCACCAGCTTTGGAGACAGCCCGAAGAAAGCTGTTATCTCTCTCTGCCTGTCTTCTTAACTCTTCCAGCTTCACCTCCTGCTTCAGATTCTCTCTCAAACACCTCGACATGGCCTCTTCTATGGCCTCTTCTATGGCTTTTCTGGCTTCCTGCAGCATCTCATTGATGAAGAATTTTCCTCCATTTTTACGAACCATCACACTGATCATCTGCAGCAGCTCTCTGACCTGAGATGGATCTGTCTTTCTGTTGTTGAAGACGACATATCGTCCACCACACTCGCTGATGACCTGACGGAGAGGTGGGCACTTGTTGATGAATTCTTCGATGGATAATTTCTCTTCCTCCAGATTGTCTCCAAGAGTGAACACCACCATGGTGTAAGCTGCTGCACTCTGTCCAAAGATCTTCTGAATGATTTTCACGGTTCTTTGCTCTTCTTCTGTGAATCTGCCTGGTTTGATCACAACCAGGAAGACATGAGGACCAGGAGCAGCGAACGAGATGCATCTGGCGATCTCAGCCATCACCACCTTCTGAGAAATCCTGGTGTCGAACAGACCTGGAGTATCAACCACGGCCAGGATTCTGCCTTCAACCTCTGCTGTTTCTTTCTTCACACTTTTCTGTCTCTGAAGCGGCCATCATGCTGGAAAGAAAAGCTGTTCTTCCTAATATGGTGTTTCCTGTTGCACTCTTTCCAGATCCAGTCCTCCCAACAAGCACCATCCTGACCTCTCGTTCCTCTGCATCTGTCGGACACGATTAGATGTCAACGATCACCATTGTTACAGCAGCCATCACATTATAACCCAGATAACAGATTCGTATACTCTATCAGCAGCTCTTCTAGTTGCTCAGTATCAGTAGAAATTCATTTCCCTTGACCCAACACCATGTGAGGATAAAAGCTGTACCTACCTCTCATAGCCATCTCCATTCGGTTCCATCGTTCCAGCCTCTGATCTTCCATGTTCTCTCTGAGCTGATGTTCAGGTGCTGAATAGTTTCTTTTTCATCTCAGATCTGAGTTTTGGTCAGCTGCCACTCCCTCTAAACGTGATGTTGGTTTGTGGGCAGTCTGAGCGAGAAAACCAGCATGAGAAACAGAATTTTGATAAAAAAAAAACAATGGCCCCCCTAGAAAAGACTGAAAATAATGTGAGCAAAGGGACATGTTCCTTCCTGGTTTCCGATCGGTATCACAGGTGTCTCCAGTCCTGTAACCAGTCAGTGGGTCTATAGCAACCTGTCCTTCAAAGTCATATTTTATGTACTATAGGGTCGTTTGTGCACACCTGAAATTGCGCTCTCTCTGAGCATATTTCTTTTTTCTTTCTTTTGCCCTTTTACTTGTCCTGTCCAGCATCATAGCAAGCAGAGTGGAAATCTGGTTGCTTTATTGTGATGAACAGTTTTACTTTACCAAGGGGAGCTTTATGAACACAACGCTCCCCTTGATATCCTGTTGATTCATTTTATTTCTTTAATTAAACATTTGTCTATTGCAGCATTCCATTTCATACTGCTGGGCCTGACAAGGGAGAAATGAAAGTTAACAGAGGTAATGATAGAAAGTGAAACAGAGAGAAAGAAAAAGAGGAAGAGAGAGAGGAGAGAAAACATGGATTCACTTACACAGTTCACTGGTGCTCTCTGAGCATATTTCACACGCTCCGTGACCCCACCACCCACCCACCCCGACGGTGGCAGGAGGAGAAATGACGACAAGTCCAGCTAAAGAGAAGGAAGTCGATTGAAGAAAGATATTTAACAACTGGTTGAAACACTTGAGGTGTGTTTAGCTCAACTGGTTGGGAAACTGCTCCAGTAATCAGAGGTGGCAGTTCTTCCATGCAGCTGGCCTCAGTATGATTCCCAGTCTGGGACCTGCTGCATCTTCCCTAATCCTGTGATATAAAGGCCATCTAAGCCTGAAGAAACATCTGATTATGATACGACAGTGTGCATTTATTATGTCGCCTGTTTGAATTTTGTTTATTTATGTTCACTGACAAATGTGCACGTATATGAAATGAAAAAAGGCACTGCCACCACCGCAACACCGCACATGTCCTGTTAATCCCTTTCTTCCGGCTCATTGTGGTGATTGCTAAGCGTCCTTAGCAACCACCATAGCAACAATCATAAAAACTGAAAGAATGTACGTCAACACGAAAAAGAGCTATTGATTGTTCACATGAAACAAATGGATATTGTGATAAAATGTATATTTGATGCTAGAAAAGTTGCAGAACAAAGCTGAAGCCAAAATCTACCTTGAAAAATATATATTTCTATTGAAGATTGAAGGGACATCCGTCATTTTTCTTATGGTCACACCAGGGAGGACCTCGGCAGTCACCTACCCACCAATAGGGGACGCTTTTGGATGCTTTTGAGTAAAAACGTAAATATAGATCGTATTTTCGTACAGTACATATGACTTTGGAGGACAGGTTGCAGTGGGCCTATATATATATAGGCCCACTGCAACTCCCATATAAAACAGGTTTCTAGAACCGCCTTCTTTCACCTACGTAATATTGCTAAAATTAGGAACATCCTCTCTCAGGACGATGCAGAAAAACTAGTCCATGCTTTTGTTACTTCCAGATTGGATTACTGTAATTCCTTATTATTGGGCTGCCCCAAATATGCCTTGAAAAGTCTCCAGCTGATCCAGAATGCTGCAGCTAGGGTTCTGACTAGAACCAGCAGGAGAGATCATATTATTCCAGTTCTAGCTTCTCTTCATTGGCTCCCTGTTAAATCCAGGATAGAATTTAAAATTCTTCTTCTCACATATAAAGCTCTCCATGACCAAGCTCCATTATATATTAGAGATCTCATAGTTCCATATATTCCAAGCAGGGCACTTCGCTCTCAGACTGCAGGCCTTTTGGTAGTTCCAAGGGTCTCTAAGAGTAGAATGGGAGGCAGAGCGTTTGGCTATCAAGCCCCCCTATTATGGAATCAGTTACCACTTCAGGTTCGGGAGGCAGACACCCTCTCTACCTTTAAGATCAGGCTTAAAACCTTCCTTTTTGATAAGTCTTATAGTTAGGGATGGTTAGCCTTCCCTTAGTTAAGCTGCTATAGGTTTAGACTGCTGCGGGACATCCATGATGCACTGGGCTCTTTCTCTCCCACCATCTCTGTCTCTCCATGTAGAAACCTGTGACAGTATTGCATCATTAACTGTGTTCTCCTATCTCAGCAGATCTGGCTGGATAACGTTGCAGTGTTTGTTGGTCTCCCTTTCTGTCTTCTCCCCCCCAGCCGGTCGAGGCAGATGGCCGCCCTACCTGAGCCGGGTTCTGCCGGAGGTTTTTCCTCCCTGTTAAAAGGGTGTTTTCCTTCCCACTATCGCCACCCCTCCGTGCTTGCTCAGGATGGGGGATTGGACCGGGTCAAGTCAAGATTCGATCCAATCTGTTGGTTTCCTTAACCAGGCTATTATGAATCTGACCTGAACTTTTCTGTCTGTTTAAGCGCCCTGAGGTGACACTGTCATAAATGGACGCTATACAAATAAAGCTGAATTGAATTGAATTGAATTGAATTGAATATAGGGCTGCAGGTGGTCACTGTTGTTTGGTGACATGGGCTGAATCTCAATTCCGAGTTTGCGTACTCCGTACTCGTGAACTTGTGAGTACAGACTTCTGGGTACGTACTTG
This sequence comes from Atherinomorus stipes, assembly GCA_023101725.1. NCBI lineage: Eukaryota > Metazoa > Chordata > Actinopteri > Atheriniformes > Atherinidae > Atherinomorus > Atherinomorus stipes. Next base: position 514,997 of record JALJCO010004142.1, read on the forward strand.
AAGTCCGCACATGCAGGGTTCACAAGTACGGATCCTGCGTACTTGATGGATTGGGACAACGCAAACCTGTGACATCACCACCTGTGGTGCGCAGCAATGCAGAGCTGCCCGTCAATATGAAAATAATATTGTATTATTCTACAGCTGTTGGTTATTAATTGTTGTTGAGATGTGTCAATTGTATTAATACAAATAAAAATAATGAAAATAACTGCTGCAAAACAATTATACTGAGTGTTTCTGTTTCCAGCGTGTTCCATTCTATAAAACTAAAACACTACTGAGTACGAAGTGTGGGGTCCTGTCACTATGCCTCCGATAGATCACGTGCTCTGGCTACTGGGATGTTCCTTTGGCTGAATGGTCAGCACACATGACTTTCACCTGGCAGTCTGGGGATCAAATCCTGCCTTGGTCCTCTGTTGTGTACCTTGCCACACAAGTAAGAAGAGTTATCACATGTTCTTTTGTATGAACAAAGTAAAATAAGAACTAATGTGTTTCAGTTGCTTCTACTGAAGCTCTTTCTAGCTTGCTGGTTTTAGACCAACTAGCTGGTTGGTCTCAGGTGTGCTTTGACCACATTTTAGCTGGTTTTTCAGCAGGGTATGGTTGAAGCGGGATAATCCCTTTCATTTTCAAAGGTAAATGGATTTTGCGTTAGCAACCGTCCTCTGCTTCATGTATAGAAATGAAATAAATCTGACTTGAAGCCTGCTAAGAGGAGCTGATGGTCCTCGTCCTGATGTGATGTAGGGAAATGAGTATTTCTGTTTCAGAGGGAACATCTTTCAAGCCTGCGTTCAGAATGTTGAACAGCATTCTGGGATATTTCGCTCCCTCATCCATCCGCTTGACCCAACAAACAATGGACAGGAATATTTTTTTTTCAAAATCAGAAGTCTTTATTTAGAAATAATTTGCATAATATGGTCTGTTCATCACCGCGTGAAACATCAGGATTATTGCAGTGCAGAAGGCGTCCACCAGGGGGCAGAAGACAAGAGTCAAGATTGCATACAACAGAGTTTTAAGCAAAGATTTGACCATAAAGTGATGAAATAAACCCATAAACAGGTTTATGAATCTCAGAAAATCCTTTAGTTTAGCTTGAGACTCATTCATGAAGCTTCTCTGCAGTAATAATGGATAATTTTCTCCACATTACAGTTAAAAATGAATAAAACTAATATTAGAGTTGAAACCAGGGGGTTTGGTTAATTGTAAGTACTGAATGTTTTACTTATAGTTAATATATCAATTAGGGACATCAAAAGATTAATTCTGATTAATCACAATACTTTTGTCACTTCTAGAACATATTTAGGATTAAAGGTGTCTCAGCAGGAATTCTGCATTTATCTTTAGTAGACTAGACGACTGAAACCTTGTCCTAACATGTCCCCCTGAAGTCCTTTAGACAGTAGCAGTCTAGTCCAAAATGCTGCTGATCCTCACGCACTGACTTCACAACTGTCTTAATGTGAAGCTGAAATTCAGGTCTGAGTCCTGGACTACTTCCAGATTTCTGGCTTGGTTTTAGCCTTTAAGTTGTAAAACAAAAGTGAATGTGTTTTCTGCATATAGCAGTACTAAAGAATACATTAATCTCCCGTTTGACAATAGGATTAATTTAGGATTTATCTTTTGACAGCCCTAATATTAATGCGAAGTTGATTATGAATATGACTTTTAACCCTATGACTATATTTAAACATAAATATGGAGAAGGCCTGAGAACAGGCTGGTAGTCAGGATGTGTGCAGGACACACTCATCATACTCATCACTTCAAATGAGAACAGACAGATGTTAAACACGTGAAGTTCTTAAAGTCTAAAATAAAGTGAAAATAATCTCAGAGTCCCAGAAGAGTCAGTAGTTACATATATTTTCTTTTTCTTGGATTTTCATCTTTTTCCTGTGACGATTCCATGGCTCTGAGGAGTTCCCGATACTCTGGTGTGTTTTTGATGTTTTCCTTCTGGTCCAGCCACGAGAGCATCTGGTCCCTCCCGTTGTTGTTCAGGACTCCAGAGGCCGTGTACCCCTCCACCAGCAGGCGGTCTCCGATGCTGTGATAGCGCCTCAACAGCTCCACGGGGAAATGATCGGTTCTGTATCTGCGTATGACGCCTAAATGTTGCACATGTGGGAAAAAAGTTTTATTTTAGTGTCATATCAACGCTGGTGGAGAAAAATATTTCATTTCATTAATGAGTTCTGGTGTCTGGTCTCATTAACAAGGCAGGTTTATCTGGATTTCATATACAACACGATTCAAAGTGCTTCATATAAAGTATGAAGATAAAAATGTCTGAAACATTCATGACTTCGACATGAGTTACCATGACAGCTTGAACATGGTGAAGCCATGACAACAAAGAATGAAATCTCCTACAAAACAATAGAATCCTCAGTGTCACCCCCCCTGGAACACCTAACAGGAACTCTGAGACGATTGAGTAGTCTCAGATACCGCTCACCCCCTCTAGAAAACCTTCTGGTGACTCTGGAAGGTCAGTTGGTCTCAGATGCCTCGTGCCTTTATGAGCTTAGCCCTGATGAACCCTGATTGGCCTTAGAAGCCAAGTTTCATTGGGCTCCCTCCCCAGGCCTGGGTCCAGGAAAACATCCTGATTTTCCCTTTCAGGGCACTGTGAAGCCGTTCTTTCAAGGTCTAAGAAGTACTTTCAGTCTGACCCTCCCTATACAACCACTTTGCCTTGAACAACAAATGACAAAGCCTAAGGGTTTGTGGATTTTCTGGAACTGCTCCTTATGGAGGCAGTTCTGTAGGGGAGATGTTTCAGGTGTCTGTGGTGAATAAACATCATAGGGCCGTATCTATCAATGGTTTGTTGGTATAAACATGAGCTATCTCATTGTACACGCTAAAAAAAATGTAAACTGATTTACTAACGACGTGCAAAAAGGGTTGCGTCTTTCAAAAGTGCTAAATAGCGCATCTTATCCAAAAAGTACATCTGCTGCAATGCATATGCAATATGGGGTATTTACACGCAATTGTGCGTGTTGAGAAGAGAAACCATAAATATACTAATTTAGCACTCGTAAAGTGATTTATCAACCCTGAAATGGATTGCATGGCTGTTTTTTGGCGTGGATTTTAGTACATCTGAAAGTAAGTAAAAACTGGGAGTTCTGCACACAAAAAGCTTCAGCTTCTGAGAGGGACGATGCTGGACACACACAACCCTGATTCAAAATCATTTCTCATGAGCCGTGAGGGCAATGTGCTTAATTCTCATTGTTGTATTCAATAACTATCAACACAGCAATCACCACTATTTAACACAGTGTTAAACATTCTGGACAAACAAAACAGAACATTTGCAGTCGCTGCAGCTTAATAAGAACCAAAGCTGCATTAACTATGTTGTCTGATTTCCCCTTTTTGCCAACGTCACATTTTAACTCAGATTTTAGCAGCTGGACAGGATCACAGGATCACGTGGCAGCAGGAGCTGCTGGAGCCATTAAGAACAAAGCAGAACATTTAGATATCAAGAGGCTAATCTGTTCAGCGCAGCAGCCAGACCGTCATTCTGCTGTCATGATGCTGGACAGGTCAAGTTAAAGAAAGAAAGAAAGAAAGACAGAAAATGGATGGAGGAACTGTGTTTTTCCTTTCTGTGTGCAGCATGTTACCTGGTTTGACTGAATCTTGAACGTACCTGCATCTCTTCTGAGGGACTCGGACATCTCTGGATTGGCCACAATCAGTGACATCTTCATTAGTTTCACTTCATCTCCACTCAGAAGAACCTCAGTAAGTTTTTCCCTGCAAACAAGACAAGAAGAAAAAAGAGATTAATCTACAGAGAAGACATTACCGTTCAGCTCATACCTGAAGATAAAAGTCACCTGATCCTGCGAGACTCGACGCTGTTGCCGGTGGTCAGGGCACGTTTGTGATGCACGGTAAGAACTTCTCTGCACAGCCCGCGGTTTCCAGTCTCATCAATCAGTGAGAAAAGTATTGGATGCTGTTCTTTGTACTCCTCTAATTTTCCTGTTTCACTCAACTTCTGATGAGCCTTCTTAAAAGCGTCCTGGGGAGGGATGTGGTCAGCATTCACTACAGATCTGTAGTTGTTTGCTGGTGTGTTTTCCTTTCGGACCCCTTTAACACTTCAGAAGAAACAAAGATGAAGATGACGTTAAGGTGCGACACTACAGGCAAATAGGGTTGAAAAATTTAACTGACCGGTATCACCATGAAACTTTCCTGGTTTATTTCTCACATTATGCCAATCATTTTTTGTATTGCAAGTTTTCTGAAATTTCATATTTAAATATGTAAATTAGGTGTCATTAAGCCCAAAATGTGCTAATTTGCATAAATTTCTAGGAAAAAAAAAATCTAAACACAGGATTAAGCCAGGTTCAAAGTTTCTGTTGAATTTTGTTCACATATGAAAGTCAAACGTTTTTACCGAGGGGATTTTGGATCTCTATATATATCATTTCACAATTTAGAATGTACTGTCAACAGCTTATTTTTGGCATATTTTTGGGATGAAATGTTCTATAAATCAGGCTGTGAATGAGATATAAAAGATCCTTCAGTAAAAACTTTTAAGAAGACAGTCAGGAGCAAAATTTGAACGTTTGTTTTCTGTAAGTGCTCCTGAAGTGGAGATTTTTTTTTTACCTAGAATAAGAGAAAAACGGCCTTTTTAGGTTTTTTTATTGTAAAATTCTAGACATTTTGTTGTAAAATACTATTTACAGACATCAGATCCAAACAGATTCATGAGATCAACTAAGCAGAACATTTATAGCTCATAAAAACTGATAAATATTCAACACAGCACGTGGAGCTTCATCTGGACACAATCTCAGCATCACTGTCACACATTCTTACATCTACAGCTGGCAGACCTGCTGAGAAAATCACATGCAGATATTTGTCTGTAAAATACAGAACATGTTGGTAATAAAGAACTATTTACAGATCCAGTAAAATTAATAGAAATAAACATACAGGACATCTATTTCATATCATAATATCCAAGATGGAGAGATTTATCTCCTCTTTTTATCATGATGAGTTTCTGGTAGGTTTTAGGGGACATGCAGCAATTCACAAAACTTTCCTCTTTTTTTAGGGCTTCATTTCTAAATTTTTGTTCATAGGCTAAAAGAATGTGCACATTCATGGAAAGGCAACATCATGTCTTGTTGCATCGTGAGGAGGAGAGGGGAGGATGGATGCCATCATTCTCTCCTTCACAGAGACACTTCAGAAGCAAACTGCTGTAAAACCAGGATTTTATTCACTCATCTCCACCTGAATCCTGTCTCTAGTTTATGTTTGTCATATTAGGACAAATTAGTTCACTGATCAGCTGATTCAAACGCGCAGGTCTGTTATGAGACACTGCTGCATTAACAGCTGAAACACACTCCTGCTTTGATCAACAGCTTCGTGGCGACAAACTCGTGGATATTTTACCTGCTGATTGCGGCAATTGTGACGTCCTGTTGTCTCCTACAGATAAACGCTACCATCTCTCTCTGAAAAAACATTTTGGGCGCGTTTCACTATTTTAACTTCAAAACTCCCACGAAAGCCAGATGGGAAGAGGCTGTACCGTGTCACGTGACCAATGTGAACCAGTAACATTGTCAAAAATTGAGATCAGCCAATGAGAGCCTGCGTTTAGCATTAAACCCTCTCTGTTCCGATCAAGTTGAGCAGTCGATACAGCTGTAAGTATCAAGTTTGATTGAGACGACATCGCTCAGGAAATAGAGACGTCTCTAACGATACCAGACATGACGAGGTTCAGATGAGCACCGCCGTGCTGCGCTCTGTTTAAAAACACCAACTTCAGCTGCATTTTGAGGGGATTTGGGTGCATCAGACAAAGTATCATGAAAAAAACTCCTAAAATGTTTATTTCTGACTTTTTATTTTACACGAGTCCAAAAGAAAACATGTTGAAGGAGGGGAAAAAAAAGGAAAATCTCAAAATTGACCAGGTGATGAAAAAATGGGGTTTTCACCTGCATGAAAATCTCATAAAGGTTCATCAATGCTTTAATGTAGTGAAATAATCTGGTAAATACTGGTGTGGTTCTTAACAGCAGAACTTACTCGTTATACGGTCCAACCAGTCCAAGATTGTAGGCTTTGATGAGATCGTGAAGCTTTGGATCTTCATTCTTTATCCTGTTCAGCATCTGCTGGTATTGCTCTCTGATCTCATCCCTTTCTTTTCTTGCTCCTCCAACGACGGCGTATTTACTGGAAGACTTGGACGTTTCTTCATATCCTCGCTGCAGCTTCAGAGCTGCTGCGTATCTCTGCTGGTTTTGCTGGATCTGAGAGGTGGTGGCAGAAAAACCAGTTGGTATTTTTAACAAGCCGACCTGAAATAAGCTGCAGACCTTGCAGCCTGTGTGTACGGATGAAAACTGTTTCTCTTCCAGATGAAACCTGCATCATGTTTCACTAAAGGTGTCATAACCTGCTGTTTTACATACGCAATCCTTCTTAAATTATCTTCAAATGAATTTTTAATTCTAGGTGGGTGGGAGGAAATTTAATGAGCTCATTTTAACCTCTTTTAATCCCCAACTATTGTTTGTCGCGAGAATACGTACGAGAATTAGACCTGTCTGTAAGCGCGTTCACGAGGCAAATATCAAAGCCAAAACAAAGTTTTATCAGGACAGAGCAGGTGAAGGAAATGATGTCCCAACAGAGAAAAACGTGATAAAACGTAACGGTGCGGTTGATGGAGAGGATCCGCGGAGTAAAAGGGCTGGACTCTGATGAATATAAGGAGTGAACGTCTGACGTGAAGTTAAACAAACAGTGTTAGCTTCTGTAGCTACATTAGCAGCTTGTCCGCTCGTCAACCACGTTTACTGGTCTCTGACACAAAAGATGATTAGTTACACAAGCAGCAACACTTACCGACTGCACATCCTCACTGATAAATATAATCCACTGCTCCCTGGTAAAGCTGTCCCTCCTGTTAAAGCACCGAAAACTGATGAATTTCTGCCGAGGCAAGCCAGCACAGCAATCTCCCCCCTCCTCCTCCTCCTTGTCGCCGGCGTCCTTTCTGACAAAGCTGGTTTACTCCGTGGCAGGTAATCAGCTGCCTTCAGGTGGTGCTAAAGACGCTAGCTTAGCAGCTCGCTCGCAGCCTCTCTAGTTCCCGTCATAACAGCTGATCATAACGACTCCACGGCAGGTTATCAGCTGCTTTTAGGTGGCGCTAAAGAGGCTAGCTTAGCAGCTAGCGGCCTCTCTCGTTCACGTCATTGGGAGAAAGAAATCCAAATCGCGTACTGTGGAGAGCGCGTGCTTGTGGCCGATTCTGGTGAGAAGAGAGCGCCCGCACTCAAAGACAAAGTTACTTTCACTTTCCGGAGTTTCTGGCACGTTATAACTAAGGTCCTGTTCCAATACACGTTTTAATGTGAAAAAGTGGGATTTCCGGGTGATGACTCCTTTATCAAGCATACAATTAAACATAAATACTGAATAATTTGTGTCTGTAAACAGAACTCACTGAATCTTTGACTTGAGCTCGAAGGTTTGCCGCCTTCTGTTTCAGATCAGCTGTGTCTCTGCTGGTTGCCTGGGCAACAGCATGATACAGGCAGTTCTGACCCTCTGAATACACCTTGACCACAGAACCGTCCGGTTTCACAAGCTCAAAATGTCCTGTGTAGGGCTTCTGCTCACCGCGGATCCGTTTGCTGACCTTCGAGAGGATTCCCTCCTTTCTATAGAAGAGGAGGAACGTTAGAGGTGAAAAGGAGAAAACATGTCAGTTAATGCATGATTCACTGGAAGAGGAAACATTCTCCGTAGAGACCCTAGATGTACTGAGCAGATGATGGATGGTGAACAAAGATAAATCTGTGATAACTCCTCATCTTTGCTCATTAAATCTCTGTGTCTCAGCTGGACAAGCTGGACCAGCGTCTCAGTCTGATCCTCCAGCTCGCTCCGTCCTGGAGACTACGTTGGGATTTGCAACGCCCACTGCATGCGCCTGCTCCATATAGTAGCTGCGCTCCACCAGGGCTTGGAGAGCATGTGCAAGAATACGAGTTCAAATTAATCAAATATGTATAGTTTGGTGTTTTATAGAAAACCCAGCCTATAAGAACTGCACAAAAACAGTAGGCTACAGAGTTTAGCTTTTTATTGTCATGATCAATCAAAACAAAATGCAAATGTATTAAAGGATTTCATATATTTCATAGTTTCTTTCTTTGTTCATATTCAATGTTTGCGTCTGTAAAATATGACCGATATAGGACACGTACGGTTAAAAAAAAAAAAAACTCAACTTTAAAAGTGATTATTATCAAACTTATTTTTTCATGTATACAGTATTATGTTTCAATTCACAATGTGTTTACTTGGAAGTGGTAAAAAGTTTGTATAAAAATATATAATCATGTGTTTTTATTAATGGAAACACATCTGAATTTTCCGTGAGCCTAAAAGGTGTTAGACAAGAGAAAAATTTATCACCATTGCTCTTTGCATTATTCATCAACGATTTGGAAAGTTACTTATCGCAGAGAGGCTGAGAAACAGTTACTCCATTAGATACTGCACTGGACGCCTATGTGAAGCTCCTGGTCCTGATATATGCAGATACGCAATTGTTATGTCATCTAAAATTACGTCTACAAAAGGTTATTGACCATATGTGTGAATACTGTAATTATTGGAAATTAGAAATTATTAGTGAGAAAACTAAAGTTATGGTATTTGGACATAGAAAAGGCAATAGCAAGACTAAGTTTTACATGTAACAAAAAGAAGTTGGAAGTTGTGTAACATTTTAAATATTTAGGACTCATTTTTAATTATAATGGAAGATTTAAGTTGGCAATTAAAGATTTACATGACGCAGCCTCTCGGGCAATGTTTGCTGTTCGCTCTAAAAGTAGAAAATTCAGTCTGCCATTAAATCTCACCCTTGACCTTTTTGACAAATTAGTTGCACCTGTTATGCTGTATGCTTGTGAAGTGTGGGGGTTTAGAAAAAATGATATTCTCGAACGATTACACCTTCGATTTTTGAAATACATCTTAAAAGTGAAAATGGCCACTAATATGGTGTAAAGGAGAATTGGGCAGATATATCAGCATAGATATCCAAACATGGATGATTGGGTATTGGGGGAGACTTGTCGAGGGTAAAGATTGTAAATTCACGACACAAATATACATATATTTAGTTCACTTGTATAATACAAGAGAATACATCTCCCGGTGGCTTCAGCAGGTAAAGGATATTTTGGATAATTGTGGTCTGTCATATATCTGGATTAATCAACGTCCCAACAATGTTTGCTGGCTAAACAAACTGTGGAGCGAGCCCCGAAAGATCAGTATGTACAAAAATGGCAAAGTGAAATTAGGGATTTGTCTTCATGTGATGTGTAAGCTGAAATTAAATCAGAGTATAAAATTGAAAAATATTTGTTGTGTGAAAATCTAAGCTACAGACAGGCAGTTTGTAATTTTAGAACAAATAACACAAGAATTCCCAAAATAACCGGTCGATACAGTATAAGGACCTAGAAAGAAGCACGAGAATTTGTCCTTTGTGCTGTAACGGTTGTGTAGGAAATGAACGTCGTGTTTTATTTGAATGTGACAATGTATTAGTTGCTGAATATAGGTTAAAGTTTTTGCCGAAGTGTTTTTGGTATCATCCATCAATGTGTAAACTCATAATGCTTCTTCAGTCTGTCCAATCAAAGATAATCTATAAGTTGGGTGCTTTCTTGAAACGGGTCTCACCTCTTTTTTAATTAATTTTGCCATCGTTGAATGTATATCTTTTTCTGTTATGATGTGAAGTTTGTGCTTGTATTTGGTGATAAGCTATTAAATTAAATTAAAATGAACCCAGCTGCTGTTGGGTTCATGTACATGTCCCAGATTGTCCATCACAAACACCGTGTTTGGGCATAAGCTGGTATCTGTATGTGGTACCCGGCCACTTTAGGCCGAAGACCACTGATCAGGTTTAAAGTCGACTTGTGGCCAAATGTTGTGGATACTCGGGTGACGAGAGAAAGAGGGCAACACCCCAGCTGTAGAGGTGAGATTAAGATAGAAGACAGATGGTAAAGGTAGAGTCCGAAGTCCTCCCACCGTTTCTGTTTGCAAATGACAGGGTAACACTTTACAATAAGGGACACAAAATTTGCTTAGTTACTAGGGAAGTAAGAGGAAACTGTTAGGGTCCTATTAGGATTTCAGCGATCTCTCTTGGGAAGGCATAAGATGGCCACATGAGCGTGTTGGCATGTTGCTGCCTGCAAACGTTTCCCAACTAATTTTTACAAAAACCCGTGACTTGTCGGTCTGGACTGGCCTTCATTAGGTTTGTAAAAGCTTACACCCTCATATGGTGGCGTGAAGTGCTTCACTATGGACAGAATTATGGGGGATCACAATAAATAAGGGCAAAGTTCCAGAAGTAGTAACAAGAATGAAAGCGAGTGTTGCAGCAGCAGTACCGCGCTAATGAAAGAACTGAAAGCAATTAACTCAAGACGGGATCGCATGCAGAGCGACATGGAAAGGCAAGTCAATTCTAAAGTGGATAAGTTAAGTGGATCGATTGAGAGGATGATGGCTGAAAACCAGGACGTTGTGCAGATGGAGATTGAAAAGGCCACAAACAACATGAAGGCGAACCTGGATACTGAGGTGGGAATTTTGTGCGCTCAAATGGAAAAGATAGAGCATAAAATATCTGAGAAAGAGGCTAAGAGGAAGAGCTTTGATTCAGATGTCTTTCTGATAATGATGGGGCTCCCGCATGCAGAGGGAGGGGATTTAATGGCTCAAGTGAATGATCTTTTGCATGCGGATCTTGGATGTGACACCATCCCCGGTGCTGTGGAATGGATGTGGGCGTGGGGAGACCGTCTGGGGATTGTTAAAGTGGAGATGAACTCATTGAGGAGAAAGTGGCTGTGCTGCGTAGAAAATCAAAGCTCAAAGATAATGACAGCTTCAACAAAATCTACATGTCGTTAGCTAAATCACATGCCGAACGACTGATGGAACTTAAAGGAGAACTCAGTAACTTTTTTACCTCAATAAATGCTTTTCGGAATCCCTGTGGGGCTAAACAAAGTGTTTACGGAGCGATTCAATGTGTCCCCCCCCCCCCGCTGGTGCCTCTGGCCTGTGAGCAGCTCTACGCAACTTTGCCTGCGCCGACCCGAGCAGAACTTGCGACAACAGAAACCGCTGTACGGTACTCAGGTCCCCTATCTACTGAGCTGCTTCCAGCTCTGATTTGAACCAGACTACCAGCGCTAATTGGAAGAAAACATTTCTTTATCTTCACACCACCTAAACACGGCTCCTGGCTCTCATAACCAACTCTTTGCTGGACCAGAGTGATTCACGTAGCTTGCGCTGTCTGGGCGCCGGGTGAAGCATCACTGCTTCAGGCTCAATAATCACTTGTCACATCCGCAAAAAGTAAATAAAAGTTTGTATTCTTACCTGCTACCCGCCAACACCAGAGAAAAATATAATCCACGGCATATTTACCCGCAAATCGCGGGTAAAACGTCCCGTTTCAGAAGATACAGGACTTTGCTTTGAGCAGAGGGAGACGCGGTGCTGCTACCAACGCAGCATCAACAAGCTAGTAAAAGCTTAGAAATATATCCAGGGATCAAAATAGAGGAAAGACGGGTAGAGAAGCCGTCTGTGTTCTGTGGGGGTGTAGGGGGAGTTGAACTTTACGACAGTGAAAGGACGCCACTAGGGGGAGCCCCGAGCTGAAGTTACTGAGTTCTGCTTTAATTTTAGAACTTTGATCCATGAAACTGCATTTGGGAAAAACTTTTACTGGACTGGGAATGGACGCATGGTGAAGTCATCTTGCCAGGCAGGGACAAGTGGACCTGGAACTGACAGGGATCATTGAGAGGGGCTTGCCCAGCCCATAAGGTGTGTTACTGAACAGTTTCTGTTAGCCCACTGGAATGTTGATGGGTGGATATTGTCAAACTGTGAACTCAGGATTACAACTTAAATCTCTAGACCCTGATTTCATTTCTTTGAATGAAACTCACTTATGCTAAGATGCACTGGACTTTAATGGATTTACCTGGTTTGGACATAACCGTGTTGCTCATGGGAAGGCTGTTAAATCCTTGGGTGGAGTTGGATTCCTGATTAAAAATACTGTGCTGGAGCGGTGTTAAGTTGAGGTTATTGATAAAGCATTGGGTGCCGGCGAGTGCTTGATGGCTATGGATCCCTGGCGGTTGACTTGGGGGGGGTCTGGGCTGCCTCGCCGCTGGGGCGGGGCTGTATCCAGCCCGATGGGGGGCATGGGGGTCAGCGGTTGGGGCTGCTCTGTGGCGGTGGGCGGGTCGCTGGTGGGGCCATGGCCGGTGGCTGTCGCCCGCCCTGGGTGGCCGGGGCTGTCCCGGGGCGGGGGGTCCTGGGCCCCGGTGCTCGGGGGTGGCCCCTGCCTCCGGGGCCGGGAGACCCGGCTTGGCGCTGGGGGGGGGGCGGGCCGGCGGGACGTGCCTCCTCTGGATTTGGCCGGTCCTCACGACCTGGTGACGTCTAGTCACTGCGCCGGGGGCCGGGGCGCCTCTGCTGTGTGCGTGTGGGTGTGTGTGCCGGTGGGGGTGTGTGTGTGGTGGGGCTGGGGGGTGTATCGTTGTCGTGTCTGTGTCGGGATGTTGACATTCGGGATGTTGGTGTCGCGGGAGCTATGTGGGGGATGTGGATTTCCCCTGTGCTTGTCCTGCGTGTGGGGCTCTGGGGGTCGCGGACGGAGCTGCGCTTTCCGCCGAGGTGCTTGGTTTTCGGTGGACCCGTAGTCGTGTCGTGTCGATGTTGAGGTGTCTGGAGTGGATGTCGGGGTGTGGGGTTTTGTCCATATCGTTCAGCTCTAGTGTGTGGAGGTGGGGGGTTGCGGGGTGGCCGGGTCTTTTCCACGCTGGGTGCCTGTCCTGCCCGGCCGCTGTGTCGGTTGGGGCTGGCCTGCGCGGGTGGTCTCGTGCGGGTTGGTCTCGCGTGGTCCGGGGGCTGGGGGCGGTGGACTTGTGGCGTGGGGGGGGGGGCTGGTGGCCCCGTGGTCCCCGTCCTTGGTGTGTGTGGGTGGGTGTGTGACTGGAGGGGGGGCGTGAATGCGGTTGTGTGTGTGTGTGGTTGCCTGTGGGGGTGTGTGGAGATGGGTGGGTGGGTGGGGGTGCATGGGGGATGGGTGTTTGGGTGTGGGGGTGGTGGTGCATTTGTGGGGTTTGTGTGTGTCGGGTTGGGGGGGTTTGGGTGGGGAACGGGGGTGGATCTGTGGGGGGATCGGATGCGGGGCGGCTGGGTGGGTGGGTGGGTGGGTGGGGGGTGTGTGTGGGTGGGTGGTGGCTCTGGTGGGGTTGGGGGATTGTGCGTGTCGTGGCCTGGGTGGGGGTGCAGGCTTGGGTTTGGAAGGGGGGGGGGGCATGGACACTGGGGGGGCGGATGTGCGGGGACAAAAAAGAGAAGAAAAAAAATAGAAAAAAAAAAGATAAAGCATATGGTGGGATTTTTTGTTTACACTTGCAGAGGTTCGCAACATTCTTTTATTTTATTTTCATGTTATCTGTCTCAGGAATCTTCTACCTGTGGCAGGAATGCAGATTTGTACTTTGGCCACCTAATGGCGTTGCTGTACTCTGTTACCGATAAAGTGGATTCAGTTTATATCTGTGGTGATTTAAACAGCCGAATTGGGGATCTGAAGGATTATGTGGAAGGAGATGATATCTCTTCTCGTATGGTTTTGGACATGATTGTAAATAATCATGGCTATAACTTCATTAAGTTTTTAAAGAACTCCAAACGCTGAATACTTAATGGGAGGTTAAATCCTGAAAATAACAGTTTTACTTTTATTTCAGTCAGGTGAAAAGCTGTTGTTGATTATATAGTGACATCTCTTGCTGATATGAAAACATGTCTTGGATTTAATGTTTACGATCCTTCTGAGCTTGTTGATAGAATCGGCCCAGAAAGCTTTAATTTGATTGGTGATCAAAGTTGACTTCCTGACCATGCAGCTCTCTGTTTACTTTTAAAAGTGGGGGAGGTGTTTAAGTCTCCGAATAATGTAGATTGCCTACAATATGGTAAAAGAGGAGGCAGGAACTATCCTGTTGATTTCCTCTCCTCTGACATATGTCGTATGGCCGTACTAGAGGTAATAAGTCAACTACAGATGGCACAGGAGAATCAGGAGAATATGGATCAGTAATTTTTTACATGATGAGATGGAGAAATATTTTCCTGTTAAATAAGTGGTTCTACTAAGACACATTAAACAACCACAGTGGAATAATGAATTAAATGAGTCACGGTTAAAGTTGCGTGCTGCTGAGAGGGCATTCCCTAAATGTTGGTTTGGGAATTCTGACGGGAGGAAAGTCTTGCATAATGAATTTAAGGAATGTCAGGTTAATTTTGATAAAAAAGCTCAGGTTTTTTAAGAGGAGGTTTAAGAGAGGTCAAGCTTTCAAATTACAACAATTACGAAATGGTAATCCACAGCAGTTCTGCGGTAGTTATCTAGTACTTACTCCCCTTAGTAGTGGAGTAGTTGGTGAAAACTATTAGGTAGTTATCTAGTTTCCTCCTACTCCCCTACTACGTACTAGATAACTACCTAAAGCCAGAATCAGACTACATTACTTTTTTCATCGTTCATGATGGTCACGATGTCAGATTAACAGAAATTGTGTCATAAAATCGTACGGTGTCTTGTTACCCGTAAGTGGTCACACTACAAGGATGGCACCAGACAGACAACTGTCTGATCATCGCGTGATGTCGCAAAAGACAACGGGAGCCCGGACAAGCAGCTGTCAATCAGTCACTTGGTTTGGAGCGTCTGAATTGACTGTTTGGGTCACTCATGAAATGGAAAGTGGACGGAGACATCAGTTCCCTCCATTATTGTGACCAACATGAACTGTTTGTGTGTATTCTGCCTGTTCCAGTTGTTCTGTGGAGCCTGTTTCCATGGTAACACTTCCTGTTCCAGTTGTTCTGTGGGATCTGTTTTCAGTTGTAACTAAACAGGATTAAATCCACGATGCGCACAGAAAGACTCGCTGCTCATCTTTGACAAAAAGCTTTGAAAGAGAGAAACTGGGCTCTGATCAGCGCCGTTGCTTCCACCAGGTGCATCACGCACCGCGCGCAGGACGCCCAGTGCCAAGCGAAGCCAAAACCATCAGGCTGACCACAGTCTGCTGCCACGAGAGCAAAGTCCTGCCGACCCAGTGACACTACTTTTAAAAAACTGCCATAAAGTTAAATAAAGTGTGTTGTTCTATACGAACGCACACATGTGCGTCCTCACGTCATTCATTGCACTTCATCAGTTCAGAGCGCACGCTGGAAACCACGGCAACCACATGAAATCACACACGCATTATAAACTGAGAGCTGCGCAGCAGCAGCATCACTGTCTATATTCTGCGCCCAGTAGGTTTCAGATGGTTATTTAGCTTTGATGATCACGCGTAATGTGGATATTTATGGCTGAGTGCAGAAGTACGCGCATGAGTGTCATATTTGTTCATCTCATTGAGCGCAATGTCTGTTATGTTGCGGTGTTTTTGTTTTATGTGACTTTGTCATTGATTTATTTGAGAGCGTCACATTCGTGCACGTTTGGACCTGCTGTGAGCTACTGTTGACTATTACTATTACTGACAGAACACACACATTGTGTAGTTATGTTTCGAGTTAATAAAGTAATGTTCTATTCAAGAGAGATACACTCTTGAATGTTCGTGGAGGTTTAACACTGTTGAAAATAAATGTGGCACACCCAGTCTTGCTTTTCTTTTCTTTTTTCTGGAGGAAACTGATGCCACAGCTCCATAAACCTCTCCTCTGTTCCACCGAATAGCAGCTGCGTCTCTCATTCTTTCCTCCATTGTTGTTTGTGTACCGGCGCTCCTGAGCGTCTCTCTGGTAGAAGCGAAAGGCGCACTGTCCTCCTATTGGTCAATATGAAGGGACATGTCGTGGCACATGTCACACTAGACGGACGAAACCAAAATATTCTGACACGGAAGTCTTTCTGCGTCATGGTCGTGGAGCGTCACAGATGCCAAATCGCCAATCGCTGATTGTGTCACATTACACGGAGCGTAGACACGACGTCCTGCGACCCGACAACGCAGAATCGTGCACGACAGTGAGCGACTGTCTGCGACGCCTCCATCGGGCCAAAATCAGGCTAAATTTGTGTTGTTTGATTCAGGCTTAATAGTGTTGCACCACGGCGTGTGGGTGCTGTTCGCAGCTTTTAGTGCTGCCGGCAGTGAAGACAGCTGATTAGGGGAGTTGCATCCTGCTGGTTAGGAGGGGAGGCCTGACACCTCCTTTAGATAGCTAGGGACGGGGGATTAGTGAGTGCCTCGCCATAGTCTTTGAGCATCTCCCCACTTCTTGGTGACTCCAGACATCATCTTGCCAAGTTTATTCGTCTGCCTGGTCCACCTGAACAGCCGTGACTCCTTCCAGTCCTGTGGGAGGTTCCAAAACTCAGCTCCCAAGAGGGGGTCTCGTCGTCAGACCCGGGCAGGATGAGTTGACTTATTTTAATTATATTCATGAGTGTTTGTCATTCTGTCGTCATTCTAGTCTGTACATAGGTATTTTTAAAATAGTTCTTAATTTACTGATAGTTTGCGACAGGGGCCCCTTTAAAGGTGCCATGACATTAAATTTCACTTTTCTGGGGTTTTGGGTGTATAATATGATCTGTTGTGCACTGATGAGGCCATGTGAATGTCCAGAGTGAGAATCAAAGTTCCTGTTTATGGTCTGTCAGCTTTGTCTCTCTGCTCAGAAACAGTTGAATCAGACAGCAGGCTATCATTCTACGTAGTTCCATCATTCTACGTAATTTAATTGCTCCAATAAGAGCACACTATCAAGTAAACAGCCCCCCCCCCCCTCTCTCTCTCTCTCTCCTAACGGTTTATGCACCGTCCGCTCCCCCCCTCCCCTCCCTGTCTGATTCAGCTTCGTGTATGGAGCTAGTAGTAACTTCTGTGCAGTCAGGTCTGGATTTTCAAACAAATGGATTTAAAAGCAAACTTCTGCAGTAACACTGAGGGAGGGGGCCACAACCTTGTCATTACCTGTAAGTTTATTTATTTTCTAAATGCTGTCTTGTCTGATAAACGTAGCTCACTGTCTGAAGTGCCCATGTTGCTAGCAGTTAGCCTTTAGCAAAGTCCGACCGCAGCTTAACCTAGATTCTCCAAATAAGGTCATAGCCAAATAAGGTGTAGCCAATCAAAATGACGTCAACGTGGTCTCCGGGTAAAGCTCCATATCATCACTGGACCCAACTGTATTACTGAGGAAGTGAGGTCTGGCGTTTCAAAACAATACTCCGCTGTAAAAAATGCAGTTTTTTTCTTTGGAGTATTTGCATATGCAGTAATGCCAACAACATAAACTAGTTTTTAACAGCTATGTCATCACACCTTTAAGGTGGCAGCCAGCTGGTTGGGTTGTACTCTGCTTCCCTTTTTCTGGGTTAAAGTGTGTCCTACTCACTTACAGTTGTTGTGGTCTTTTTGAAGGGTGTTGTAATCTAGGGAATTTCCCCCCACCGTATGTAGAGCGTCATTTGCTGTGCATATGGATCAGCGCGAGCCTACGTCACAACCCGGAATTCACGTGACCACGAAGCTGGTCCCGGTGAAAACATGCTTCGTATTTGAACGGCGTCTGATGGACTATGAGCCTCAAAAACTGTTTTTGCACCCTTTTTAATTTTTTTTCTCCGCCGGTCTGTCTTTGAAATAATATTGAAATGACGTCCAGTTATACTGAAAGTCTTACTGCCGACGCTAGAAGAAGATACGAAGCTAAACTAGTATCTGTTGGACTAAGTGATGCCCATCTTCTGCTGCTACAGCCTGGTTAGACGAACCTACCTGTACATAACAGCCTGATGATCAGTATCCTGATCTCATGATGTATTTGGTTTCATCAGGTAAGCCCCGTGTTCAAGCCATTTATTTTTTATAGAATATAAATTTTCCCCGGATTTTTAAGAAATGGTGGTATTTCTTTGATGTACTTCTCAGGAGTTTACTCTCATTGATAAAGCTATAAATTACCGGCAGTCTCATCTGTATGTAACTGGTTATGACTGTGCATGTTTATAATGCTGCAAATGCCTTTCTGCCACTTTTTATGCTTTTATTCTTATGTGGGAACATTGATGGCAGTAATCTGGATGAACATAATCGTTAACAGTCCTGAGGAGACGGGAACAGCGGGCGGCGCTGTGATTCTGTACATCCACTGATATAATGGTGTTTTCTATCATCTGTACAAAAACAACTACAGGGTTTAAACAGTGAGACCACAATATAAGCTTTTTTTTTATCAGTCACAAAGTGATCCGAACATATTGTTAGATGTTTCCATGGTTTCCAGCGTGAACTGTCAGCATTTATGGGCTTGATAGCAGCTAGCCACTTAGCATGTTGTTCGGGACTTTTTCTGTTGTTTTGGGAACTGGAACAAACATATTCTCTTGTCCGTGTGATAGATATGTTTATGGCAGCCATACACAGCGGGACTTCTCGGTATTTCCAAAGTAGAATAAACGAAGATTGACGAGTAATGAAGCAGGTAATTCAGTGGCTCCCCTATGCAACGAAGCGATGTTTTCACCTCCTACCTAACCGGATGTGACGAATTTGGCGAAAATTCCCGGATGCTCGCGGTGATCCATAGAGTCTTGTGTGCGGTGCCTCTTTTAGGGTGTTTAACCATCCCTTTTGTTTGCAGTGTTGGTGTGCAGGAGTGTGTAGTGGCTGCCTGGCCTGCTGGTGCCCCTTTGCTGGCCTGCTGCTCCAGACTTTAAGAGTAGTTAGTTGTTCTTTAAATAAAGATTTGGTACTCTTAAACTTATTTGCGCTGGGTGCTTATTTGCCTCTGACACCGGACCAGACCGGATTAACAAAGGTGGTGGCAGCTAAATATTAACATAAAAATTATTACACTAGTTTCCACCTACTCCCCTACTAAATACTAGATAACTGCCTAATAGTTCCCTCCTACCCCCTACCAAGTACTAGATAACTACCTAATAGTTTTCCCCTACTTCCCTAGTAACTAAGCAAATTTTGTGTCCCTTATTGTAAAGTGTTACCAACAACAGTATTCAAACTGAGCGCCCCTCCCTCTCAGGCTAATGACTGCCTCGTTCTTCAGCCTATTCAGCTTCAAGACTCTCCTTTAGAGCTCAGAGGCGGGTAAAAGCCAAACCAACATTAACCCTGGTTTTCCAACGTGCACTATCTAAAGCTCTAACCTTGACCCTGTTGAGTTGGTGAACTACAGACCAATCTCAAAACTGCCCTTCCTTTCAAAAACTCTAGAGAGACTGGTGCTGCAGCAACTACAATCTCATCTAGAACAGAACAACATTTCAGATAAGTTCCAATCAGGTTTTAAACCAGCCCATAGCACAGAGACAGCTCTTGTAAAGGTTTTTAATGACCTGTTTTTATCTGTCGACTCCGGCCACCCTGCAGCGCTTGTCCTTCTAGACCTGATGGCTGCTTTCGACAATGTGGACCACCAGATACTGATCTCCCGGCTTGAGCACTGCGTGGGTCTCCGTGGTACTGCTCTCAGCTGGTTCCGGTTGTATCTGTCTGGTAGATCTTTCTCTGTTCTGCTAGACAACTTTTCATCTACTCCCTCTCCGCTGTCCTGTGGTGTTTCCCAAGGTTCCATCCTAGGCCCCATACTGTTTTCTTGGATCTGCTTCCACTGGGAATGATTTTTCAGAAATATGGTCTCCACTACCACTGTTATGCCGATGATGTTCAAGTCTACCTCTCATTGGACCCCCAAAATGGCCCAATATACCGGCTCTTTCACTGTCTCAACGACCTGAAGGCTTGGATGGCTCTGAACTTCCTTCGCCTCAACAGATGACAAAACTGAGATTGTTGTCTTCAACCATTCCCCATCCAAAAATAAGCTAAGCCCTGACCTCGGCCCTTTGTCTGGTCATATCCGCCCTCATGCCAAAACGCTAGGATTCACCACTGAGAGTGCTTTAAAGCTGGACGCTCAGGTGAACTTTGTGGTGAAGAGTGTGTTCTTTCAGTTACGAACCCTACATTAACTAAAACCATACCTGCCCAGACAACACCTTGAAAAGGTAGTCCACCTGCCGATCATGTCTCGCCTGGACTAGTGCAACTCCCTCTACCAGGGTTTAAATAAGCTCTTCCTCCACTGTCTCCAGGTAGCTCAAAATGCAGTGGCTCGCATGCTTACTGGTGCACGCCGACGTGCTCTCATCTCGCCTATTCTGGCTCAGATTCACTGGCTCCCTGTTGCTTTCAGAATTCAATTCAAAATCCTGCTCCTGGTCTTTAAAGCACTCAATGGCCTCTCACCTGCATACCTAGCTGAGCTCCTCACCAGCTACACTCCCCCCAGATCATTAAGATCCTCCTCCTCGCTTCTCCTGGATGTTCCCAGGTTCAGGTGCGACTTTAAGGGTGACAGAGCCTTTTCTGTAGCGGCCCCCAAACTGTGGAATGCGCTGCCTCTGAATATCAGAGCCGCTTAGTCACTCCCTGCTTTCAAAAAGCTGCTCAAAACCTTCTTCTTTACCCAGGCCTTTCCGTCAGAATAACCCTACCTCCCTAATCTCCCCTATCCATCTTCGACCCCCCCCATGTTACCCCTCCTCTTATTGTGTTTTTAGCTCTGGGTCATTACAACCTTTTTAACATGACTGGTGTCTTATGTATGTTATTTTATGTTTTGTGTAAAGATATACTTTTTCCTCTCTGTTATTTTTATATTATTTTTTATTACTTGTTTTAAGTAACCTACCATTAAGTGAGTTGTACAGCACCTCGGGCTCCAAAAGGATGTTGTTAGTGTGCTCTATAAATAAACTGAACTTGAACTCTTACTTTTTCTTCGATACATCCGCCATTTTCTTTCAGTTTTTTTTTTCCTTTGAGAGTTCGATTGACTGGCGTCTGCTCCAATCATGAGCTTATTCCCACACAGAGTCATGTCCTTAGTTCTGTCATTGGCTGGCGATATTAACAGAAATCTCCACCCAGAAACTTCCCACCAGGCGAAAACAAAGGAGAAAAGCAAATTACAGACAGGAGGAGAGGGAGTTGCATCCAAACTCACCATCCCACGTGAGTAAAGGCCCAAGGCGCAGTTTGAGGTGGATTTCACTTGCATAAGTCCAACATTTATTTTTGGGAGGGGACTTCGGACTCTATCTTTAAGAAAGATGTTGTCTAGCCATTCATCTGTTATTGTTTAGCATTGGTCAGCTGTAGAATTCACCCGAATTTACCCACTCTGACATCAGGAGTGATGTGATTCCAAAACAATGCAGTGTTTGTGAAGGACAGTTTTATCCCCTCCCGTTTCAAGAAACACTACCTAGTTTTTGTAAGCCCAAGAGAAAAATTCAGTTACTGCCTCACCTCAGGGAATGATTTTCTACCATTATAAAGAACATTAAAGATGCACTTTAAAATAATTCTAATCAGCTGGAGTTTTGCTGATTATGCTTTTATATATTGTTAATATGTCATAAACCAGTAAGTGGGAGTTGCTCATAATAATGTAGTTGCACTATTTGTCCACTAGATGGAGCACTGACTCCATTTATTCCTCCCTACTGTCTTCTCACTAACTACAGCAGTAAGCTACAGCCAGGCAACACTACATACACAATTATTACCTCACTGTTGCCATCTTATTGCCAAGCTGTACGATAAGGTACTACCCACATCTGTGTCTTCCAATTGCTACTTCAGGTTATTTATGATTCTGTAACTTTCATGGTTCTTATCGCTATAGGTAAGCTACCATTTCCTGACAGTCCTGGTTCTGGTTCTGCCTTTAACTTTAAACCAGTTAATAGGTCTTCATCCAGCTGTAGAGCCGACTATAAACCACAACAATTCTTGTAGAGCAGCAGAAAATATTTTTTACTGAACACCAATGAAGAGAATCCTTTAGCTCTGTCAATATATTTAGAGTTTAAATTTCTAGTTTTTCCACCTGAGATATTTTCCGTTCACTGTGCTTCTAGGGAGGAAGTTTTATCACCAACATGTTCCCTAAATCACATATGACATGTTTTTATGAGTCACTTACTGTTGTGGAGTTCCTGAATCCTTCTTCAGTCGAAGCACGATGTCATCTGCAGAGCTCGTCTTCCCTGGATAATAATCCTCTGAAAGCTTCTTCCCATGTTTGTCCACCATGATCACTCTGATGCCTTTGCCTTGAAGAGCTTCACTCTGCGTAAGGACATGGATGTCCAAAGCTGTAGCAGGGCGGTGAACATTGCTTATTTCCTCCACGTAAGAGTCCAAGTCCTTCCTCTCAGCCTCTGACAGGGGCTTTTGTGGACCTTGGAGAGCCTGGTTCATGTGGTGCTTATACAGCTTGGTGTCAAAGAAACTTTGGGTGTCACTTCTGCCAAGTATGTTGCCAACAGCATTGCCAGCAGCGTTGTTTATTTCGCTCATGCATGTTCTGGACACGAGGGAGGTCATGTGCTTGGAACAAGCCTTAACATATGAGTCTGAAACACTTTCTGCGATGTTGTCGATGAGTTCACGTTTAAGACGTTTCACATCTGACAACTGGTGTCTTCCATCCTGGTCATATTTTCCTTGAGGAATATTTTTCTTCATCACCTTAACCAGCTGAGGAACGAAGGTTTTGTTGATGACATCTTCTGTGGGAACCGAATCAAGTATTTGTGCAAATGTTTTGATATACTGAGCTGTATTTAGACACTTTATAGCCAACTGCAGCTCTTTCTGTTTCCCTACGTGTTGTGCAACAGCATTGCAGACCTTGGAAAGTCCATCAAGAACCTTATCAACCATGGTACAGTCTATCATGAGGTCAGGAATAATCCTTTCTGTCATCACATCCACTGAATGACTAATTTTTTCTTTGCATGCTTTGTCAATTTTGAAGTCATCAGACCCCTGTTCAATGGCAGCCTTTGGTATTTCTGAACAAATTAAGTCAGTGAGAACCAAATCCAGGTCATTACTAGCTCTCATCAATGAGAACACCTTGTCTTTAAAGGCCTTCCTCAGGATGGTTTGGAATAAAGCCGTGAGTCCTTTGTCAACAGCATAGTTCAGAGCAGCGACAGATCCTTGCTTTCCCAGTTCCTGAACTGCATATTTCGCTGCATGTTTAAAACTCTGCTTTGCTGGGTGAGTACAGACACTTTTAGCCCCAGCGATCAGGCCTTTTGTCCCACTACCTACAGCCTTGAATAACTTCGTTAGTTTGTTAAACCCACCAAAGACCAGAGATATCCCGATGCTGATGGCTTTGGAGATTGCCCACTCGGCCCAGTCAAAGCTCCCTTGTATCATGCCTTTAGCCCCATCAATCATGTCAGATACTCCCTCAGAGATCAGTCCAAGTCCAAACTGGCTGGCGCTGCCAACTGACAGAGCACAAATAATAACACCTGCTGCTACCTGGAAAACACCAAGACAGAAACAAAGAAGAGCATCGATGCAGAACTCAGGCTTCTTTTTCACCTCAAACACGATGCTGAGCCCAAACTCCTGGAGAACTATCAGCTCCTTCGTGGTGATGGGGTCTTTGTCTCTTGAAAGACTGTAGACGCTGGAATCCTCTGTTATTGCCTGACTTTTGCTGCTTTCAATCTTTTGGAGACTTTCCAGGGCACTTTCAATGTATCCCTTCCAGGATTTGAAGACAGCCATCCTGGCTTTCATTTGGGACTGCAGGTTGCAGTCTTGGTGGTGGGGTGCAAAGTCTTTAGTCACTGAGAAATTACAAAACATCATTGTGTTAGTAGATTCTGAGAGGTACACATCCACTGCAGTCTTCGCCGCCTCCAGTAACCTCTTTGCCTCGGGTATGTAGTTGGTCTTTCGCAGGTTGATCTTGATGTAAGCTTGGTTATAAAGAGCCACAGCACTGTAGAAAGGATCGCACTCTGCAGCTCTCTGCCAGTAACACAAAGCTCCATAGTCACTTTTATTTTTGTTGATGTGGTGCATGTAAGTTCTGCATTTTGCCAGTTCAACGTAGTCGTAGAAATTGTTGCTAGTTCCCAGGAGAAGGTGCTCAGCTGTCTTCTTTAAGTCTGTGATAAGGTCTTCTTTCAGTTTGATGACATCATTGTGTTTGCTGATGTGCTCTTCATGGAGGATGAGCCACAGAGCCCACGATTCTTTCAATGCATTGAGTGCAGGTTGATAGTCAAACTTTTTACGATGGGTCTTGAGGCACTCTGGAACATCTTTTAGTTTTGCTTGTGTGAGGTCACTCCTCTCTTCCTGTGTGAAATTCCTGTCAAAGTCACTGAGAAATTGACAAAATCTGGAGAACAGATCTTCCTTCATTTCAATTTCCAGCAGCTCATTTTGCTCCATGCTTCCCAAATGTTGGACCTCGTGGTCTTCTCTGAGCTGTCTCATGGTTTCCACTGAATGGCCTTGGTATGCTGGTGCCAGATGGTCCTGGTTGAGTATCATCTGCACCATGCCTGGGTTTCCTTTGCGGGCAGTTCGCCCAAAGACCTGTCTCTCCACTCGATGACTTCCAGGAAAGTAGGTGAGAAGCACAAAGAGTCCTCCAGACTCATTTACTTCCTGCTGAACATGTATGTCTGTCCCGCGGCCTCCAAGGTTGGTGGCGATGATGATGCTTCCCCGGCAGAACGTCTGTTTCTCGATGTTGTGCTTTTCACTGATTGTGTACATGGTGATCTGATCAGGTCTTGTTTGTTGGATGTACATCTTCGTCCTCAGGTCGTCTGCAGTCTTGACATCCTCACAGATGATCAAGACGACATGTCCTCTCCTGGCCATTGTCCATGCAGTTTCACAGATCATTCTGATCCACTCAGGATTTCCTCCTCTCACCTGAACGGCTGGCAGCTCTACCAGCTTTTTATGCCGGTGAGATGGAAGGACATAACTCACCGTTTTGTATTGTCGTTCTAGAAAAGCTTTCTCAGCTTCGCCCCCCAATGTCCCAGAGACTCCAAAAATACCTTTTCCTCTGAGGTACCTTTTAAAGAAATGGACGTTTGACATGTAATTTGTGACGTTGGACAGCTGTGAAATTGCTAGCTGGTGCTTCATCTCCAAAAACTGCTGCAGACCATCGCCCCAGCGCTTGTTTTTTTCCAGCACTCCACTGGCTTGAAAGTCCACCGGAATGATGGCATCGTAGTGATGACTCTCTGCACCACTGAAACTAGCTCTGTCAGCTTCGGGTGCCTTGTCGATCATGTACTCTCTTCCTGGTGTCATTGTGATGGCTTTTAAGGCATTCTCAGCAAAAACAGGCAACTGATTCTCAATGTACTCCTTCAAGAAAGACGGGATCACAATAAAACCCTTACATTCTTCCAATGAGTCTAGAGCACATTCTCTAGAATATTTAATTTTAGGCTTTAGATTTTCAACGGTTCCCTCAATGAGTGATTTCTCAGACATGATTTCACAGGCCAGTCCATTCTGCAGTAGCAGCATGCTGATGGCAGGATCCCTGTGAGAGCTTTCCTCTCCATACAGTCTGGCTTTGTTGTTGATGAGGGAGTAACAATCTATGACCACGCTGTTGCCCTCTGCTTTCTCAATTTCACTAAGCAACTTATGCTGCTCTTCTGGTCCAACCTTGGCCATGATGTTTTCCATGGCATTCGCTTCGTAGCCATCCTTCTCTGGATCTGCTTGACTCAGTGCTTCATTCACCTGGTCCATGTCCTCCTGTGAGTAAAACCCCAGCTTTGCACCCAGCAGCAGCAGATCGTTTTCTGAAACCTCCGACTCTGAACCAATCACTGCTTGTTTCACCGTCTTGTGGAAGTGCTGGATCCTGGTTGCCCACCGAAACTCCCCTGTTTCAAACATCTCTATTGGACGGCAGGCGGACACTATGGCCCAGATGCTTGCCAGGACTTGTTCCACGTGTCTCAAGCTGCTGGCTTGGTGTGACAGGAAGGTGACTTGAACTCCACTGTCCAGCGTCATGTAGTCCACCTCATCCACTATCACACACTCAAACTGTCTCTGGCCTCGAGAGGTTTTCTTCTCAAACTCCTGCTTCAGTATGTCTGCTGCAAAGGTACTGACGGTACTATAGACAATCTGCTTCCCATACGCATCCTCCAGCAGCTTGTCCTGATTCTCGAAGGACTTTTTGTCCTGATGTTGTGGAGGCACAGTGGACGATGTCACGCCAACCATGTCGTAGAGTTTTTTCCACTCTTCTTGATCACGAATTGCAAGCAAATGTGAGCTGGTCACAATGTCCACTGCTGTGCCATGCATTGCCTGGATCGCTGCAAACATGGCTAAAATGCAAGTCTTTCCTTCTCCAGTTCCGATTTCCAGGAGACAGCCTCTTTTATCCCGGATCTGTGGCAGCAGCAGCAACAGCAGCGATGCAAGCTGAGTCAGTCGGGGGAAGTAGCCTTGTACTTCTTCACCGCTCACAGTGACGAGTGTGGTGCATTTCTTCACAGCGATGGACAGCACAATCAGGACTTTCTTCAGAGTATCAGAGTCTGGATTGGCTAAATCAAGTGAAGCTATCAGTTTTTTCCCTTCTTCAGTCATCTTTTCATTAATGTTCACTCTTCTACATTTTGGCAACTCTTCTTCAACATAATGCAGAATATCTTCCAGCTGTGACAGGATGTGATCCGGATAGTTCTTGTCCTGCATTTCACTCAGGATGGTGTCAACATCTTTGTCCATCTCGTCTGTTATGCAGCCTTGAATAAAGTCTATGGGGTCTTTGTCATCCAGTGCAGAGAGAACCAGGAGGCAGCTCAGCCTGTAGGTGCACACTTTGTGGAGGATCTGTGTGACTGTTTTCTGATCCATGTTTACAGTCCTTCCAATGAAAAGCTTGATTTCTTTTGGTGTCCAGATGTTGTTGAACAGTATCTGGCTGAGGATCTCCTTACCTCTCTGCGACAGCTGAGAAGTCATACCAAGAACATTGATTAAAACCTTTCTGGCCAGAGTTGGATTCCCAACATGGAGCTGATTTTGTAAACTGAGGAGGAATTCAATCTTCTTGTCTCGTCCAGTTGTTGGGACATCCCCTAGATCCAGGTCACCCTCCACGGTAACCTTTGTCACTGCCTCCAGAACACTGAACCTGTCAGTCAAAGACAGGTCCACATATCCAGTTGCCTGGTCCAAAGCCCACAGTGGCCAACTAGAGTTTGAGTGCTCTTGGAAATAATTTAATGTCAGCTCATTTTGGAGAGTCTTCATCCGGTCTTCCAGGTCTTGATTTACAGGTGCATTCTCTGTGATTTGGTACTTTGACAAAAGTTTTTCAAACCTCTCGTCCACATCTCCAAGCTTCATCAAGAGAGAAGAAAACAGAAAATAACATCAGTATCAGCTACGAAGACCGTCATGAAATATAAAGAAGAGTCCTGTATTTCTGCCATATATTTAGCCTTTTCCTCAAATGTTCAAGACAGACTAATTACTACAAACTAACTAATTACTACTGGAACCCCAACCGGTCAGTTAATGGTGGAGAAAAAGTTTGGAAGAAAGACTAAACTTAATTTCACTTGTCTTGGTGTTTAATGTTTATGAAAGACTAATTCAGGGTGTTAACACCAGTCCTACCAACCTGCTGACTTTTTTCAGTTTCCCCTAGTGCAGCTACCATTTGCCGAACTTGTCGGATGTTATATTTACGACATCGGAAACCTCAGAAACTGGAACCACATTTATCTCTACCTAACGTTTTACTTTCAGGTGCTTTTGGACTGTAGGAACCTTTTGGAGATCCTTTAACCTTTTCAAGAACCAGGACATTTTTTTTGCACATTCGGACATATATGAACAAGGGACCTCGACCCTCAGTTCCTACAACCTTTTAAGCTCCTACTCCGATGCAGGGTCTTTTCGGGGCTCCATAGGAACTGAAATACGTAGATGTTTGGTGATTGGTAGAACTGGCAAGTCGTACCCCTTGCATGATCTCCGCTTCCTCCACCCCACCATATTTAAAAAGCCCCACAGCTGTTTACCTGCTTAACTGTTTACCGAGATCCTAATAACAAGAACGATTACAATAAGAGTGTATCATTTCATTATTAAATCAATCAAAATGGTACACATCCCGAATCGATAACTATTTTGAAATGTCCAAAAGCAATTTTCATACTAATTTAATGACCCAAATACAGCTGCAAAGTGTGGCAGTAGAATCTGCGCCTGCTGTGACAGACCGTCCACTCAAGTGTCTGGGCGCACTTCAACAAAAGGTAAACAAGGGAAATGGAGGGAAAGCTTGTGAGTTAGCTTTTATAATAGCTTTGAATAAAAGAGATGAAAAACCCTAATACAGTTGCAAATTGTGTCAGTACAATCTGCACCAGTGAACGAACCCCAGTCCGTCCACTCAAGTGTCGGGGCACACTTCACCGAAAGGTCAGCTTTCCAATGGGGGGCTGTTCCGTTACGTGATACAAATGACCGTGATGATGGAAAGCTGTTAAGCTAGCTTTTATAATAGATTTGAATAAAAGAGATGAGAAACCTCAGTTTTGTATTAGATCTGTTGGGGCATAAATTTGTCACTGTTGCAGACGATTGTGTCAAACATGGTCCCCATCAAGGTCCTCTCTCATGTGCGAATGCAAACTGATGGGGAAGGGTAGTTCTTATAACTAAACTTGAGACGGGTAGTGATAGGAACTGTGTTCCTAGAACCTCTCTGTCAGAATGTACCTATCATGACACATTCACTGAACTGCGAGTGTCCGAAATCAGACTTACCTCATCCCTCTCTATGGGAACTCCATGATCTTCCATCATCTGGTGGAGAACCCGAGTCTGCTGCTGGAAAAACGCTTGTTCTGTCAGGGTTTGTTCCTCTTGAAGACTCCACTGTGTTTGGGAGAACTTCCTCCTGGACGCCGCATTCTTCTTTTCAATCTGCTCCTGGATTCTCCTCCTTTGCTCGAGCTCTGCCTGCCAACGCTGTTGCTCCTCTTTTTGCCGTCTTTCCCGCTCCTGTTTCTCCTCCTCAATCTGTTGTTCAAGCCATAGTTGTAGCTCCAGCTCCTCCTCTTTCTGGCGTTGCTCCTCTTGTTGCCGTCTCTCCCGCTCCTGTCTTTCCTCCTCAATCTGTTGTTCAATCCATAGTTGTAGCTCTAGCTCCTCCTGCCGCTGCAACTCCTCCTCTTTCTGGCGTTGCTCCTCTTGTTGCCATCTCTCCCGCTCCTGTTTCTCCTCCTCAATCTGTTGTTCAAGCCATAGTTGTAGCTCCAGCTCCTCCTTTTCTGGCGTTGCTCCTCTTGTTGCCGTCTCTCCCGCTCCTGTCTTTCCTCCTCAATCTGTTGTTCAATCCATAGTTGTAGCTCTAGCTCCTCCTGCCGCTGCAACTCCTCCTCCTCTGTCCGGCGTTGCTCCTCTCGTTGACGCCTCTTCTGTTCCTCCTCCTCAATTCGTTGTTGTATCCTTTTCTGTCGCTCGAGCTTCTCCTGGCGCCTCTTCTCCTCCTCTTCTCTCCGGCGTTGCTCCTCTCGTTGACGCCTCTTCCGTTCCTCCTCCTCAATTCGTTGTTGTATCTTTCTCTGTCGCTCGAGCTCCGCCTGACGCCTCTTTTCCTCCTCCTCTATCTGACGTTGCTTCTCTTGTTCACGCCTCTCCCTCTCTCGTTCCTCTTTCTCTCGTCTTTCTTCTTCAATTCTGCCTGCAGAAAGATTGAATAATAGGTGTGTGTCATGTTGAAGTGCGCAGACTACGTAGTTCGCACACTCCAAAGCAGCCTCCTGAAACGGTAGGCTGCTGAAATGGGACATCCTAGCAGACGAGTATTACCCATTGTGCTCCACTCTCGTTGCCTAGTAACTGCAGACTCCACAGCTGTCTAGTCTCCGCTTATTCCTTCAGCTAAGTTGTTAGAAAAAAAAGAAAAAGTACTGATATGGAATACATTTTATTCCTTTTCGTTAATCTGTCATTACCTGAACATGGGCACCCCACTAACCCCTTTTTAACCCACAGATAACATCAAACAAAGTGGATTTTCTGAGGCAAAAACTTTTTTCTTTCTTTCTTTTTCTTTCTTTCTTTCTTTCTTTCTTTCTTTCTTTCTTTCTTTCTTTCTTTCTCTTTCTTTCTTTCTTTCTTTCTTTCTTTCTTTCTTTTCCACAGAGATTATCTGTTGTTTCTTACCATTAAACACTTCATTTAACACGTAAAAATCCACGAATATAACCAAATATTCCACTCGTAGCTCTGCAGCTTATTCCCTCCCATCTTCTGCGGGATGAAACAAAATACCTAACTTTGCCTGTTTTATGCATTTTTACAATATTTCTCATCACTTAAAAAATGTAGAATTGCAAAAAAGTTCTGTAAAAAAAAAAAAGTCTCCTATCCTTCTGTTTGAATTTTTCCCTTCCTTTAATTCCAGTCGTGATGATTAACTTTGTGTTTACATCGCTTTGTAACTATAATTCATTGTATATTGTGCGCTAAATATCTAATTTTCCTTTATTGTATTTAAAGGCAGGGTGGATGATGTTTTCTAGGACCATTTTTTACTATATTGCTTAAAGTCTTCTTCACATTACAGACAGTTAATTAAATGTTCTGACCCCCCCCCCCCCCCCCCCCCCCCCCAAAAAAAAAAAATCTCCTGAACTCCTAGAACGTACAGCACTGGAA
Organism: Atherinomorus stipes; assembly: GCA_023101725.1. NCBI lineage: Eukaryota > Metazoa > Chordata > Actinopteri > Atheriniformes > Atherinidae > Atherinomorus > Atherinomorus stipes. Next base: position 545,818 of record JALJCO010004142.1, read on the forward strand.
AAACTCCATCCAATGAAATGAAATTCATTGGATGGAGTTTTGAATGGCCCGTGATGATTGATTGAATGATATTTATGTCCATCAAACTCGACTGCTATCAGTCGCGCACCAACCGTCCTCACGCGCGTGCGCGCACTCGCAACTCGCCATGAGCTTCTCAGTGCAGACGAACCGAGAAAACATGGCTGCTCACTGCTCTTATCTATGCCGCTGTTTGCTCTTAAAAGAAAAAACGGATGTGGATAAAGTCATGGAGGTGTTGGTGTTTGCAGTGGGGATGTTTTACGCCGCAGTTGGAGGTGAGATAATTATCACTTTTAGAAATGTGGTTCCTCTGCTGTTTACTTGGAAGCTAACAAGCTAGCCACTCGGCTGTTCTCGGTTATCTTCACCGATAAGAACACACGCGATGCGTTCTTGTGCCCTGGAGGCGTGGTTTCGGGGGGTGTATATTTTTTCAAATGCAGCTTGTTCGAACTGTTTTCCAAGATCTCCTACCCTGCCTTTAAACCCTTTTGTAGGTTTATTGTTCAAACTTTTCAGTGCATTTGTTCTTGATGTAACCGTGTACAGTATTGTATAAAGTTCCTTGTTACTCCCCTCTTGAGAGTTTGTACATTCTGCTTATGTAAATGAAGGTTGTTTTTTTTTTAAAATCTTGTGTGCAATGAATTCTGGGATAGGTGAGGCCACTAAGGACAAATGCGATGTATCCTTCGTTTCAGGCCAAACGGAGTGCGGGTTTGGAGGCTTGATTCGGAGGATCCTCCAGACGTTTTTGAAATGGGACAGGACTTGGCGCGCTGCCGTGACATATGCAGCCACCAAATCTGCACTTTTCAGTCTGCAGACTTCAACATGAGACACACCCAATGTAAGAAACTGAGGGTTGCTTCTGATTCATCTCATAGCAGATTGAAATGTGCAAAGGTTGTTTTGTCCATTTGTCTGTACAGGACGAGACGTGGAAAGGCACCTGGTCCTGAAGGGATACCTAGAGCCCTATGAAATCCATGATCACGGAATCACAGGCTCAAGTTCGAGTTTGATTTATTTATATAGCACAATTTTCTACATCCGCAGATGCCCAAAGTGCTGCAGACGCACATTATGTGCCAAAAAAGAAAAAAAAAATTATAAATATTTAACCCTCATAGCTCCCTAAGAAAAAGTTATGTAAAGCTTCTCAGTTAATGGTCTGTAAATATCTAAAAATGTGAAGAATTCTGGCCTAACCATCAATAGCAAAAAATCAATGAGTTTTAAAATTTGACCCCTTTAAATTCCCCTTTGCATAAACGATGCTCCAACTTCCAAAAACTGAAAAGGGGGTTAAAATAAATAAGATTAATGCAATTTTTTGTGCAGGATTTTCAGAGACTTGGAGTATCTAAACAAGGTATAATTTTTATTTATTTATCTTTTGCATCTTTACTTTTTGTGGTACAGTGATATTCTTTACAAAAAGTTACGCTAAGCTTCTTCAGGGCACGGGCTGGCCAACGTCAATTAATGGCCTGTAAATATTATCTAAAAATTCAAAGTTGCATTTTTTTTTCCATGGCTGTCATCATTGACTTCTGGTCTATCAATACCAAAAAATCAATGAGTTTCAAAATTTTACCTTTTAAGTTCCAGTTTGTACACACAATGGCCCTCATTTATCAAACGATCGTACGACGAAAATCTGTGCGTACGATCATTTCCACGCAAGACTCGGCATTTATCAATTAGAACGTGATCGTAGGATACGATCAAATCTCACGACAGCTCTGAGTTCATGTACGCAAGTTTGAGTCAGTGAGGGTTTGCAGCAGCGCAGCAGAACATGAAAATATTTATTAACCAAACCGCAAACTGTCATTTAAACATAAGTATTCACATATCAGCACTAAGAATGAACCTATTTGCAAAGAAAAAGAAAAAAGGGAATGTAGAATGTATTCCCAAAATTACAAAAATAGCTGTGACTGAATTTAATTCCTCCATTTATCTCAACAAATTATTAAAATCATTAACATATAGTTCTAGGAGACAAGTGCTTTGCACTCTTCATGCATCTCCTCACCCCGCTGGTAAAACTGCCACATAGAAACGGAGCTTGGCATCAGTACGCACACGCGCGCAGGTGCCCAGGTGGAGCGCTGCTTCGGGCTGCAGGAAGGCAGGTGGGTGTCGGACGGTTTGACTCGGACCCGGCGGGATGAAACGCTGCTTTAGACTGAGAGAATCTACAACACTCCTGTCCTGTGCAGTGCTGCACATCGCTCGGACCGCTCGGATACGAACGTTTTAATAAATCACAGGTGGGTCCAATTGTACGACCATTTTTTACGATCAGATCTGCGATCATCCCTACAATCGTTTGATAAATGAGGGCCAATGTTCCCACTGCCTAAAACGGAAAAGTGGGTTAAATAGCCCAAAAATAGCCTGTAGGTGGCAGGCCATTATTACCTCCGCCAATAAGGTAATTTTTTAGGTAGCATTGGTTTGTCCGTCAGCAACTTTACGTAAAAAGTACTTGACCAATTGAGCTTAAATTTTCACCAGCCATGGGCCTCAGCCCAAGGACGACCCATTAAACTGTGGTGGTGATCCGGATCACCTTCTGGATCAAGGACTATTTTGAAGGAATCTTTATCATTGTGAGATAGACCATCTTGGAAAGGCTGTTGATGAGGTGTGAGTGCCCCCTTGCGGCAGAAATGTGCAGCTGCACATGTTGTCAGGAAGCAGAAATGAAACTTATGAGCAGCAGTGAGCACGAGGAGAGAAGACTGTTGGACAGACTTCTAGCTTCTACTATGATCCAGAACACACAAAAATAAGGGAGTCGAGCTGCTTGGCGGAGGTCTGCGCTCTCCAAGTGCTTTTCTAGTTATGTATGCAGAGCATAAGATTATAACAACCACAATTAAAAAAGCTCAATGAGAAGTTATTTCAAGATAAAATGCAAAAAAATGGGGAAAAATTCCAATTTGAACTGGAATGGCAGCATTACAGACAGGGAACTAAATTCCCTGCAAAAGACTGACCTAAATAATTAGCTGTCTTGTATGTATGTGATCTGACTGATCAAAATGCTTGGGAAAAAAACAAACAAACACCAGAATTACAAATTTGAGACCCTTTCATGCTCAAATAACCTCATATGAAAGAAGAAAAAAGATATTTTACTTCATTGGATGTTTTCAGCATTTTCGAGTTTTTTAAGGACACTGATTTGCTAAAATAACATTGAAGTTTTGGGGTTTTTCATCAGATAAAAAGCGGGGCCCATTGAAGTGTAGAGCAAGTGTAGAGCAAGTGTGCGAGGCAGAAAAAAAAAAATTATCCTAAAAAATTATTCTGAAATGGCATTTGATTCTAGAAAGGTTCTTTTCAATGCAAGTCAATCTGGCATGGATTGGCACGAAAGAGTAAATGAGGTGTATTTTTTTAGAGACCTTAGAAGAGTTAGACAACCAGTCTTCTAGAATGTCATGAGTCAAGCCAAAATACACACCTTGACCAAGTTTTATGCTATTTGCATTTTTGAAAAACGTAACAATATAAAAGGTATTTCACTACCCCTTCAGAAAGCTTAGGGAGCCATAAGGGTTAAAAACATAAAACCAATAAAAGCAATCAAGTACAATAAAATACAGTAAGAAGATTAGGACCAGTACAGGTATCTACGACACGACTAAGGGCGCATTCACAAAGCTTTTTTGATTTGAATCAGAGTCCGTTTGCTAAGAAAGTCCGCTTCGTTTAGGAGAGTTGTGAATGCGCAAACGGACTCTGATCCAGAACAAACAACTGGACTCGGTCCACCTGCAAACGCAGGTCTCGGTCCGATTCGAGTGAACCAAAGACAGGAGGTGGACGACAAACTGCATTGGCATTGTGGGTCAAACTTTGGACAACGTGGGTAAACGCTACGACAACAAACACACGTGAGGGACTGCGATACTTATGAAGATGGCTCGTGGTCAGACGTGGAGTTACAAGGAAGTAAAAGCTTTAATCGATATTTGATCTGATGAAATCATATCCAGCTCCTCGTACAAAAATAATGTTGCTTTGTGGAGGGAACAGAAGTTGTGAGAAACTTCTTGTACGTGCGTCTTGTCCTCGCCTACGGTGAATCTGAGAGCAGCGCCACCTGAAAATCTCATTCTTGGCCTGTGTGGCTCGTTTGGCAATAGTGCAACGTAAACGCGATCTCGGTCCGGAGGACCACCCCCGCCCCCAACGGACCGAGACTCACGGACTATGCTTTCTGAATGCGCCCTAAGAGGGGAAGGCCTGTGCATAGAGGTATGTCTTGAGTATACTTTTAAAAGTGGAGATGGATTCTGCCAATCTCAGGGCTAAGAGAAGCGCATTCCAAAGACGGGGAGCAAAGACAGAAAAGGCTCTTCCACCCGTGGAAATGCACCTGGATCTGGACACCTCTAAGAGACATTGTAGAGGGCCTCACAGATCTAGGAGGCGTGTACTGTAGTTAGTAAGACAGGTGTGGTGGAGATGGGCCTTTTAAGGCTTTAGAGACCAGCAACAAAACCTTAAACTGCACTCTGAAATAGATGTGGAGCCAGTGTAGGCCAGCAAGAATGGGGGTAACATGCTAAAGCTTGGGACAAATTTAACTTTTTTGTCAAAGAAATAGTGACCCCACAGAATGATGGTCCTTCATTTTCTACTCACCCTCATGCTGAGCAAGACTCTGGAGCACTTTTTTAATATCTCAGATGCAGCCCAAGATCGGACTTTTCATTTCCCCCCAACTTTCATATAATGGATTCACCAGTGCCCGAACCAAAAAGGTCCACAAAAGTCCACAAAAACTTGTCAATGTTCCTCCATACTGCTCGTCCGATGTAATCCAAGTGTCCTGCGTGGGTAGCATCCATAATTTACTTGAAACGACATCATTTAGTATATTTTTATAGCTTAAACAGTGCTACGTATAGCCGCCGGAAAGTGCGTCCATGAGAGCTCACGACACTACGGAAGCTGCGGCGTTCAGTGACTACACTGCAGATAATAAGGGTAGAAGAAGAAATTTGCTGTTCACATTGTACTACGAGCGAACGAGCTGCGGACAAACACAAGAGGGGTTGGATATCGATTTAAAACAAAGAAAGGAAGAAAAAGAGATCACGCGATCTCATCTGCCCCAACTTCCGTAGTGTCGTGAACTCTCATGGACGCACTTCGCGTCGGCTATATGTAGCACCATTTAAGCTTTAAAAATATACTAAATGATGTCTTTTGGAGTAAATTCTGGACGCTACCCACTCAGGACACTTGGATTACATTGGACGAGCAGTATGGAGGAATATTGCCAAGTCTTTGTGGACTTTAATAGACCTTTTTGGTTCAGGGGCTGGTGAAGTCAAAGTCAACTTTATTGACAAATGTACCACATGTTAGATATCCAACACAGATGAAATTACAGTCCTCCCAAACCCACGGTGCATATAAATAAAATATAATAAACTATTAGATAAAAATATAGGAATCTGCTCAGATAACCTAGAAATCTAAACATGAAACTAAGTTTAAATACTAAAAAAAAGATTACAGTGAACTCCATTATATGAAAGTTGGGTGGAAACAATAACTTGTCTGATTTCCGGCTGCCTTTGAAATATTAAAAAAGTGCTCCAGAGTCTTGCTCAGCATGTGGGTGTAATATTCCTTTAGGTACGCTGTTTTTCTGGGATTTCCAAAGCGTTTTACATCGAGGTTTGTTAATTTCTGGATTAATCTGGTTAGGTGGAGAAATTTTCACTTTAAATGCACAGCAGGATCGACAAGCAACGTTGCCCCCACCACACCTCGAGTTATTTTGCTCTCTAGCAGACAGACATACAGACAGACATACAAAAACACCTGCATTTTTTTAGACTGTTTATCTTTGTGATAGGGGGGGGGGGGGGGGGGGGGTCCTAACTGATTCTGCATGATTTGGAAAGTCCCAAGAGACCTGCAGGGATTCCTGCCAGTTGCAGGTCTCTAGCACCATGGTCCTGAAACAAAGCAGCTTTTTAACCATCTGACTGACCGAATCTCCTGAGTTAGGAGAGCCCACCCCGAGTTCCCATACTCTGCTTCCTAAGACTCAAACTTTGGAATGAGTAAAGTAGTCCTAGGAACTAGTAAACTAATCCTGAGAATGAGTAAAGTAGTCCTAGGTATGTGTGATGAGGAACTGCACTACAGTAGAAGGTAAAAGTGAAGCTGAGTGGCTTTCCAGGTAACTATTAGGGGTGTAAATCAATTGACTGATCACGATACAATATTTCAATTCAAAGGATTGCAATCTGATGTTTGTTGATATCTCAAACTCAGTCATGATATGATTTTGATCCAGTTTTATTTAGGATCCACCGATTGATATGAAACGTTATGAAGTAATATTACAGTAATAAACAAGGTTATAGATTTTTTAACATAACTGTGGCTCCTACTTGCTGAAAGTACAGTACATGCAGTACAACTTCCCTGTGTCATATCTATCCTCTGCACAACTAGAAACATGGATTTTGTTGTGAAAATGTTGTCAGAGGAACTTAAAAATTAAGCCATTTCATAAAGTAATAAAAGTGAGTTTGACACAAATCTTTGGCTGATTGTTTTTTTGTTGTTGTTGTTGTGTTTTTTTTACATCTTTATTTCATTCTTTGGGCTAAACTATATACATGACTCAATATTTAAAAAAAAACATTAAAAAAATAAAACACCTGAATGAAAGGTAGCAGATTGAAGAAAATCTTATATATAATCTGCCCCTTCTCACACTCAAATGGTTGTACCAATTATAATTTAACAAATTAAAAAAAAAAAAAAAAAAAAAGAACAAGAAAGATACATAAAACCAAAAACAGCTGCAGGCCAACTTGCAGCTGATTTGCAATCAGAACTTCCCAACTTTAGAGCGTATTTGTTTGCAAAGCATCAACAGGTAACAATGTAATCAAAACACTTTAACACAATTCTTTATATTTTATTAGCGTTATATCTTTAACCTTTTTTAAACACGAAAAATGATTTAGCTTCTTTAGTTTCTTTATCCAAGTAATTCTAAAATCCAATCCAACTCCGTAAACAGAAACACATCTTTCCAACATTTTAGTTCTGCACCTTGGTTTAAAGGGACTTGAGGCAAAATTAAGAAACGAAACTCGCGACTGGCGCCTCAGGTAATTGCAGCCACGAGCCAAGCCGTCATGGGAGCACAAACTGAAGCTATAATGTTATTTACTCACCTTTTTCTTCGTAGTTCACTTTTTAGTTTCTTTCAGTTGATTTGTTTGCTGACGGCAGAAGAATCCATAACAATCACTTACAGTCAGGGGCGTCTCCAGCCTTTAAAGGTGCCATGACATCAAATTTCACTTTTCTGGGGTTTTGGGTGTATAATATGATCTGTTGTGCACTGATGAGGCCATGTGAATGTCAGAGTGAGAATCAAAGTTCCTGTTTATGGTCTGTCAGCTTTGTCTCTCTGCTCAGAAACGGTTGAATCAGACAGCAGGCTTTCATTCTACGTAGTTCTATCATTCTACGTAGTTCTATCATTCTACGTAATTTAATTGCTCCAATAAGAGCACACTATCAAGTAAACAGCCCCCCCCCCCCCCCCTCTCTCTCTCTCTCTCTCCTAACGGTTTATGCACCGTCCGCTCCGCTATGGAGCTAGTAGTAACTTCTGTGCAGTCAGGTCTGGATTTTCAAACAAATGGATTTAAAAGAAAACTTCTGCAGCAACACTGAGGGAGGGGGCCACAACCTTGATATTACCTGTAAGTTTATTTATTTTCTAAATGCTGTCTTGCCTGATAAACGTAGCTCACTATCTGAAATGCCCCTGTTGCTAGCAGTTAGCCTTTAGCAAACTCCGACCACAGCTTGACCTAGATTCTCCAAATAAGGTCATAGCCAAATAAGGTGTAGCCAATCAAAATGAAGTCAACGTGGTCTCCGGGTAAAGCTCCATATCATCACTGGACCCAACTGTATTACTGAGGAAGTGAGGTCTGGTGTTTCAAAACAATACTCCGCTGTAAAAGATGCCGTTTTTTTCTTTGGAGTATTTACATATACAGTAACCAACAACATAAACTAGTTTTTAACTGCTATGTCATCACTCCTTTAAAGCAACCCGGGCTTAGCCCGGAGTCGCACCAGGTGTAAATTTGGAAAAAAATTAGACGAGCTTTTCTCAAGTCTTTCGCTACAAAATGTGTTTTAGAAGGCAATAATGACATAATGGAGTGGATGAATTGTCATTTTAATTTTAAAAATTTAACTAACCACAAACTCAACAATGACATTTTGACCATTATGTTGCTAAAACACATTCGTTGCACTCACGCAGAACAGTTCATACAGTATTCACCTTTTGTCTTCTCTTTGACTCATCACTGACCCTCCTCATCATCACATGTTCTCTTCTCACCTGCTCTTCTTATCTCATTATGTGCTCTTCTTTTTCTTCCTAATTTGTTCTCTTTTCCTCATCGCTTGTTCTTCTTTTCTCCTACTCATTTGTTTTCTTCTCCTCATTTGTTCTCATTTTCTCCTCATTTATTCATTTATAGGTTTCACAAATCAAAAACAGTGCTTTAATTACTCTTCAGTCCCTAAAGAACATCTGAGTCCAGGTTTGAAAAGTCTACGTGTTGTAGTTTTTACACAGGACTTCGTTAAATGTTGTCAGTAGAAAATTATTTGAGTGGAATTGCCCTTTAAGCCAAAATCGAAACAGAAGCTGGGAAAGGAGTTGCTGCTAACTTCAGCCTCGTTTTTTATGTTGGGGGGTTTCATGTTGACTTTTTCATATTGTTTTTAAGGAGAAAAAAAAGAGTCAACACTGTGATATTTACCTTTTACTTTCCTGCTGAAAAGCTGAGGATGTAACTGCTGCTTTCTCTCGTATTTTCTGTCCATCTCTGCTCTCATCATCTGCTTTAATGTGACTGCTGCTCTCCTCTGCACATGCGCACACGGAGCTGACAAACTTACTTTAGCTTGGTCTGACATCAGATGGGGGGCTAATCGGACCTCAGACTTCACACACACACACACACACGTTCACTCCTTGGTTCACTCACACACCACACCAACGGAAGCTAGGCTGGACCTTCACGCATTCATGGTGCGTTCAAGTGCTGGTAGAAAGCTGGGTCATTTGGATTTTCATCGGACTTTTTTTCAGGAAAAGCTGGTTAAACAGTAAATTCATACCCGGGGCCAGACTCAAAACATCCAGGGCTGAAGCCCCGGGAAAATCGGCTGGCGACGCCACTGCTTACAGTGTTTGAATTTACCGCAACGTCTTCTTCCTGCATCAAAACTGCGGATGTAGGTCATTTGACGTCACGTCCGCAGGGCAGCGCGGGAAATTCGGACACCGAATTGCAGCGCATTTTGCAGCACACAGCCTGTTCAAGGCAACAGAGAGAAACATGGGTGGAAACATTCTTTTTGGTATTTAGCGCTTCATCACCCATTAGTATTAAAAAAATGGACATGCATGTTTGTTTTTTTTAAATTCCTGCCTCTCATCCCTTTAATAAATATTTCAAATCCTTTTAATTCATAATGGCTTTGTCTTTTAATAAATCTTTTTTGTATATTTTCCAGTAAAGTTTGTTAATGGGCGTTATACATTAGCTTTAACACATTGTAATCAAATAAATCTTCAAATTTTAATAAACGCAACTTGACAAACAATGGATGTGATGTATCTCTATATCTACTTCCACTTATGATTCTTATTGCTTTTTTTGTAAAATGAAAACTGGTTTAATGTTTGTGTTATATGTAGTTCCCCAAATTTATATACAATAGGTCAGATAGGGAACAATTAAAGAATTATATAATAACAATAGAGCATTTTTATTTAAATAAACTTGTTTTAGCTATTTTAGCTGTTATTTATGTGGCTTCCAAGAAATATTTTCATCAATAATAACTCCTAAAAACTTTGTTTCACTTATTTTGTCAATTTTAGTACCTTCTATCTCCAATTGATTTTTAATATATGCATTTCTATTACAAAATAACATAAAACATCAAACAAAACATAAAACATTTTTGGTAGTTTGGATGGATTAATGATCAATACATTGATAGAGATGTATTATTACGCCCCTAATAAATATCTCAGGAAGTCATCGGCTGATGATGATGGTGAACACCTTTGTGAATGGTCACAGGAGAATCCAGGGATATGCACTTTCACCTTAGAAGCAGTGGCAGTTGCAGTCCGCCTCCTGCGTTTGTCTGGACCAAGACCTGCATTTGTAGGCGGACCGAGTCCGCTTGTTTGGTCCTAATCAGGGTCTGTTTACACATTCACAATACCCCAAACGAAGTGGACTTTCGAGCAAACGAACCCTGATTTGAAGAAAAAAGTCAGGTGTGAATGTGGCCTTACTGTGTTGGTCAGTGCGCTGTAAAAAAAAAAAAAAAAAAAAATCTGGGCTGTAGTTGATATTAAAGACTTATTTACATTGATGTAGCTTAATTATTTTGGTTTAATAATAAAATTTTGTGTTTTGAGTTAAATCAACTTTAAAATCACACTCTTTAGTATGAAATAATTTTTTCAAGTCACTCAAAATAAATTTATTAAGTTGTTTCAGCTTTAGAGTGCATGAACAACAAAGGGGGCGTGGCTGTTTTCAAAACTCAACATATCCAGACCACAAAGGCTCATGGGAAATACAAATTCAATGAGAATTTAACCTTTTATGATTGTTATCCAAAAATTTGGAGTTATGTGCTTTACTGTCTTTGTTATGTTCACATTCAGAGGAAGTTGTTGAGAAATTCTGTTCAGTTTGGACATTAAAGTTGCTCCATGAATGTGAAGGATAGTACAAGGAGATGAACTCCAAACCTATTAGTGATACTTGTACTATGTGTAGCTCAAAACCAACAGGACATAAATGTTGATTATGTCACTGTTCAGTCACAGATTCATACATTAACTACCACTTAGACTTGGAACTAAATATCATGTATTTAGTAGGATATGAGTAAAATTTTACTTTGTCCTGAATCAGAAATTTAACTTGGAAAAGAAATAAGGGGAAAAAGCATGTTACAGAATTACAGCAATTTGTTTAGTTTACTCCAAGATGAAAAATTAAGTTGTAACAAAGTGAAAAAAAAGTTTCTCTGTTATTAATTACATTTTTACTTTGTATCAATGCAATTTCTTTGTTTTAGGGTAAAAGATATGTTTCCAGTAAATCAAAATTCATGGTTTCAACCAAATCATAAATTTAGTTTGAGAAAAACTAATAAATTTAGATGTAACAGATTACAGAATTTATTTTAAGTTGATCCAACGTATTATTTTTTTCAGTCTGGCATAACAACAGGACTCTTCCTGGATGCTCCATGTAGATGCTAACGGCTACAGCATTGGAGTGAACACTGGTGGTGGAAGGTAGGAGAGGAGCGAGGAAAACAGATGCGGAGGAACTCGTTGTGACACTCCGGTCATTCCATATTTCCTGGTTTTTATTCAGTGAAGCTAAACACATGAAAACATTCAAACTCTCGAGTGTAAAGGTCAATTAATTATTAACACTCACCATAGTGGGGGCAGCGGTCGACCACTTGTCCAGAGGAGGTGTTGACCAGTTCAAAGTGTTTGCGGTTACTGCTCTCTCTCAAGATGAATGAGCGTCCTTTACCCCAACTTTTCAGGTCTATCTCTGAGTGATCCTCATAATAAAAACGCAGCAAATTCCAGTAACCGAAGGGTTCACTATATCTTTCAGAGCTGTTTCCATCGATAGTGCAAACATCTGTTACCTAGAAAAGAGGAAGAAAACAGATAAATGATCAGATACAGAAGAGAAACGTTTCCCAATAAATGTGGAAACTTTCTTACTCTGTTTAACGTCCACTTGTACGGAGTCCTGTTATCTATGGAGCCGCTGTTCCCCATGATGCCGGACCTGGAAGAACCAAGAAAACCTGTCAGGGTTTCAGCATCAGCTGTGCAGGACTCGTTACACATCAGCCATTCCAGGACAAAGCCGCCGCGCAGCACCGCCTACGGATGGGAATGTAACGATTCTGGTTCCATTATCGATATCACTTTCCGATGAACGATTCCCATCCCTAGCACCGCCCCTTGACACATACAGATCATGCAGGCTGCATCGGGCCTCAGGTTACCAGGAGGGCCTCCATTAGATGGTTTGCTGTAAGAAAAAAAAAAGTATAACATCTCGGCAGTGATATAGGCTCGTGAGTGGCGTGACCTCACTGTGGCCCCCCTAAAACTAGTTTACTATTACTGTTTTAAAGTGACAGCGAGACGGATCACATTTCTTCTACTGCAGGACAGATGACGTACCTACATGTGATCGACTGCCAGAAACTGATTAACCAGCCGCGGGAGCGCGTGCAGCCTTTTCGCCCAGATTCCCTCCGTGTCACCGTCTGCAGCTGCTCCTCTCGACATCAAACTGATGTAACTCTCAATTTCACATGACATTATAACCATGCTGACACGAAACTGTGTTTTTGTGACACATTAGTGCTTTAACTGATTAGTTACGGGTGCAGACGACGAGATGAGTTGTAACGGTTTTCAGTGATGTTGCTGCTTTACTGTTCTGGCTGCAAGTTGCTTTTTGACGTCCAGTTAATATAATTTATGTAGCCCATTCAGTCATAGTTAAAATGTAATTTCAATGTTTATTACTTTGAAATAGGCTTCAGAATAGTGGCATTTGTTTGCCATAAACTGAAATACTCCTGAAATACTAGTTGTCATATACAAAAAAAAACTTTTGAATTACTACAGTTAATCTAACATCATATATAGATTTCTGGTAAAGTAATCCCTTTCATCCTCTCCCACACCTTTCTAAGGTGGAATTAAGCATCAAAATTGTATATTTTTTCTTTAAGAACTGATTAATGGCCATGTCTTGCAACTGAAAAGCTCTAATTCTACCATAAAATGTGCAATAGTGTTTGGAAGGCCCAAGCTGGTCTGTAAACTAAACAATATGTTTCTCTTAAGTTATTTAGAAACTGCAGTGAACTCTTCAGCAGGACATCAGAGACCTTAATCAATTTTTTACATATCACCAAAACCTAGACTATTGGCTCATACATTTCTAGGGGTTCCGGATGGTGACCACAATGGTGGACCCTTTGCTTGCGGCCTCACTTTGGGTAGGGGTGTTGCTGCTGCCCCGATTCAGATCTGGAGCTGACGCCAGGGACAAGTGTCACGGTGACGAGTTTCTTCATCTCCCAAAGGGAGACAACTGGAGCCCAGTACGACAGCAACATCAAATACTGGACTTCCAAGAAGGGACCAAAGAGGAACTCATCTCAAGAAGAGGTGGGGGGACTTTACACAAATTCCTGGACATCCTACTGGCAGTGGCGGTTCTACATTGAATTACTCCCCGGCCGAGACACCCTCCAAGTGCCCCTCCTCCCCGTGCATAAGAAGAAGTTGCAGAAATTTATGCACCTGCCATGTTTGATTATAACAAAGTGCACAACTCCACTGCTTCCTAACTTAAATAGTAATAATAATACATTTTATTTGATACTGCCTTTCAAAACACCCAAGGTCACTTTACAATGAGAATACACAAAAATACGACAACACAGGGGCTAAAAACAAACAAGCAATTAAAAACACTGTAGTGAGATAAAAAAATTGTTAAAGATAATAAGCAGTTTTGAACAGATGGGTTTTGAGTCTTGATTTGAAAAGGGAGAAGCTATCTGTGTTTCTGATGTCAGGGGGAGAGAGTTCCAGAGTCGGGGAGCAGAACGACTGAAAGCTCTGCTCCCCATGGTACTGAGACGGGCAGAAGTAACGGTAAGTTAGAGGGAGGAGGAGGACATGAGAGAACGGGAGGGAATGGAGATCTGGATGATCTCAGACAGGTAGGGGGAGAGAGGTTATGGATGGCCTTGAAGGTGTGGAGGAGGATCTTGAAGGTGGATCTGAATTCTACTGGAACTTTGCGGAATTTAGGCGTTTCCTCTTCCGGGCCAGTTCAACAATAGCTGAATTCCTGCTCTGTTCCACTTTGTAAATCGAGTAAATGCCAACCCTACTTAAGTTTTCATTGATTCCCGACTGAAGTGATACCAAGGAAGAAGTGGATCAAAGCGATTGATTCGCCGGTGTGAAGAGCCGAACTTTATAATAAAATAACGTAGCACGTTTGTTTGTTTGCCGGCAGACTACACAGCTAGTGTTAGCAGGCTAGCGTTAGCCAGCTAGCATTTGCTGACGTGCCTAACTTTGTGCAGCTGAAAACACACAAACATCTGAAAATCGGGTCTGTACCCTCCCGTTTGTAGTGGAACAACTGGGGACTGCCAAGAAAGGAGACCGCTTATAAAAGAGCATCAGCTCGCTCAGGCCATGATCTTCAGCTAGCATAAACACATGTAGCAACTGGAGGAAGAAATCAAGGAGTTGACAAGAAAGCTGTCACAGCTGAAAGTGTAGCCTATCAAGTGCATATCAAGTGATTTGCTGGATTGAAGGGCCAAACTTTATAATAAAACAAGGTAGCACGTTTATTTGTAGCCGGCACGTCAATGATGCAGACTACGCTATGGCACTGGTAGGCTAGCATTAGCCAGCTAGCGTTTGCTGACGTGCCTAACTTTGTGCGGCTGAAAACACACAAGCATCTGAAAGTGTCTCCTTTCTTGGCAGTCCCCAGTTGTTCCACTGGAAACGGGAGGTACAGAGCTGATTTTCGGTTGCTTGTGTGTTTTAAGACGCTCAAAGTTAGGCACGTCAGCAAACGCTAGCCTGCTAACGCTAGCTGTGTAGTCTGCATCATTGAAGTGCCGACTACGTTGTTTTAAAAAGTTCAGTCCTTCACCTCGGCGAATCATTTTGATCCACTTCTTTCTTAGTATCACTTCAGTCGGGAATCCATGAAAACTTACAGTAGGTAGGGCTGGCGTTGATTATTAGATTTATACAGTGGAACGGAGCAGTGACATCGAGACTTGGATTTAGCCATTGTTGAACTGCCCCGGAGCTGAAAATACCTAAATGTGCCAAGTTCCAGAAACCAGAACACGGAAGCGTGATAATCCCCTATTCTCCAGGGTGGAAATCCACCCCTTTGGGCTTTCAATCCACACTTTGGTGAAGTTTGCATCCATGCGGACTTCATATAATATATATATATATATGCATGACATGCGTGTTAGGTTAATTGATCACTCTAAATTGTCCCTAGATATGAATGTGAGCGTGCATGGTTGTCTGTCTCTCTGTGTTGGCCCTGTGACAGACTGCCGACCTGTCCAGGGTGTACCCTGCCTCTCGCCTGATAATAGCTGGGATAGGCTCCAGCAACCCCTGCAACCCCCGCGACTTTTGTTTTTGGCCAGGCAGTGTATATATATATATATATATATATATATATATATATATATATATATATATATATATATATATATATATATATATTTGCATGCTACATGTTCACATTACTCCACTTTTTACGATAGCTCACCAGAGTTTGATTTAAGAACTGATATCTAGCCATTTACCATGCTTTTCTTGATAAGTGATTGTGGTTATTAAGTTCCTGCATCAATAGCTATGGCATTGTACTGTCAAAAACAGCTTTTAGGCATTCTAGATTTTCTTTTCTATCTTTTTTAGTCACATAATTCACACCACAGTTAGTTATCAATTGCATGACCATTATTTTTGATGACAAGGGTGGTCTCTTATTTTTTTCCATGGCTGTATATATGTGTATATGTGAATAAACATAAACACACAATTCAGAAAACGCAACCCTCCTTTTGTCATAAATAGAAACACATTTTGTCCTGATGATGTGATGCTGCAGTGCAGCAGCTGCACATGATTGTGGTGTGTGTAGTTCCATGAATTAAATAACCATCACACCCTAAATACTGTGTTTTTGATGAGTAATGGAAGCTCTGTAGTTGTGTTAAAGTACAGTCATGTACGCACTCTACTTTCTGTAGATTTATATACTGGTGACAGAGCTCTGAACACCCAGTACTGAACAGTGATACAATCTGAGAATAGATACTGTAAGGTTTCTAAAAACCTGTTTGGCCAGTTGTGTAAACATGTCAGATATGGTCCTCACGGCCCACATGTGGAAAAGGAAGGTTTTTTTCGCAGCACTCCAGGTGGAGCTCGAGGCTCAAGCTTGGGCCGCGGCCCCATGGTTAAGAGTTACTGCTTATACAGCAGAAATGATCTGACTTTGGCTAAAAGGTGCAAATGAAAAAAGCTCAATTTGACAACAGAGCTGATCTGTTTATCAAATCTGAAACGAGATTTCTAACGCAATGTTTGGAGTATTGTGACAGTGGGCCAGTTACGCGAATATAACCATCCAGCACATCTGACTCACCAAATACAATAATTTGAGTTTAATCCATATTTAGCAGGAGAAAGTTCTGAGTCAGCCATAAATGCACCGCAGCAGGGAGTCAATGGACCCAGAGGAACTGGTCTGCAGTGGCAGATAGATCTGCAGGTCGTCAGCAAAACAATGAAAGAGATGCCAAACTTACTAAAAATAGAACCAAATGGAAGCAGATGCAAGGTAAAAAAAAGTGGGACCTAGAATAGAACCCCGGCGGACCACACAGTTGAGACCGGTGCTGCAGGCTTTCAGCACCGGTTCTGACTGAAAGTCTGAGTGGTTAAAAGAGCTTCAGAAAAGTCAGTTGTGTTCAGAGCTTTGGGAAAATGGAGGAAAGTTTTCTGCAGCGTTTCAGCATTTAAAACTGTGATATTTGATGTAAAAGACGTTGAATCGTCTTGAACATGAAATGTGACAAACAAACTTCCCTGAAAAATATTAAATGAATTCTTTCTAAATGTGATTCTTGCTGTTAGTTTCATAAGTCCTGACCTGATTATAAACATGACATCATCTTTAAAGAGACATAACATACAGCTGCCAGGTGTGTCCCGTCCAGGTGTGACCCGTCCAGGTGTGACCTGTCCAGGTGTGTCCTCTGTAGCAGCTGGAGAAGCTCTGCCCCCCGCGAGACACCGTTTATCCCAGATTTGGAGTAGAAACGGTCTTGAAGATGGGCCAGTCTGAGGTATCAGGAAAGCCTTCAGTCCCCTGCAGACTGAAGAACAGACGCTCCTCTTCGTCCTCCTCCTTCTTCTACTCCTCCTCCTCCCCCTTATGACTTCCTGTAAACTGGATGAACAGGAACTGTAGGTGAACAGATGCATTCCTGGAGTCTCACGTGGTTTCCAGGAAGCAGCTGTGCTTCTCCTCCATGAACACCAGTCCTGCTAAGTCATGTTGCAGCCTCTTAGCTCTAGACCAGAACTACCTGGCTAGGATCAGGCACGACCATCCCGGTCTAGGTCTTAGGTCTAGACAAGAACCACCTGGCTAGGATCAGGCATTACCACCCCGGTCTAGATCTTAGGTCTAGACCAGAACCACCTGATTAGGATCCAGCATGGACCTCCCCGGTCTAGGTCTTAGGTCTGCACCAGGACTGCCTGGCTATGATCAAGCACGGGCCACCTCGGTCTAGGTCAGGGGTGTCCAGCTCCGGTCCTCGAGGGCCACAATCCTGCAGGTTTTCCATGTCTCCCTTCTCCAACACACACCTGACTCAAATTCATGGGCTTTTAGATTCATTTAATTTGAGTCAGCTGTGCTGGTGCAAAGATGCATGGAAAACAGTCAGGACAGCGGCCCTTGAGGACCGACTTTGGACACCACTGGTCTAGGTCTTAGGTCAAGGATGGAAATACCTGGCTAGGATCCAGCATGGACCACCCCAGTCTAGATCTTAGATGAAGACCAGAACCACCAGACAAGGATCGAGCATGGACCACCCCGGTCTAGATCTAAGGGCTAGACCAGAACCATCTGGATAGGATCCGGCATGGACTACCTCAGTCTAGGTCTGATGACTAGACCAGAACCACCTGGCAAGGATCAGGCATGGACCATCCCAGTCTAGGTCTTAGGTCTAGACCACAACCACCTGGCTAGGATCCAGTAGGACCACCCTGCTCTAGGTGTCAAGTCTACACCCAAACCACCTGGCTAGGATCAGGCATGGACCACTCTGGTTTAGGTCTTAGGTCTACACCAGGACCACCTGACAAGGATCCAGCATGGATCACCCCGGTGTAGCTCTTAGGTCTAGACCAGAACCACCTGGCTAGAATCAGGCATGGACCACCCCGGTTGAGGTCTTAGGCCTAGACCAGAACTGCCTGGCTAGTATCATGCATGGACCACTCCGGTCTAGGTCTTAGGTCTAGACCAGAACCACCTGGCCAGGATCAGGCATGGACCACCCTGGTCTAGATCTTAGGTCTAGGCCAGAACTTCCTGGTACAGATCCGGCATCAACCATTATTTTCCGGCATGGACCATAAATTCTTTCAGGGCCCTATTGGCCCTGGGGCTGTGAGACCTTATTTTTTGCCTCCACAGGAACCTTTTGGAGGTCTCAGAGTGCCAACAAAGTGCCATTGTACACATGGTTTTTGTACAGGATTTGTATCAGGAGACCCACAGGGGATTTCGTGTTCCGGTTTCCGGACCTTGTAAGCATTTCCTCTTCCGGACCAGTTCAACAGTAGCTGAATCCAATGTCACTGCTCCGTTGCACTTTGTAAATCAAATAAACGCCAACCCTACTTAAGTTTTCATGGATTCCCTACTGAGGTGATGCTAAGGAAGAAGTGGATCAAAAGCCCCATTTCCACCCACGGGTCTGGGTTGGGTTGGGCCAGGCCGGATCAGGTTGGTTTTGGTACGGATGTGTTGATTTCACGCTGTGTTCCCACAGCAAACTGCACCCGTATTCTGGAGGCGGAGAATTAGCTGGATAGCGCTGTTACATGATCGCGTGACATCACCGTGCAACGCCATTTAACCAAAGCACCGCACCACACGTGACAGAAACAAGTTACCCCTGCTCACGGGCGCCGCCAGGAATTTAGGGCCCCATGAAAGACACTCATATTGGGCACTACTCACTCAAAAAATTGATGCAAGATTTAAAACTGTTATAAAAAGAGTATTATTTACAGTTTCAATGTATTTTTTGTATGGCTGTAAAAAAAATTCATCCTGATTAATCTCGTTTATCACTTCTAGAACACATTTAGGATTAAAGGTGTCTCAGCAGGAATTCTGCATTTATCTTTAGTAGACTAGACTACTGAAACTCTGTCCTTACATGTCTCCCTAAAGTCCTTCAGATGGGGGCAGTTTAGTCCATAATGCTGCTGATCCTCACAGGCTGACTTAACAACTGTATTAATGTGAAGCTGAAATTCAGGTCTGAGTCCTGGACTACTCCCAGATTTCTGGCTTGGTTTTAGCCTTTAAGTTATAAAACAAAAGTTATTGTGTTTTCTACATATAGCAGTACTAATTAATAAAAAAAATCTCTTGTTTCACAATAGGATTAATTTAGGATTATTTTTTTGACAAAAAAATCTCTTGTTTGACAATAGGATTAATTTAGGATTATTTTTTTGACAGCCCTAATTTTTTTGTTGTTCTTCCATTTCTATACTTTCTGGTCAAACCTGAGAGGGCCCTGAGAAATTTAAGCCAAGACTGTAACAGTTGTTACATTTATATAATGTACCAACAAATTATATCATCTTATTACATCAATTATCAGCAGCTCAGTGTGACCTCACAGCTAGATTGCAAACAGGTACAGGTATTTATGGTGCAGCTCAAGCTGCTCAAATAAATTAACCGTCTTGAGAATGATCAAGATTTATAGATGTCTTTTGATGGCTGTAATTCAACCTGAATGTAAAAATCTAACTGAACAATTTAAATCGTGACTTTGATTTTAATACAGGCTGCTGGTGGCTACTCAGCGTTTTCATTTAACTATCCAGTATCCTGTACAAACAACTACAACTACAGGACATTTTATTTTATAGAGATCATTATGTTTTGTTTTGTTTTTTGTTTGTTTGTTTTTTAAGTGTTTCAATTTTTATTTAAAAAATGCTTCATTCTTATTTTTGGAATGGTAAAATGAGACAAATTCCCACAGCAGACTCTGTAATGATGCTAACTGGTCCCAGTGTTGCTTACCTTCTTCACTGGCACAGGAAAGAGGGGTGAGGGTTGAAGAGATGGGGCTGCTGTTGGCGGATCATCTGTTTACATATGATTAAGGGGGGACAAGGAGTTATTTAATACAAGTATCTTGCTAAACAACTAATAGCACTCAAGTGATGTTTTTGCCTGGTCTGGTTTTGTAAATGTTAAGCTCTGTGAGTTTTCTGGCTTATTTGCTTGGCTTCTGTGTTAGTTACAGACACACAATAAGCTCATTACAAATGCTGGAGAGTCCTGCTTTAATTTTTCTTAGAAAGAAAAAAAACAGGGAAAATCACTTTCCGTTTAAGACGCACTACCCAGTATCATCAATCATGTGATCCCACTTCCACCTTAAGGGGGATTAACTACGTTGTAATAGTCTGCAGATAGCTAGCTTATTTCACTCAACAGGTTCATTTGAACAACTCAGACAACAAACCTTTCTTAAAAACTGGCTCACGCGTCGTTCATCTCTTCTCTTTCTCCTTTCTTTCTGTTCTCATTTGAAAATCATACTTTGATTTCTTGGGGCGCTGCATTCTTCGTCTGCGGATGGATTTTTTCACACTGCTGCTTATTTACACATTTTCTTGATCAGTCGTTTCATTCGCTGTCACTCTGTCAAATGAAGTGCATGCAGCAATAAAGGCCCAGTACCAGCAAACCGCTGCTGACAGGCAGGGAACTGATGCGCCGAGGCAGTTCCTGAGGACCAAACCATTTTTTGCACTTTCATGGGGGTGGATTGGTCAATATATTCATGCTTTGTTTTGCTGTTTACTGCTGAAAAACCAGTGAGAACACAAAGGTAATACTACTGTATTTTCTTGTTCTATTTAAAATGTATATAAACATATTATTTGAAATGAAGGTTTAATAATTTCCACATCTTTTGGGGCCCCCCCACAGTCATGGGCCCTTGGAATCTCCCTAACTTTTCCCCCCCATACGGCGCCCCTGCCCCTGCTTTGTTTTTACACCGGGTCATGCGGGAAGTGACGGATTTTCCAATAAATCAACGGATTGCTGTGTATTAGCTCCACCTCTTTGGTCCGGATCGGTTAGATCAATACCCCTACCGAAGGGTACCAAAAAAGTAGGCTGGGTCAGGTCGGATATAAGGGTACCCGTCCCAGTTTTCATCTGTGGACATGCAAAAAAACGTGGACGGATCCAGCCCGACCCGGCCCAGACCTGCTGGTGGAAACGGGGCTAAAGAGTGTTCCGGGGGTCTGGAGCTCGCTGCTCCTTCTCCGGTCCAGATTATCACCCAGGAGACATGGAGGAGGGGGTAGGAGTGAGGTGGGTGTGTGGGAGCAAATGAATGTGAGTTTGAAAGGGGAGGTTTGTGGGGTGTGGGGGGGTAAGGGGTGTGTCGGTGGGCGTGGTGTGTGCAGGTGTTGGTGTTGAGGGAGGGAGGGTGTTAGGGAGTGGCAGGGGGGCTCGCGGAGCGGGAGGGATGTCTGGGCGGGAGGGGTGGGGGGGAGGGGGTGGCCGGGGTGTGTGTTGAGGGTGTGTGTAGAGGGGGGAGCGGGGTGGGAGTGAGGAATATGGGCTGAAAGAGGGAGAAGATGTGGGTAAGGAGTTGGACAAAAGAGGGGGAAGGTGAGGGAGGCGTGTGCTTGTGGGTGTCGGGGAGGGATGGGTGTGAGGATTTGAAGAAAGAAGGACAAGAGTGTGTCAGGTCGGAGGGAAGGGTGGGACTGGGTATGTGTGGGGGGGAGTGCATGTGGGTGTTGGGGGTGTAGGGAAGTGGGGGTGTATGTGTGTGGGGTAGAAGGAGGAGGGTGTTGGGGGTGGACAGAAGAGTGTGTGTGGGTATGTAAGATCGGAGGGTGGAGCAGGTTGGTGCATGTGTGTGGAGGGAGTACATGTGGGTGTTGGGGGTGTGTGTGGGGAGTGTGTTTGTGTGTGTGTGAGTGTGGTGGTGGTATAGGGGGTTGGTAGCGCCCTGGTGTCAGGTGTGTGGGGCAGGGACATGGGAGTGGGGGCTGGCCTGTACTGGGGGGGTCCTCTGGGGCATCCGATCCTCCTGTGTCAGGTCAGATATAAGGGTTAGAAATGGCACCGTGCCTGGGTCAGTGCTGCCCCTGGGCACTTGGGCCTTGGGCTCTGTACTGTGCCTGCCCTGGGGGAGGGGGGGCGGCGCCCGGTGGGGTCGGCAGCTGCTGGTCTTGGTCCGCTGGGGCCTGAGCCCCAAGACGGCGGGGGGCTCCAGCTGTGGCCGCCTTCTGCCGCCCTCTGGGGGAATGCATGTCCTTCCCTTTGGGGGGGGTGGCTGGGTTCCTGGCCTCTGGGTGGCTGCTGAGGGCGCGAGTCTCGGGCTGTGCAGGCTTCCTCTTCCTTGCAGAGACAAGGCTGCATCTGCATGACTGCATCACCATAGAGCACCCTTTATTATGCATGTTGACACTGTGACGGTGCTTCCCGTTGCACTGACTAGGTTTTACCTCTGCATAATTCTGTGTGTGTTTGAGCTGATGATACTTAAGCCTCCTGCAGGTGTTTTGTTTTCCAGCAGAGACCTTGGAATGTTGCTTAGGGGTTTCTGTACAGATGCACCAGTGAACTGTGGACGTGGATCCATGTTTTTTCTCCTCTCTCTCTCTCTCTCTCTTCCTCACAACTTTCGTTATAGCTGGTGTTTACCTTTCAATAAGCCGTGGTATGCCGTGACAGCTGAATATGTCCATGGTGACAGCGTTTGTGGCTTATGATTAAACAGGCAGGGTTAACAGTGCAAATAAATGTAAATAAAGTGAATTCTTCTTCTTCTTCTGAATTGACAGACTGAACGCCGCTTTGGCATAATGCTGCCACCCATAGTTTGAAGACATATCTGCATTTAAGGGGTGTTCCATTTCTATGTCACAAAATAGCCCTTAACTCTTGGTTTTGAGGGCTACAAAGATTGAGGGTTAAGATAGGAATTAGAATTAGCCCCAAGTATGAAGTATTTTTGACCCCTCCAATGAAGTGTTCACTTCCAATCCCTCAACATTAGAAGTCAGGGAGGCCATCTGGACAGTGGCCATGAATCGGCCATACTTGGTCCTAGGACGCTGAAATTCACATGGCAAACTGATGTAGCCCCAACAAACTGGGCTCAAACAGTTTCAGCTTGTTTGGACCAACTTTGACCGGCTGATAGCCTCTGTCCATGAGCGCCCTCACTGACCTGTAATGTTAGGGGATTTCAAGTGTAGTTTTTGTTCCTCAGGCCAAAACGTGGTCAAATGATTGACCTTTGACCTGAAAGTAAGTGTTCTTGTTCCCAGGGACTAGAGGAACAGACCCTGTCAAGCCCAACCCATTATGACCAAGTATTTTGGACCAAAACCCAGCCAGGCTAAAAAGTATAGTTTTGCAAATTGCATATTTTTTAAAGTACGAATGAACAAATGATGACTCAACAAAAGAAATTACCCCCCAAAATGCAGTACATTTTTTTCATGCGTCTCGTGGTAAATGTTTGGGTGCATGTGGTAGCGGTGGTGGGACAGGGGAGCTTGGCATTATAATTCCCAATGAAAAGGGGGCCCTGCAGAAAAAGATTGGAAACCACTGCTCTAACCCTTCATCCGTAGGGCCAAGGAAGTACATGCACAACTGAGGGTGCGTGCATACAGATGCTTGTGCTCGATCTCAACCCCTTAAGCCTGGATCAGACTACATGAATTTAGCCTGAGTTTGGCCCGACGGAGACGTCACAGCCAGTCGCTCACTATTGTGCACGATTCTGCGTTGTCAAATCTCAGAACATCACGTCTTCGCTCCGTGTAGTGACATCATCAGCGATTGGCGATTTGGCGTCTGCAACGCTTCACAACCATGATGCAGAAAGACTGATGTGTCAGAATTTTTTGGTTTTGTCCGCCTAGTGTGACATGTCCTGCGACGTGTCCCTACATATCGCCCAAGGGAAGGACAGTGCGCCCCTCGCGTCCACCAGAGAGACGCTCTGGAGTGCCGTACACAAACAACAATGGCAAAAGGGGAGAGACAGCCACTCTCCGTGGAGCGGTGGAGAGATTTGTGGAGCTGTGGCATCAGTTTCCTCTTTGATGTGCAGAATGGAGAGCCCATACTACTGATGTAGCCAGAAAAAAACATTGGGTGTACCAACAAATACTGAGTGTGCCAAATTTATTTTCAACAGCATTACACCTCCACGAACATTCAAAAGAGTGCATCTCTCTCGAATACATTACTTTATTAATACAAAACATATCCACACAATGTGTGCGTTCCATCATTAATAGTCAACAGTAGTTCACAGCAGGTCCAAACATTCAAGTATGTGACATGCTCTCAAATAAATCAATGACAAAGTCATAGAAAAACACACTTTTGTTCAAATAAAAACACTGCAAAAACATAACGGACATTGCGCCCAATCAACATATTGAAATGTGACACACTCAGGCACGTACTCATGCACTATCAGAGCCATAATCCACATTACGCATGGTCATCAAAGCTATTAAACCAACTGAACACGCCTGTTGGGATCAGCAGCAGAGTATAGACACAGCGATGCTCCTGCGCAGCTCTCAATTTATAGGAACGACGGCGACTTGGCCATGAACATATTTATTCTTCCATCGTGTGTCTGATTTCATGTGGTTTCCGACACGCGCTGTCGGTGGCACTGATGGAGCGCACACTAGTGAGGACGCATGTGTGTGCATTTGTATGGAACAACACACCTTATTTCACTTGATGGCAGTTTTTTAAAATAGTGTCACTGGGTCGGTTGGACTGGCCAGCGGACTGTGGTCATCCTAATGTTTTTGGCCCCGCTTGGCACTGGGCACACCTGGTGGAAGCGATCAGAGTCCAGTTTCTCTGAAAGCTCTTTTTCAAAGATGAGCAGTCTCTCTGTGAGCATTGTAGCTCCGCTGGTGGATTTAATCCTGTTTACAACTGAAAACAGGCTCCACAGAGCAACTGGAACAGGCAGCATTACCAGAATATCAGTAAACAGATCATGTTGGGTAAAAACATCTTTGTCACATGAGTCCAAAAATTCAATAATGGACGGGAATGATGTCCCCGCCTACTTTCCATTTCATGAGTGACCCATCAATTCAGTGGCCTCCAAACCAAGTGACTGATTGACAGCTGCTTGTCCCGCCTCCCCGTCTCGTGCCGTCTTTTGCGACACCACGCAATGATCAGACGGTTGTATGTCTGGTGCCATTCTTGTAGTGTGACCACTCGCGAGTAACAAGGCACCGTCCGATTTTATGATACGTCTGTTAATGTGACATAGCGACTGTCATGAACGATGAAAAAAATTGTGTAGTCTGATTCTGGCTTTATGTGCATGTTTGGGGCTCGGCATGCTCGACTGGGGTCAAGAGGAAATGGTAAATGGACTGTACTTATATAGCGCTTTTCCAGTCATACTAACCGCTCAAAGCGCTTTACACTACATATCATATTCACCCAGTCGCACACACAATCACACACATATTCATACCCCGATGGGCACATTGGGGGGCAACTTGGGTTCAGTGTCTTGCCCAAGGACACTTCGGCATGTAGTCTGGGGAAGCCTGGAATCAATCCCACAACCCTCCGGTTGAAAGACAACTGCTCTTCCACCTGAGCTACAGCCGCAAGGTAGTCTCCTTGCCGCAGAGACCCCCCTCAACACTCCCCCAGGCCCGCTTAGGAATTTTCTGAACAAAGTTTTCCGAATGACTTTAGACTGGGTTGGAAAGTCGGCACAAGGGCCCCGTACATCCCCCCTGAACGGGGGATCGATCTAAGTCCATTGCCACAAAAGGCCTTCATGAGGATATGAAAAGCCTCCTATTGTCTGTGGGCATCTTCGGGCCATGCGGGACGCCTTAAAACAGTCTAGCAGTGAACGAAGCCACAGGGACAAATGGGAGGCACAGAGGGAAACAGTCATTGAAGCGACTGGAACCGGGCGCTTTTGCGACCCGTATACTGCCTCAGGCGGGAGGACTGGTGGACAAAATGGGGAAATGCCATTCAAAAGGATTGACCCGACAGTATTGCCACTCCATGGACGAGGACCCTCCATGCACAAAAAGAGGAGTCGGAGGGGTTAAGGGATTGAAAGTGGTCAAAGGGAGGCCTAATGGACACTACGCCACCTGGTGGATAAGGTCTGAACTGCATTCAAACCTGTTCTTTTTTATTACTGTATTTTTATCTCGAGTTTTGGGTTTCGGGGTGCCCGACCCCACCCAGTTCGTAGAGGTGCTGGGGAGGAGCATGGGGACCCCTTGAGCTTATTTTTAGGACCCCAGGGGCCTGGTAAGGGATGAAAAGGATCGTCCACAAAGCCTCCCTGACCCCCCACATTGAGGGATTACCCACGGAGAGAACTGGAACGACTGGTTCTGATTCAGATTCTGGATCCTTAGAACTGGAAAGAATGGTTCAGATTCAGATTCTGGATCCTTAGAACTGGAACGACTGGTTCTGATTCGGATTCTGGGTCCCTAGAACTGAAACGACTGGTTCCGATTCAGATTCTGGATCCTTAGAACTGGAACGACTGGTTCTGGCCCTGTCCTAATACCCGCACTTACACCCTTGCACCCCTAGAATGCGCGCTCCTATTGAGGGGTTGAAGTGCGTAGTGTGTCCCAATTCTCCAGGGCTGCTCAAGGGCGGAAGTCCGTCACGCCCCTTTTGCACCCTCAATCCACACCTAAGTGAAGTCCGCATCTATGCAGATTTCACCGAAGCATATTGCCCATAATTAATTGCTGCATGTGACGTTTTGAACCATAAAGGCGGAACATGTCCATGTTTGGTGAATGAGCTCCTGCCTGTGGTGAAAAAAATGCCATTTCAAATGTAAACATTGAAATATTTAATATTTTATGCTGTAGGTGAAATAATTACTGAAGTTTGCCATGTTACTTTGAATTTTAATATTCAAAGTATATTTCAAAGCATTTGAATAATGATAGTCATAAGTTTACTAATAAAAGTAGCTAAATTAATTTTTTTATTTAAAAACTTTATTTACATAGGGAAGTCCAGTCAACAAGGGAAACCTGTTTACCTGACATAGTTTAGTTTAGTTTATTATGGATCCCCATTAGTCTTCACCAGTGAAGACTTCTTCCTGGGGTCCAGATCAACATAAATTTTAAACATACAATCAACAAAAACACAGGTTAAATAAATTAAAATACAATACTAAGCAAACATTTTAAAAGAAAAAAAGAAAACAACTAAATAAGTATGCAATACCAAAGCATCTACAATTAAATTAATAGAATAATTACGTAGCCATACTTCTGTAAGCCTTACACCTCAGTTCCCAATGTTCCCAACTTATATGTTTTTATGGACATGTGAACATTTATGGACATTCTATGCTAACGATAACAGTCACAGAGCAACAATTTAATCATTATTATACATTTGTTTAGAATGTAAGTTATTTAACCTGTACTGGTGAAATTCTACAGACATCCTACAGAAATTAGTTCAGCAATTCATTTTTTTATTAATTAAACTTGTGTGGATTTCATAACATCTATTTTACAAGAACAGCTGAAATGAACTTTATTCAGATTATGTTTAAAAAATGACGCTTCTTCACCAGGAACAGGAGATGAAGCTGAGTTTGGAAGCAATGACATGAAATGACGTGGTTCAAAAAGGAGGAACCATCACTGTCCCAATGCTGCCTTTTTCCCGCACTTGCAACCTGCACACTACAACCCTTAATGTGCACTTCATAAAGGGTGTAGGGTTTAGGGTGGGTATTGGGACAGGGCCTCTGCTTCAGATTCTGGATTCCTAGAACTGGAACGACTGGTGCCGATTCAGATGCTGGATCCTTAAGAGAACTAGAACGACTGATTCTGATACAGATTACCGATCGTTAGAACTAGAATGACTATCATGGTTCCGATTCAGATCCTGGACCCCAACTGGAATGACTGGTTCCAATTCAGATTCTGGAACCTTAGAACTGTAACAACTGGTTCCAATTGAGATTCTGTACCTTAGAACTGAACCCACCTTGGTTCTGACTGCGATTCTGGATTTATTTTCAGGTTGCAGTAGATCCCTGCGGGGGTTTCGGGTCCAGGGATCAGTGTGGGAAACATGGTTTCATCACTTGCAGGCGCT
This sequence comes from Atherinomorus stipes, assembly GCA_023101725.1. Taxonomy (NCBI): domain Eukaryota; kingdom Metazoa; phylum Chordata; class Actinopteri; order Atheriniformes; family Atherinidae; genus Atherinomorus; species Atherinomorus stipes. The sequence goes on from JALJCO010004142.1 coordinate 574,101, forward strand.
TTATTTAAAACGAACCAGACAGACAATAAAACGAGGAGCCAACAGTTTGAATCCAGTAAAACTTTATTAGTTTTGAACCTAAATGACAATAAAACTGAGAATTCACACAAAAACACCTTTCAGGGTTTTTTTTTATTGAAGCTCAAAGAAAAACAAAGAAGACGATTCCTTGCGTCCCAGTCGTCCAATCAGATGATGCTTACCTTCAACACCTGTGAGTGACCAACAAAGCGACCGACCAATCAGAGCAGAGCCGTTTGACTCAATCATGTAGACCAGAGTTACCAAAAATACTTTAATGTATAAATTAAATCATGTACAGCTCTGACAGCCGGCCTGAAACGGCCGCGCACGATCCAAATACAAGAATGTATTCATGAAGTAAATCCTGCTCCACCCCAGTGGGATGAAGCCACGTCACGCCGTCTCCTCGCCACCAGCACAGTCCGGTAAAACCTCCTCTTCCTTCTTCACCTGCAGCAGCTCACTCGTCCCGCCTCCCTCTTCCTCTTCCTTCTCCTCCTCCTCCTCCTGAGCCATTCCCAGGCCGCCCAGCGGGTGGTCGGTCAGCAGCTTGCTGGGCGATGGCGTGACATCCAGATATGACGACGTCTGCGGAGACCAAGAGGACGTCAGAGGGGACACGGCGAAGGACAGACGAGACGGAGAAGGTTTGTTTACTCACGTTTTTGTAATCCTCGAAGCAGGACGGGTGGAAGTTCTGTGGAGAGAAAAACAAACGCTTGTTTACGTGTTTACGTGTTTGGGGCGGTAAACGCAGGTGAACGGAGCCTCAGACCTTGTCGTCAACCCTGATGGCGTTCTTCAGGAACCAGTCCTCCTCTTCCTCCACCCAGTACGTCTCAAACGGCTCCTGACAGATCTCGCACGACTGCAAGTAAACATGTTTACGGTCACAACAAGACACCAGCACTGGTCCATCTCCAGTATCAGACACCGGCACCAGTATATGGTCCATCTCCAGTATCAGATACCAGCACCAGTATATGGTCCATCTCCAGTATCAGATACCGGCACCAGTAAATCTCCAGTATCAGATACCAGTACCGGTATCAGTCCATCTCCAGTATTTGAGGTTTTACTGGTTTCCAGTGTTGGTAGATGCAGGACATGTAACTGATCACTGATCAGAGATATCGATCTGTAACATAACTGATCAGAGGTATGAGGTATCATCATCATCCTCACCTCCCCCACTTGGTCCTTGGTGGCCCGGACGCTCTGGAACTCCTCCTCCTTGGCAGCTGCCTGGTTCTTCTGGACCTCCTCGTTCTCCTTCTCGAAGAACTGGCTCTTAGCTCGCTCCTCCAGGTCCGCGATCTCCTCGAACTCGATCCAGTCCTGAGATAGTTTAACCAGTTCTGTGATGTTTAACCAGCCGTAACCTTTCCAGTGTTCCTGAACTACCCAAGAGGACAGGTCCCCCCACCACCATCATCATCATCGTCAAATACTACTACTTCCTGCTCTACACGTGTAGTACCCGGAAGATCATGGAATAATGGTACACGTGTCCTGAAGTACATTTCAGATACATGAGCAGTTAAATACTGAGTCTGTCTCCGTCCTACATGCCTCAGCTGGTTTACAGCAGTGGTTCCAGTCCTGGTCCTCCAGGTCCTCCATCCTGAAGACCATGTTGCCCTGCCTACCGGGTCAGAACCAGTCCGGTGCAGAGCTCCTCGGAGATCCATTTAATGAGTCCTGGCAGGGCAACATGGAGAGTCTGCCGGACGGTGGACCTGGAAGACCTGGACTGGAATCTCCGGTTTATTGGACAGGAGGATTACTGGTCCTCTTTCATGGCCGGTGCGTGTATGTGTGTGCGTGTGTGTGTGTGCGTGCGCGCTCACCGTCAGGCCGTAGTACCAGCGCCGGTGCGTCACCTTCTTGCTGGCCACCTTGCCGGCGTGGTTCTGCCTGAAGTGCCAGTCCAGGTGGTCGGCGTACATGTCGGTCTGAGCTGCGGTGAAGCGCATGCTGCAGAGACAGCACTGGTTCCCCGAGTACAGCCGCGTCACCACACTCTCGTAGCGCCTGCAGGACACGGACCAAGCAGAACGGGACATTAAACCGGTCAGAACAGGACAAAAAGACATGTTTGGTAAAACTGGGCCAATGGGAGTTACCTGAATAGATAAAGGTTAAATAAAAAAACGTTCAGAACCGGACACTGAGTATATGCAGGAATCCTAAAGTTAACGTCAACATCTTTTTAGAACTTTTTAAAGACCTTCCAAAAAAATGTCAAGACCTCGGCAACACTTCAAGCTGTTATCAGCCATTTAACATTAACTTAACCGTGCAACAGAATCAAGATGGGAAGGAATGAGGCTTGAAATAATTACAGGTTTATTGAAAAATATAAATAACCAGTCAGAACCGGTCAGAATGAGACCTAAAACCAGTCAGAACCAGTTAGAACATGACATAAAACCAATCAGAACCATACAGAACGGAACATAAAACCAGTCAGAACAGGACATAAAACCAGTCAGAACCAGTTAGAACGGGACATAAAACCAGTCAGAACCAGTTAGAACGGGACATAAAACCAGTCAGAACAGGACATAAAACCAATCAGAACCATACAGAACGGAACATAAAACCAGTCAGAACAGGACATAAAACCAGTCAGAACCAGTTAGAACGGGACATAAAACCAGTCAGAACAGGACATAAAACCAGTCAGAACCAGTTCGAAGGGGACATAAAACCAGTCAAAACCAGTTAGAACGTGACATAAAACCGGTCAGAACCAGTCAGAACGGGACAGGGCTCCAGACTGATACCTACTACGTTGCATTTGTGACCCAATTTCTTGAAGGTGCGAGTCAAACTTTAATAACGTAGCACCAGTGCGACTTGTGACGGAGGAAAAACAAAAGCAACGCTCCTTGCCGTAGCCCGGAGGCGCCGGCAGCTGTGCTGGCGCATTAATGCATGTTGTGGTTGATGAAGGGCGGGGTCATATCATACCGTTCACGGTAATACGGGTGTAACGTTAGGGGAATGATAAAATTAAATATCATGATAGAATATGTGTGAAACGTGCATGCGCACTGCCGATGTTTTGGTACTGTCAAACGCACATGCAGCCAGCCTGGCTGCGACTGAGGAGGAGGAGGAGGAGGAGGAGGAGAAGGAGGAAGGCAACAGCCGTCCATTACCTTCAAGCTTGTTCCATACTCTGTGAGAAGAGAGAACTTTCTTGTTGTTCTCAAGGAACTAGAACGAGAAAAAGGTTCGTTTTGGTCATTTCCTCCACGTGAAGCTTCTTCCGCAGCGGGGCGGGTATTAATGCAGGGGATGACTGTGAAAAACTCTTCGTGGCAGGTAGGCGGGGTTGCGCACATGGTGTCCGTGCATCTAAATGTCACGTGCTGTACATATTTCATATTTTCTCTCCCCCCCCGATCAGCAGTTTGTTAAAGCTACCTGTTTAACCTCGTATCAGCGGAAATGTTGAAATGACAAGTTTCCACTTCCAGCTTGCCTGCATTAACCCCACCCGCCTCGAATGTCCGACTGATCACTCCGTACTTCTCATAGAAACGATCTGCTCATATAAATATGATCATGTTCTGCTCAGAGTGATTATGATGAATAAGGTATGCACAAGGAAACATGGAATAAATGCAGGGTGGGGGCCAAAGTTCTCCAGCTGCTATACATGGTTCAGGATATTCAGCCCATTTCCACTAGAAATGCTTTTTGCTTAAACTAACTGACGGTAAGGAATGTGCAACATCTGCACTGTTGATTTTATACAAAGTCATAACGTTAATGCACATCAGAAACAGCTGCTTGTTATAGTGAAAAAAAATTTAAAATTTCGTTTGCACAAATAAAGTTGTGCAAAAGTATTCTGTCCCCTGTCAATCACATCGTCAGTTATATCGTTATCGCAAATTTTATCATTTATACGGTGATAAATATCGCCCTCCCTATTGATGATAAAAATCTTTATGGCTCAGTCCATTGAGTACCCTCTCCCTCTGCCTGTCCGTCTGTACCGGTCTCCGATCAGCTTCACAGTTAGTTTAGTTAACGTCTGCAGCAGTAAAAGTTATAAAAATAAGACAAAGAACTTACAGATTAAAATATTTTTTCAAATATCAAGTTTGGGCAATTGTCATTCTTTACATCAGGCAAAACTATGGTTCATAAATTAACAACTATCATCATGACAAAGTCATGTATTAATACCATGTTATACGAAGAAAAAGTTGCACTACCTAATTTGTGGTGGCGCTACCAACTGAAAAACCAAGTAGCACCAGTGCTACATGTGAAAAAGATATACTGGAGCCCTGGAACGGGACACAAAACCTGTCAGAACCAGTTAGAACAGACATAAAACCAGTTAGAACCAGTTAGAACGGGACATAAAACCTGTCAGAACCAGTAAGAACGGACATAAAACCTGTCAGAACCAGTTAGAACGGACATAAAACCAGTTAGAACGGACTTAAAACTAGTCAGAACGAGTCAGAACGGGAAATAAGACCAGACAGAACCGGTCAGAACCAGAACCCAGCTCTAAGCGTGGACTCACTGTTTCATGCCGTCGATGCTGAAGCCAGTGAGGTCGGGGACGTTGTCCTCTTCCTCCACCTCCTGCTCCTCCTCCTCCTCCTCCTCCACTGCTGGTGGTGGCGGCGCAGCGGCCGCAGACGTCTCTGAAAACACAGACAGGAGAAACGTGATTTACACCAACGAAGAAGAGGTGGCGCAGCAGAGAACAGGAAGCGTCCGACTGACCGTTGGCGGTCTGGGCGACGTCGGGCTGAGAGGGCGCGATGATGCCGGTGGAGATGAGCTTGGACAGCAGGTCGTTGACATCCACCTGGCCGAAGTGGTTCTCCTGAGGAACCACCTGAGGAGCTGGAACACACAGACGCCGTCACATGACCAATTCATGATTCCACCACAGAAGAAGACTGACTTCAACATTCCACCACAGAAGAAGACTGCATGAAACTCACTCTGCTGTCCGTAAGGCACTGAGGTCTGAGGCAGGAACGGCTGGTTCATGGTTCCCATCACGGTTACCTGAACACAACACCAAGATGGGTCAGTAAACAACATCCAGACAAGTCAATAAACGGAACATCCACACATCAGTGAACGCAACATCCAGACAAGTCAATAAACGGAACATCCAGATGGGTCAGTAAACGCAACATCCAGATGGGTCAGTAAACGCAACATCCAGATGAGTCAGTAAACGCAACATCCACACATCAGTGAACGCAACATCCAGATGAGTCAGTAAACGCAACATCCACACATCAGTGAACGCAACATCCAGACAAGTCAATAAACAACATCCACACCAGTGAGTAAATGCAACATTCAGACGGGTCAGTAAACGCAACATTCAGACAGGTCAGTAAAAACAACATGGGTCAGTAAATGCAACATCCAGACCTGTCAGCAAATGCACCACACTGGTTTTAGGATAAAATAGAAGTGAAAAGTCCCATCATTTAAGAGTCCAGTGAAGGCAACACATGCATGTCTCACCGGCTGCTGGATGCTGGGGGCCACAGCGTTGAAGAAGGGGCCGGGGGCCGGCTGTCTGAACGGCGCTGGCTGCATGTTGAAGTTTCCGCTCTGCTGTGCGGGGAACGCCATCGGCCCCGTGATCGGCCCCACTGGGAACTGAGGGTTCATGGGTTCTGGGAAACGCTGGGGGCCCATACCAAAGTTCTGCTGGGGGGCCAAGGGAGTGTCATAGACAGGTGGGCCCATTGGTCTCATGGGGGGCTGCAGGTTGTGTTGTGGGGCAAACCTGGGGGGCCCCTGGGGACCAGGAGCGTAATCAAAGCGCGGGGGCCCGCCCTGATGGGGCACGTTGGGGATGTCGTACCGGGGGCCTGGCTGGTTGGGGCCCTCAAAGCGACTTGGACCATCAAACCTCAGGGGGCCAATTTGGTTGTTGGGACCCTCAAAGTGCAGGGGCCGCTGTTGCTGGAAGCCCATTGGACCAGGACCAGGACCAGGACCAGGACCCATGCTACTGAAGTGACCTGGAGCCTCAAAGCGCTGCATGGGGCCCTCCATGTGACCCGGGCCCCCAGTCTGTGCCTCATACCTTACAGGTGGCTGCTGGTTGACGGGGCCACTGAACCGGACTGGCCCCTGGGGGGCCCCATCAAACCGTCCCATGGTGTCCCCCCCTCTCAGGGGACCGTGACCCACGTGGGGCCCGTCACACTGCCCGGGGCCCTCAGGCCTCTCCGGCATGTTTTGGTGAGACGGGCCCCCACCGTCAAACCTCCCAGGGCCCGGGTGGTGGGGTCCTTCGAACTGCGGCTCATCAAAGCGCCCAGGACCGCCACCTTCAAACCAGCTGGGGGGCTGCTGCCTGGAGGGGCCCATGTAGCGTGAGGAAGGGTGTCCCCCATCGTGAGGGGGAGTGTGTCCTGGGGATTCTCCGTGCTGTCGGATGCCGGGCAGTGGCCCTCCGCGGGGCGGGGCCTTCAGGATGGGTTTAGGGTGAGGGTGGGGGCCGTCCAAAGGTCCGTCGTCTGAGTGCTCGCTGTTGGGACTCTCGAAGCGGTGGACCGGACTCTGGTCCGCCGGGTCCTTCTGGTGCAAGGGCGAAAGCCGCTCCCGCTCGAACCAGGGCCCCGGAGCGTCCAGACCAGCTGGACTTGGGCAGTTCCTGAGGGCCCCGGTGCTGGACGGCGCAGCCCCCTCAGGCCTGCGTGGGTCCGGGTGTCTGGAGTCGGTGGGGGGGGCGTACCGCCGCGGGGCGTCGTAGCCGCTCTTCTGCTCGTCCCGGTCGTCATACAGCTGCCGCTCCGTCAACGGCGACATCCACTCGCGCTCACCTGGAAGACAGGGACAAGCTGTAAAACCCCGACGCCATCACAGGTCCTCAAACACATCTCTTCCTGTCTATTAGGGCTGTGCAATTAGCCGGCATTTGATCACGATTTCAATTTTTGTGTCAAATGATCTCCAAACCCGTATAATCGAGATTAAAGGATTTTTTTTTTCTATTTTTCTGTAGGCGCTTTCGGACTATGGGAACATTTGAGTTCCTAGAACCTTTTCGGGAACTAGGCCATTTTTTGCGCATTTGGACATATAGGAACTAGGGACCTCGGTCCCCAGTTCCTATAACCTTTTTAGCTCCTACTCCGAGGCAGGGTCTTTTCGGGGTCCCATAGGAACTGAAATATGTAGATGTAGGGATGTAACGATATAAAAATTTCATATCACATTATTGTGACCAAGTTAATCGCAGTTATCATTGTTATCACAGTATAATTGAAATACCCCCCTAGCATCTTTAAAAATATCCAGATGGTCTAGACATGTACTTTGTCCTTTTAAAAAGGGGGAAAAAAATCTCCAGAGAACTGCCCACATGGGTGCCTTCGTTGTCTTCCACCATGTTTTCATAAATTAAACATTGCAAACTGGGACTGCTGCTGCTTTTCCAGGCAATGAGCAGCATCACTGGGAGTTTTTCAAAGTGCAGAAATCAATCACGGTTTTAATAATTAGAATTTGAAACGGTATTACTAATCGTTGGGAATTTTATCACGGTTAATCATTTCATCGGTAATCGTTACATCCCTACGTAGATTTTTGGTGATTGGTAGAACTGGCAAGCCACACCCCTTGCATGATCTCCGCTTCTTCCGGCTCCACCATATTTAAAGTCCCACAGCTGTTAAAACTGTTTACCGAGATCGTAATAACAACAAGAACTACTACATAAGAGTGTCCCAATTCATTATCAAATTGATGCATCACAATGGTACACATCCTGAATCCATAACTATTTTGAAATGTCCAAAAACAATAATTTTCATAATAAAAGAGATGGAAAACCCAAATACAGTTGCGAATTGTGTCAGTACAATCTGCACCTGCTACGCAGATGCTTTAGTGGACGAACCCCGGTCTGTCCGCGTAATTCAACGAAAGGTAAACAAGTCGTTAGTCTGTCGCAGACAACTGTGTCAAACATAGTCCCTATCAAGATCCTCCCTCATGTGTCAACGCAAACTGATGGAGAAGGTAGTTCTTATAAACTCCAGACGGGTAATTATAGGAACTGTGTTCCTAGAACCTCTGTCCGAATGCGCCTACCCTGCCTTGGAGTAGGAGCTAAAAAAGGTTCTAGGAACTGAGGGCCGAGGTCCCTAGTTCCTATGTGTCCAAATGCACAAAAAAACGGCCTGATTCCCGAAAGGAATCTAGGAACTCCAAACGGTCCAAAAGTGCCAATTAACAAAAATGTTAAGATTTGAATGTTCCAGCATTGCACTGGTCCGTGTACATTCAGGCAGTTGGTTTTTTCATTTGAAACGAAAAATCAAAAATCGAAAAACCATTCGTTTTTCCTGTTTTTGTTTTTTGACCAAAAACGAAAAATCGGATAACGGGCCGTTTTCCGATTTCCGATTTTGTGCACAAAAACGAAAATGGAAAAAACGGATAACAAGCGCTCAGATTCGATTTTGTATTTTTCGTTTTAGGCAGCAGCGTGCCCCGGAAGTTCTCTCTACTCCATGTTTGTTGTGTTTACTAAACGTTTAGAACTGTGTTTAGTTATTTCTCAGTCATTATAATATGCTGGAGATGGATTATCAAATGAAAATAGGCTACTTTTTCTTTCTTTCCATGGGTACTTTGTGTTACATGATGCAGCAACATGTTGTCCTCTCGCCCGCTGCCGTTACAGTGTAAACACGAACAGAAAGCAGCGTATTCCTCCACTGAGCCTCCACTA